>CM067217.1:128095811-128401946 GCA_034190945.1 Octodonta nipae
TTTTTTCGAACCGATACGGTGGTGGACACTGCTATGGAATATCAACATAGAAAGCAATATCTCAAGGAATTCTATTGCGTTAAAAAATACCACCTTCATTCCTCGAAGTTTCCTTGGACTTCCATCGTCTTGAAGTGGTTCATCTCACAACGTTTCAATAGCTGTGTATCTGCTATCGTCATCAGTTGAATGGTAGGAAATTCAGAGTATCGGTCGTATTTATATTATACCCTTAACCGGTCTTGCGTCGCCGGTCATGGTCATTGGGTCTTATCTGGTCCAATCAGCATCGTCGTACCTGGAGGTTGGTTGCCGGTGATGCGTAGCGGCAAAGGCCGAAGAAGAGCTCTCCAAATATTTTTAATTTGGACGCTGGGCTCGTTAATTATATTTTCGTTCGAGATTATACATGCTGTCGCTATGAATTTTCTTTTGTACCAGTGCTCTTCCTTGTGAATTGCTCTAGCCTGGTCCCAGTTGATATTATGGTGTTCGGTCCATGCGTGATTAGCTAGCCCAGACTTCGTTACTCGGCCTTTGAGTAGCTGTGCGGTGTTCCTTAATCCTTGTGTCCAGCGGTCGTTTTGTCTCTCAATGTAAAGATTGCCTCATTCACATCGTTGGATGAAATCCCATTTCCTGCAGGACGCAGAAGAAAGGTTTCAAGAAATCAGAAGATGCACACACGAGGAGAACCAAATGCCGATTTTTGCTTCGATTCAAAAACACTGTGACAACATCAGATCGAATCGGCCAAAAGTTGCACACTGAGAAATCAACAAACTTACAGGAAGCAGTTGCCGAAGGAGGATACGACCAACAAGAAAACAGTGGTGAACGTGTCATCCAGAGTTCTCACAGCAGTAGAGGAAACATTGCTTTCTAAGGGGCTATACTACGTTGTAGCTCCAAAAAAGATGCCAGTTCCGTGGAGTCAGCAATAGGCAGCAAAGAGACACCGCAACTGGAGGAAAATTCCGAGGAGACCGATTGAGAAAACAACACGCAATTACGAATAGAGGAGAACATAAAAAAAAACAACAAAAAAAACAAAGGAGAATCATAAAAACACTTAAGGACGACAAATCTATCATCATTCTACCAGCTGACAAAGGAAATGCCACCATCCGATGGACAGAACGGAATACAATAAGAAAATCGACGAAGTACTGTCAAAGGGAAAATACAAGCCACTGCCTACTGATCCAACATCCAAAATAGAACGGAAAACTTACAACACTCTCAAAGATCATGCTGAATAAATTCTACCCGAGACAAGGAGAAAATTGACGCCACATCACAGCAAACCACCACATCTTTATGGACTACCCAAGATACACAAGGCCTGAGTACCACAACAGCAGCGCTATCGGAAGGACTCAAAGCACTTTGTCGAAATCATCGGATCTATGGAACCTGGGCCAGAACATCGCTTAGTAAGATTCGACGTTGAAAACCTTTTCACGAACGTACCACTAGACGAATCTCTCAACATAGTGAGACAGAAACTTACTGAAGACGAAACGCTGATGGAGAGGACGGAGCTGCCAATAGACTCAATCATGGACTTGCTTGAATGTTGCCTCAAGAACTGCTACTTTCAGGAGAAGAACCGGTTCTTCATGCAAGAAGATGGATTGCCTATGGGTTCCCCGTTATCACCAACCATCGCCAACTTCTACATGGAATGGTTCGAAGAACATGCATTGAGGAGTTTCGAGAAGCAGCCTAAGCTATGGTTGATATGTCGATGACACCTTTATTATTTGGCAACATGGAAAGACACAACTACAAGCATTCCTGGAGCACCTGAACCAATCCCAACCATCCATTAGATTCACCATGGAGTCTACAGGAAGGCTACGCATACAGGATTATACCTTCACTACAATTCCCACCACCCATCAGCAACAAAACTGGCATTATCAAACACTAATCCATAGAGCCAAAAATATCTGCAGCACACCAGAAGCCCTCGAAGAAGAACAAGTGAAACTTAGAGGAGACCTTTTGGCGAATGGATGTCCGAAAACGATCATTACCAATGCGTTTGAAGAGCTGGATAAACCACCTAGGCAGGAAGAGGACACCACGGTAGCAACTCTACTATTACCGTATACTAAAGGCTTGTCGGAGAAACTTAGAAGAATTGCACACAGCTATGGAATCAGAATGATCTTCAAAAGCAACGACACCTTGAGGAGCATGATAACAAGAACGAGGCCCGATGCACCAGCAATACCAAATAACTGTATATACAGCATACCGTGTGAATGTGGCAATCTTTACATTGGAGAGACAAAACGACCGCTGGACACCAGGATTAAGGAACACCGCACAGCTACTCAAAGGGCAGAGGTAACGAAGTCTGGGCTAGCTAATCACGCATGGACCGAACACCATAATATCAATTGGGACCAGGCAAGAGCAATTCACAAGGAAGAGCACTGGTACAAAATAAAATTCATAGACATGATATAATTAATTAGCGAGCCAGCGTCTAAATTAAAAAAAAATGTTTGGAGAGCTCTTCTTTGGCCTCTGCCGCTACGCATCACCGGCAACCAACCTCCAGGTACGATGACGCTGATTGGACCAGACAAGATCCAATCACCATGACCCGCGACGCATGACCGGGCAAGGGTATAATATAAATACGACGGATACTCTGAATTTCCTATCATTCCCTGATGACGATAGCAGATACACAGCTATTGTAACGTTGTCTACCAACTTCAGACTAACACCAACTTCATATTTCCCAGCCTAAACCTTATTATGAATATTTTATATGCTGCTGAAATCGACCCATTAGTTTATCAGCTACGGTCTCTACAATTATAAACTATAAACTGAAACTGGGCAATATAAGGATTACGTTTCTTTTCAATAAGAGCAATATGAACATAGAGCAAATGGCCTGTCATGTTAATATTCATGTCATTGTCACCATCAACTATTTTGACATACACCCGGAGAAATGCTGTCGTACTATCAACCCGCGGGTTGAATCCAGGACGAGAAGCTTCACCAAAAATATTACTACTTTTTGAAGATCAACTTACGTAACATTTCTATGATTATGTTCAAAAAAGCACATAAAAATACTATTTTGCCATTTTATTGACAGTTTTATCCACATAAACGTTTATATATTCTTGTAAGTATAAAACTATATATTATGAAAGTTAAATTTTTTAGATAAAGGATATTAAACTCCATCCTCAATATAAAGGGTATGACAGAAATTACATTAGTGACATAGCAGTACTGAAAACGAAAACGCCTATAAGGATCAGTGCTTATGTTCAACCGATATGCTTCAAGGGTTTGAATGACATTACGATACTGATGATGCGAAAGGAGCAGTGAGTACAATTGATCATACTTCAGGCGGTATTACATAGTCAAATATCTTTCACCAAGATCTTTTATAAAATATTTTATCAAATATATGTTATGAATCATAAATTCATCATCACATTTTACACTACAAAAAATGTTTTATCAAACATTTTCTATTTATTCACAACAGAAGAAAGGACAATTTTATGCATTTGCTGTGGTGGTGCAGTTTTCTATTGTTCTGGTTCCTGTCACTTTCCAAAAGAAACAGAAAAACATGTAACATTCGCCAAAAAGTTATGCACTTGAACGTATAAAGAAAGTTGAGACATAAGAATGGTATAAGAATTGTTTAAGATTCTGTAATGTCACATTACAATGTTGGTGCCGAAGCTGTTTATTTGCTAAAAATTCATTGTACTAGTGTAAAGTAGAATATTCTAGACGAAATTATCATAGATATGCGATGCATCTATATTTCACTTTTGAAATACAAAAAATATTACTTTTTTTCAGCATTATTGCTGACTTTTTACTCCGTTCAATTTTACTTCACAGCTTTTGTTTGTGTAATCGCAATAGTACTAATAATTGTCATTGTATGCGGTTAACCTTTTGTTTTTATTTATATAATCTTTATTTCTAACTTTATACAAATCAGTGTTCTTCGTACCCAATAAATAGTTTTTGGTAAACAATTCTCCAATATTCTTGGCAGCCGTAATTTCCATCTTCATTGATAACTAATGTCAAATATTTTATCAACAATACGACGATGGGTGCAAATATGATGAAAGATATACGCCAAACAAATGTTTTGTAAAGATTATATTATTATTATTGTCAAATATCTTTCACAAAGATGTTTTATAAAAGATATTTTAAAAAAGATTTGATAATGTAATAGCGGCTCCACACATGTGTTACGCTATAGATTTTCCAAAAGATTTATATTTATAAATATTAGAATTTTTGTTGGTCAATATATTTTAATGGTAAATATGCATTACGAATGTAGACCTCATTTAATAACAGATTGACATCTTGGGCATCAGGAAGTCCAAGGAAAAGTGTAACGTTCCAGTTTATCAGACATTTCTACGTTAATTATCCTCTCGATTTTTTTGGATTATTTTTCTGTTACTCGTTTTATCTTCGTAAATATATAAAATTTCTCATGAATACATTTTCATTACAATATCTTTTAGCTTATAGTAAATTTAACTTATATTTATGGTTCGACATCGGCGCAAGTGTGACGTTTGTCACAATCAGTCACTAATGGAAATATTCTCTCAAGATTACAGCCGATTGGAAAACGATGTTGCATCTACAGAATTGTATAAAAATGCATTTTACGCGGCCAAAGAGAAACAAGAGGAAACCTGCTAAATTAAACGTTCCGATAAAACAACACGACACATAAAAACCGGCTGAACTAATAAAAAAAAAGCAACACAATGGCTGTCCCGAAATTTCGATGGGTCTAAAAAAAGGCGGCCTCGAGACTGAAAACGCTCTGACAACAAAGAAATAATCATGGCATTCGGGTATATGTTCTATATAGTTAGTAAAAGCCAAGTTGATAGTTGAGTTAGTTTATACTGTGGATGATCGCCAGAAGAAACGCTGTAGTATTACTTCATAGTGTTTGTAAACAGATTATTGTTCTAAAGACGTAAATGAAAGGAATATTTTGTAAATTGATTTGAACCGGAATAAGTGCATAACTTACTACTGAACGTCACAAAGGATTAAGGTGCTGTTGTCTTGTGGAAGACAGGGGATTTTCAACGCGACGCAGAGTGAGGCTACGTGGACGATCACAAAAGTAACAGAAAACAACAAGAGGGCGGAACCATCAAACAGTAGATAAGGGTAATGAGACTAACCTTCAAGACAATATTCATCCGGGCATTTTTTCTGAAATAGGAACACTAGTGATCAGGACACCATATGGCCGAAATCACCATCACTAGCAGCTGTGTCATTGCAGGTCCAGAGTTTTGAGGTCATCGGACAATGGGCCAGTCAACTACCAATACAGTTAAGCAGAACCGGGCCATGTAACAGGGTGATGCAGATGTAGTACTACAGATACGGGACACAGAAGCCGGCATAGGGTTCTGGTGGCTAAATTGAAGACGATTTTATACTGGATATGGACCTAATTAGCAAAATGGGTTTATGTTCGACGAGATATGATGTTCTCCGATCCTAAATGAGGAAGTTTGGACACGGCCTGTCAACAGCACGACGTATAAATTTTAGCGAAATCGTTAACCGGAATTCCCGCGTCGAGCCGAACAAATTATTCATGGCAGATAGAAAGAAAAACTGAGAGCTGCGTTGGAATGGTGAGCCAGACATCAGTTATAACTATAGTTGGAGGGCATAGTTAAACGGACGAGACATAGACTGAATATGTCCAACAAACGACATCCGAATTGACAATGGTCAAGACAGTAGACATTTCTAATCGGCAACGCTCAAATGTTGGACAGAAGACATCGGAAGGACAAGGTCAGGGGATGGAGAAATAAAACAATACGATTTCAAGGTTGACCATCCTGCAGCGTGTTCACAATCATGCACTGCCTTATCAAGAAGACCCTGTAGAGCGGAATGCAATTGAACTAGTCCTGTCACTGAAAAAGAGAGCACCCAGGCCAATGGGACTCCGAATAGAGATGGACTGTTGACATAATTGGGAAAGCAAAGACGGCGTGAAACACGTCCATGTGTCCCAAAGAAAAAGGTAATCGTTTTCCTGAAGCATCATGAGACCGGAGTATCGGGCATGAAGAAAACCTTGATCAATTTGCAACGGTACTACCGGTAAATTACTTCTTAGACGTCAGAGCTTGGAGCCGGATATGTGACATACGTGAAGCCAGTAAGGGCCGAAGACTGGACCAGGGCATAATGCAGTAATTACAATGTGGGCGTCCCATAGAAGAATGTCCTTGATGTCGCAGGTCCATTTACCTAGTCTGAGTATGGAAACCAATACATTCTGGTCGCAATGAATTACTTTAGCGAATGGCCTGAGACATATGGCATACTCAGTCGAGGCAAGCACTATGGCGAAGAAATGCTGGTAGAATATTATTCAACAGGTTTGGTGTCCCGTTGGAGTTGCATTCAGGCCAAGGCGTAACTTTGCCTCCAAGTATTCCAAAGGCCTGTACTATGTTGGAAATCGAAGAAAACGAGAACCACACCTTTGCAACACAGTCAGACCGAATGGTGAACAGATTCAAAGGATCTTGTAACAACATTTACCTAGGTTTTCAGCAATAACCAGATGGATTGGGATGAGGAGCTGAGATTACCTTGTGACTTGGCTTTGGCTCACCAGAAGAACATCCCCAAGAGTCAACGATTAAGAGACCAACTCCTATTGAAGATGCTGACTATACACAAGCTACCGAATACAGATGTAGGCTACCAGCGATTCGATGAAGACACGATATGACCTCAAGACAAATCAGTCGGATTCAAAGAAAGAGAAGGCTGGCTGTACCCCTAGAGGAGTAAAGGCAAGTTTCCAAAGCTCACACCTGCCTGGGATGGTCCATACGAGGTAACAAAGAGAAAAATGACGTTGTTTTTCGTATTCACCAAAATCCAAGATAAGATGAAGGTCGTTCATTTGGATCGACTTGCCCCTACCATGGAAAGAATGATTACGAACGTTTTTAAAATCCACTCATTTTATAAAAGAAAAAATAAGAAACATCTTAATTAATCGTTCTATGAAAAACACAGGTAAAATAAAGATGAAAAAAAGCCAACACACTGGATATCCCGAAATTTCGATGGTGTAAAAAAGGCGTCCTCGGGAAAGTTCTGAAAGCGGTCTGACAACAAAAAAATAATCATGGCATTCGGGTTTGTTCTACACTGGTTATTTAAAGAATCGACATCAGAAGTCAGCTGTACCTTACTCATAGTTTGGTAAAAAAAAATTATTTGTTAAAAATAAAGACGTTAAAAGTGAAAATGAATATTTGTGTAAATTTGATTTGAGCCACAGAATCTATTGCCGTATTCTTAGTTGTGGATACACACATATAATTTCTAACATATAGTAGAATCTGGTTAACTTGAATTTCAAGAGAACATTCTATTAGAAAAAAATCAATATTTCGAAATATACTACCACTACTACTTTGATTTACAAAAGCACTATTTTAAAGCTTCTACTGTTATTGTTACATATTTATTTCATTCGGCATTAGCGGTTAACACATATAAAATTTTCTTTACGCTTTTCAATTTTGTGCTCATTATTATGTCTACTACTCAGTTTACATTAGCATTTCTTAGATTTTTAAGGTATCCTATTAGAAAAAAAGGATATATGTGAGAAGTTAGTTCACCAAAAGTTAATTAATATTAAAAATATTTGGTGAAGTGCGAGTTGGACTCACATACTAAGGGTTCCGTGTCACATTATTTCTTATAACGAGAATTTTCATTTAATCTTCTAGATGATACGCATAATGTTTTAATTTAATTTAATAATTAAATTTAAGGAAATACAATATATATATATATATATATATAATATATATATATATATATATAGTAATTATTTAATTCTATAATTTGTTCCCCAAAATTATTATTAGTCTGTTCGCCTTATTTTTCTTGTAAAGTTTAAGTGGATATTAGGTCAATTTTTGTCAATATCTTTTAATAAAAGGATTATTTTAAATATATGAAGAAAAATACATTGAAGTCTTCATAATGAGCACTTTGTTTGATATTATTACTCGAAGCATTTGAAATAATTTAAATTTTTAATGTTTTGATTAATTCTGTTATTTGATTTGCTAAATTTTTATTAGTCTTTTCTTCACAGTTTTCTTGTAAAGTTCAGGTGAAGCCCTATACCTCAATTTTTTTAAAATTTGTAGGTCTAATGGTTTGGGAAACCAAGGGGGGAATGGGTCGATTTTTGTATATTTGGGTAATATCTTTTTACAAATTATTTTTAAAATATATTTATATTCTCAAAATGAGCTGTTTCGTCTGATACATTATATGATGCGTTTGAAAAAATATATATTCTTTAATTTTTTCTCCTTATTTCTCCTGCAGAGTTCAGATGAGGTCTTATATTTTAATTTTTTACAAATATTTAAGTCGATTTTTGTATATTTTTATTTATATTCTAAACAAAAAAATTTAAAAATATGTAGAAACTAAGTAAGTTGTATTTCCCATAATGATACCATTTCATATATTATGTGATGCGTTTGAAAACATTTTAATATATTATGTTTAATTAAATTTTTAATTTGCCTCCCAAAATCAATATTAGGGGTTTCTCCTTATTTTTACTTTACCCTTACTCTCTACTGTTCTATTATTTTAGGCTCAATGACTCGGAGATAAAGGGGGGAATGGTCAAATTTTGTTGAATCTTCTCCGGAAGTACCTCCAAAATCAGAATTTCGTCATTTATGACATTTACTCTTGCTTGGGTCATCAAGCTATAGCACTGATACCAAATTTCAGCCTTTACTTTGGGACCAGTAGTTTCTGAGAAAATTGCTATGTTGTGAAAGACGGTGATTTTATAAGGGTTTTGATGTATAATATATGGAACCCTGCAAAGTGTTATCCATAAAAAAAAAACAATTCAAAAATTTCAAAACGGGTATGAAAAATGTGATTTGTATGTAACCAGGTCGTATCGCAGTTAGTTGAGCTCGAGAACAACTATGCATATAGAAGGATGCAAGCACTGGTACTGAAAATGCAGGGAGACGATGATGAAGTAAATGGTAGTTTCGAAGACAAAGACGAGGATACTGTAATACCGATTATGAATTCTGAGCATTTAAAGAATCTCTGGCCTTCCAATAACTAACAATTTATTTGATCGTTATTATATAGACCTTTATTCTTTTATATTAAAATAATATATTTGTAAAAATACCAATATTTGTTTATTATTAATTGTAATGAATCTACGGGTAGGGGATCGCAGCTTGACGAATGCGAGGGGGCCCAAAAAGGCAATATTTTAATGGAAAGCTATAAAAAACATGTAATTAAACCACAAACATTAGATTATTTAAAAAATAAGAATTCTTACTAAAATTTGAATTTGAAATCAGAATTATCATTAAAAGATCTTAGATATAATTTAAAATTCTTTTTATTTCAGTTTGCACTTTGGGGACGGAATGCACAAGGCGAAAAACCGGAAGGACTTAGATATTTTGAAATTTTAAACAATGAACAAACATGTGAAAATAAACTTCCTAAAGACTGGGTTAATAATTATAAATTGTCTGACAAGATCTGCGCATATTTTGGTAATTATGAGAGCGAACGATATTGCATAGGTTTTAGTGGTGCTGGATGGGCATTTAAAAATCCCCTAGACAGTCGGTACTACCTCCATGGAATTGTTTCATTATCTCCATTCAATTCTACAACTAGGTGCACAGAGCCATCAGTTTTATGTACAAAAGTGTCTTCATATTATGATTATATTGCTAGTAAGTAACCACAAACCTATATATATACAGGGTGTAAACGGTTTGAGTGCAAAGATTTTGAAGAACAATACTTCAGGCAAAAACAAATCAAAAAGCTTTATAAAATTTTCTAAAATAAACTATAGTTTTGCCAAAAAGGACACATAAAGTTAGAGTTTATGTAGCCCTTGCTACAGTGAATAATACAATAATTTCGATTTCAGTAAGTTAGTATTCGAGTAACTAGAAGCGAAAGCAGAAGGCTACGAGAATTATGCGAACCGACCTGAAGAGGGCAGATGTGACTCTGCCGAAACGTCGTCATTTTACCATCGATCCCGGCAGGGATCAGTTATCAACTACGCGGATGAATTCCCGGAAACCACCTAAAACACACATATATATATATATATATATATATATATATATATATATATATGTTCGCGTAGTTGGCAACAACTGATCCTTGCCGGGATCGATGTTAAAATGACGACGTTTCGGCAGAATCAAAACTGCCCATTTCAAGTCGGTGGGCATAATTCCCGTAGCCTGTTATATGAACGCGGCATGGCGCCTATCGTTTGGCGGCGTGAACGGCTGCGTGTGATTGTCCCTTGGGGCTCGGCTGCCACTCATCTCGCTTGCTGATTGGTTATTTCTGGTTGAGTTTGTATGGGGGCGGGGCGGTACGGTGTTTAATACAATTTTCCAACAATTCGATCAGTTCAGGAATTCATTGCGTGCGTTTAGACTGTGGGGCCTCTTTGCGATTTCAATTGCCTGTCTTACAAGTCTCGATTTCGGATGTTCTATGTTTTCCAGTACTCTAGTGTTCTCAAGTCGATTCGGTGTGAATCGTGGTGGCGTGTTTCGCAATGTATGTTGTTTTTTATTATATTATTTTAGATACAGCAGATTATTCAAACAAAATACAAACATTGCTACAACATCCAGCATGCAAACAAATTACTACTGACCCAACAACTTATCTGGGAAAACAACCAATGGCCAAAATCTAAGCCTGTAGGATCGATAAAAATCTCCAACTGCAACTCATTCCTCGTGAAAAGTCATCGAGATGTCCGAAATTCTATGGGTTGCCAAAAGTACATAAAGAATAAGGACAATAGTAAGCTCGATTGAATCGCCAAGACAACAGATAGCCAAATACCTAGTCTTTAAACCAGTTTATGGTTGTGATATGTGAATGATTCATTTGTGATTTGGCGTAATAGGAGAGAATACCTCAACACATTAGAATGATGAGCACCAGAACGCCATAAGAAATCATGAAAAAACAATATTGCGGAATACGCCACCGCGACGTCACACCGAATAGACTTTGAGAACACCAGAGTAGTGGCAAACATAGAACACCCGAAATCGAGACTCGTAAGAGAGTTGAAATCTCAAAGAGGCCTCTAACTAGAAGGCGTAAGCAGAAAGCTACGAAAATTATGTGAACCGACCTGAAGAGGGCAGATGCGATTCTGCCGAAACGTCGTCATATTACCATCGATCTCGGCAGGGATCAGTTATCAACTACGCGGATGAATTCCCGGAAAACACCTTAATATATATATATATATATATATATTTATTATTTTATTTATTTATTGTTATTTTATTATATTATATATTATATATATATATATATATATATATATATATATTGTAAACTAAATTATTTTTTCAGATCAGCTGGATGGATTATGAAGCAATACGTATATTTCTTATTTTATATTTGACCATCATCCCATTTTGTAAGGAACTCGAAATCAATAAAATCTAAAAACATATCTACATTAGATCTCTGCAGTTTAATAAAGACGTTTGTAACTTATGATTTTATTATTTTTCTAACATTTTGATATTGAAAAAACGATGAAATTGTTACAATGTTTTACATTTTCTATCAAATTATTATTTTACCTCGACTGTTAATATGTTAGTAATACTGATTTATTGATATCAGGAATAACAAGTAGTAGTAAAATATACTTTAGGATGGTTTAAATTAATAGGATATTTTCTTGTGACCCTTCAAGGGTAATTCGAAGGCAGAGCTTCACACATTTTACTGTATCAAAGTTTAGCACGTGCTTACAGTTTGAAATACTTCAAGAATAAGCCTTTGTTTTAAAATGAGAACTTTCAAAGAAATGTGAATAAACACATAGAATAATTAAAAAGTTGAAAGAGTTCATATAATAAAAATAATACGAATATAAATAAATAGTGAAAAATTTTGTTACGGTGGTTCTGAGATGTAAAAAAACGAGAGTTTAGAGAAAGCAGAGGTACGGAGAAGCTGTTTGAGGTATAAATCAGATACATCTGAAGGTACAGCAAAAGCCAGTCCACACCAATAAAATAATTCAAGAGGATAAAATCGATAAGGCTTTAAAACAAACTTAAAGTTATAAGATACAATACAATTTTGCACTTAAATTAAAAATTATTGTACGTCGCACTGTGGGCCAGAAATCCCCTGAAAAGTTGCTTTTCAATAATGAAAACACGTTAATGTTTCTTATCCTAAAAACGGTTAAGTAGACCATGAAGCTTTCAAAAACATAAAATACTTCTGTCAGCTATCGTGTTGACACAGGCTAGTTTGGCAAACATTAGTACATTTAATTCTTATGGCATGACTAATTTTTTATAAACCAACTAGTCAAGTTTAAGACTATGGTTCAAAGTGAATTGAGTCTTTGATAATTGCTAATTGCTAATTAGTTAGTAAATGCGTATAAATGCAAACGTTTAAATGTCACCTTGATATAACTTGAGAGATATTTCATAAGTTTCATTAAGATACCCGTGTTTGTTAATGCTGTTAAGTTATCCAGTTCTTAGGCTTTATTATCAAACAAATATAACTTTTGCCGAATCTTGCCGATTTAGGAAAAAATTGTTCATAGGGCTTGCAACCCAACGACATTTTACACTTTTCTATTACCAATTGATGCAAAACTTGAATCATCCTATACCTACATAATATAGTCAACAATGTAGTGGGACCCAGAAATGCCATAAATGTGGCATAAAACCTTATTTAGAATATAATTAGGCTTAGATTATAAAAAAAATTGAATAATACGTTGTCAATTTAACATATTCACATATTTTTTCAAAAGTTCAATATGGCTTGCGAGGTTTAATTTTTAAAAATAATTAGGCCTATAGCTTTTGAAACAGTTATTTCAATATGTCATCAGACATTGTACAATCAGCTTCCTAAGAAGCTCAGTAGGCACCTAACAAAGAGTATAGGAATGAATAGTATAGAATGCCACTCTCGAAAGTCTAATAGAGTTGCCACAAATATTGATGTCCTTGTAACATGCTCGTTTCATCTGATTAAAAAATTTTTGGTTTAAGCCAAACCATCTGTAATTAATATCTTGTTTTGATTTGAAATAAGAATATTATATAACTAAAGATGTTATTATTATTATTTTTAATTCAAAGGGTTATTTATCTATATACTTGTTATTCAGTTATAGCCTTTTAAATAAATGTTTCGAAAAATTCAGCTTTTTTATACTTACATCAATCACTCTCAGTTTTTTAACGCTTTTCGATATTTTGTATGTTTTTTTTAAGGCGGTGGCGTATCCTGGGGGGGGGAGGTTCTCTATAATCCAAAACTAATTAGTAAGCATACAAATTATTAATTATTTAAAAAATATTTTAAATAATTGCTTGGCAAAAAAATCGTTTTGCAGAGAGAAAAAATTAAAAACCAAAACGTTAACTTTCGTTGCTTTTATATTTACTCCGGTTTTTAAAAAGATATTTTCCATTAATATTTGTATTGTTAATTATTTTAAAGATTCCAGGATGGTGGAAGGATTAAACCCCCTCCTTACTACCCTACCTTGAGAGAGTCATAGTTGTTGTTTTTTCAGAGCACAAACCGAAAAACGGATGTACACTGGATACAGCAAAGAAAATTATATATATATATATATATATTATATATATATATATATATATCAAAATAGCAAAGAGATAAGGGAAAGCCAATAATAAAATATACAATTGAGATTTTGGAAAGGTAGTTCTTTTAAATGTAAAAATGAAATGAAACCCAATATGCAATTCAAAGAAGAATCTTTTAAAGAATAACACATTTGACACTTAATGAAGCTTATAAAATAGAATATGTAGGGATGTTAATAATGTGATAAGAATAGTCTATCCAAATATATAATACAATAAAAACATTTAATAAGTAGAAAATGTAAATCTTACCTTGAAAACTGATATGCAAATAGGACATCTAAACGTCAAAATTTAAATTAATCGGGATTTACATAATTTTATATTTCAGGTACAACAGAGGTAGTATTTATAAATTTAGAACCTTAATAATCACAATTTAGAACAAATCATTAATAGAAACTTAATATTTCCTCTTTAAAATTTGTAAATAAAAATCACAAATGTCAGAAATACTTGGATCAAAATTATGAGATAACAGGTGAAGCGTTTAATATGAAATTTAATCAGATAGACAAAGAGGGGTAGAGAATTCGATAGAACATGTGTTTTGTACAACAGTGAGAGGTTTTTAGAACTTTTGACATTGTGGAACAATGAAATTGGAAGTGACAATATTTGACACAGGGCGTGAAAAAGTAATGATTTTTAAATTTTATTTAAATAAAATGGTGGGAATCAAAATTGAGTAAATGGGAGATCAAGTTTGAACGAAGGGAGTGTTATATTTTAAAATGATATGGTCCCATGTGAGAATAAAATCTATATAAGCGAGTGCAGACAGGAAGAATGAGGATTATAAATTCGGCAGTGTAACAGTAAACTCTAGTTGAGGTTAAAAGGTGACAGTTAATGTCAAACCTTGACAGAACTTTGAAAAGCTTGTAAAATGAAGTCCAGAACTAGTAGAAGTTGTGAGCAAAATAAACAACTGTCATCCAAGGAAAAGTAGCAGATCAAAGGCAACTGATATATTGTTTTGCAATACAATACGAAGTATTAGGAAAAAAAAGAAGTAGCGACTTGAGGTAAAGCAGTATATCTTTGAACAATTTTTGAAAAGGAAAGCATCAAAATTAAAGAAAAAGCACTACATTTATATAAACAATTTTGGAAAAAAGTAGTATATCTATTTAAATAATTTGAAAAGAAAACAGTAAAGATTGGAGATAAGCAGTATATATATATTTTGGAAGCAGTTAAAGCAGACAGTATACCTGGACATCATCGTCATAGAGAAAAGGGTCAATTAATGGCTAGGATACAAGAGGATAAGTTAAAACGTTGTGATAATACTTTGAAAGCTTCAAAGTGAAAAAAGGTATTTAATACAAAGATTTATTTATAAAACAATTTAATTGGCGCTCAACTATTAACACGGGTTTAGAGATCAAAAATTGAAAATCAGAATTGCATATTAAAATTGCATGTCATTTAAAAAGTAATTGTAAAATAGAAAAGAATTATACGAAAATTTAAATCTTACTCCGCCCCCTTCGCTGCCGTGTTGGGTGTGTTGTTTTTTTACGGGTTTGCATTTTGCGTAGCTAATTGTGTATTATTTTGATGATTAATAATTGTCTTCCATGTGTTAGAGAGGTGCAGGGCGTCGTCTCTTTTGTTTAGTTGTCCAGTTTTCTCAATTTCAATAGCTTCTCGTATTAGTCTTGTTTTGTAGTGAGGAGTTTGTGAGATCTGTTTACAACTATCGAAATTGATTTTATGGCCCGATTGTTGCTGGTGTTGGAACAGGGCCGATGTCGTTTGTTTATTTTTGACAGCTAATTGGTGTTCCTCTAAACGGGCTGAAATTCTCCTGTTCGTTTGTCCGACGTATACCTTATTGCACGTTCCGCAAGTTATACTATATACCCCTTCGTTTTCAAGTTTTACTTTTGGTTTGGGATTTCCTAAACTTTCGCCTTTAGTCTGGTGCGGTTTGTATGCTGTCGCTATGTCATGCCTTCAAAGAATTCGGCCAATTCTGTCCGTTGTCCCTTTGATGTATGGTAAGACTACTTTTGGTTTTGGCTCATGGTCTTGTTGTGCTATTGCTTTTTTGATAGAGTGTATCTGTTTTGTCGTAGAGCGGTAGTTATCTGTTTTAATTCGTGTGTTTTGTTATTGTCGTCTGTCAGTCGTATGGATCTGGAAATTAGTGTGTTGGCAACTCCCTGTATTTGAGATGGGTGGTTATGAGATTTGTAGTCTAAATATCTTCTTCTTTCTATATACGGTGTAGTCGAAATGCCCCTTTTGGGTTTTTTTTTCTTACGAGAACGTCGAGGCAAGGGAGCTGGTTGTTTTCTTCAAGTTCTAATGTAAAATTTTTTCTTGTTACCAAAAGGCCATATGACAAATACGTCATCGACGTATCTTAGCGATAACTTTGGTTTCAGGTTTGCTGTTTGTAGTGCCTTTTTCTCGAAATAGGTCATAAAGAGATTTGCCACTGCTGGTGATAGTTTGGACCCCATTGCGGCTCCGTCGGTTTTTTTTATATGCGGTTGTCATACATATCAATAGGCATTTTAGGCAGTGTCGTGACAAATATTACGAATTGTGGGAGGTCTTCATCTTCTACCGGTATGCTTGGATATAAGGACTTAACATCGAAACTAGCTATGATATATTCTGGTTCTATAGAAATGCTGTTGAGAAGGCGTGTGAAATGTTCCGAGTTTGTAATGTAGGAATCTGATTTTTCCACAATTGTTGTAGGGTACTGGCTAGATATTTTTCCAAGTAGTATACCGGCGAGTTGAAAGCACTAACTATAGGTCGAAGTGGTACTTCGTCTTTATGGATTTTGGGCAAATCGTAGAGCTTTGGGATGTATTCCGGATAAATATTTCTTCACATTGTTCCATCCGTGAAAGCCTACGACTAGACATATACATATATATGTATATATATTGTTAAGTACACGTACATGTGACTATGCGTTTGCGTATACGTATAGTATATGAGGACGAACTTATTCCTATGTACAAATGTTTTTGAATGCTTTAAAGTAGTGATGTGCCGATTCGATTATTTCAGTAATCGATTAATCCATAATGCATATAACAGTAATTTTACTATGATTTAGGAAGGTAGTTCTTTCTTCGTAAATCGCAATTCTCACTAAATAAAACTAAACAGTTCTTTAAAAAATAAATAAGTCATGAAATGAAATGAGATTTATTACAACAAGTAGTGTTTTATATTATTATAAAGTTAAAAATATTAATGTATAAAAAAAAACTAAACATGAGTACCTACTGAGTACAAAGTTAAAAATTACAATTAACTAATTCTGACACATTTATGCGTTTTCAAGCAGTGTCCAATTACGCCAGTTAATACAGATTTTTAGGTGACATAAAATTCAACAGCAAATCGCATACGCCATCACGTAAATAATAGTTTATAAGCCATTACTGACATAATTTTCACAGCAAACCCCTAGAAGCAAATTATTTGAGCCTTAAAAACCCAAAAAATATGGGGTATTTTTCTTTTTTACTTATAGTGTGAAAAGTACTGATCTGTTCATAATGTCGAAAATAGAAAGGTTGTAGAGAATCAGAACATCTTCAAAATTAATGTTTATAGATTTAGATAGCACCATTTTTCAAAAAGAAAAGCTGGAAATACTATTTAAAGTGAGTGTTTTAAAACATTCATAACCTGGTTGTAATAACAGCTGGCACCTTAATCTGCCTCGTAATGATAGCTTATAACGTTAAAATTAATAAAGCTGAAGATCGATATTGTCCGTTAAGTAGAAGTTGGAGAATTGAAATTTAAATAATTTGTTGAAATATTTAGCAGAACGCATTAACCACAATAGTTCGATAGGGATATTCTAAATATATTTTGAAAGCTGATAAAATGCACTTCACTTTCAATTTTGGCTTAAACGACTCATCTTATTTCTTGACAGTGGAAAGTAATTTAATTAATAACAGTAAACAGTATGCAGATAACCATTAACTTAATAAACCAGTGGAAAAATAGTGATGTAATTAAAAATGTTATAAAGTGATGAGAAAATATGAAAAATACAATTTACCATAATTTTCATCTCGTACTCAAGAAAATGCTAGATCCGTCCATGAGCCTTGGCAGCTACTGTCAATGCGCCGCTGGCTGGCTGTGGCATAATCGTACATTTAATGCAATATTTACTTTAAACCAATTTCTCGGCATTATAGGCAAAATCCAAGATAGACAAATTGAAGTGGAATTTATGAACTTTCAAAATATCTTTTGTATATTCCGATCGAACTAGTCTCGTTAATAGCCCATCGTATTGCATGTGCCATATATTTATCTAAGTTATTTTTGATTCTTCAAAAACTACTTATTCAATAGTATCCCTCGTAAGCCGATATAAACTTAATATCATAAACTATCGTTTTGACGATGATTAATATTCCAGTGTTAGTTACCAGAACGTTATCAGTGTTGAAAAAAATCCACTTTTTATCAGTTTTTCTCATTTTCTTTATGGAAAATGATCCATTCAGAATATATAAGCGCTTGTTAAGAAAATTTTTGATTCTCTACAAGTTTTCTGTGGAAATCCGTATTTGTGTCGGTTTCTATTATTTAAATGGTTTGCTTCTACGAATTTACTGTTAAAAATTTAGAAATTATTCTGTATAAACTGTTACCGACGTGGTATTATAAGCGAGTTACTATTGAATTAAGAAATATTATAGAGTTTAAATCTTTTAGGAGTAGTCTGTAGCTTCTTCGAATTGGCTACTGGCATCAAACAACGAACATAATGGAGATATTCATACTGTTCATAGATAATGATAATATATAGAGATTCGCCGTATTGCAATGCAATGACTGGGTTGCCCTGCTAAACCACGATCCACAAAAAAATAAGTATGGTAGAATATTTTAATAATCGATTATTATCGATTATTCAAATTGTAATCGGTTGCGGTCGATTATTCTAATAATCGATTAATCGATTATTGATAATCTACTACGCACATCATTACTTTAAAGTACTTATAGAGAATTGATATCCGAAAATTACTGCAAAAAAAAACATTTGGTTTATCGACTATAACTTTCTTAATTTTTAAAATATCTGGACCCTCAAATACTCATTTAAAGGTAATTTTGAGAGCTACAATTGATTTTCACTTATAATAATAAATTTAATATTTTTTACAGAAAAAGAACTTTATTTTATTATTCTTGTGTTTTTTCCATAAAACCGTTAGTTTTGCAGTTATTAATAAACAAAGAATTTTTTTTGAGAATTTCAATAATAATACTAATATTTTTAACGCGTGCTCAGTACTCAGTTACTTATTCGGAATAGCTAAACGGTGCAAGACTGACATTGAACAACTATAACGGAAAGTTCGAGCTCTACTTACAAAAGCTCAAAATCACCATCCAATATGCTCTGTCGAACGTACAACGTTGCCACGGTATGAAGAAGGAAGAGGATTGGCAGATATAGGCAAGTTAAGTGATCAACATATTTCTAATTTGCGTAATCATTTCCAGAAACTCGCAGAATTTTCTGATCTACACAGAATCATATGTCAGGTTGATGACTCAACACCTCTGCGACTGACAGAACAAGTTCAAGTATACCACCAGACAACTGATCAGAAACTGTTCAAATGGAAAGAGAAGCCGCTTCATGGAAGACATATAAAGGACGTCAACCACCATGTCGAACTACTGGTTGATCTCTGGTCATATGTTTCCTGAAACGGAAGGCTTTATATTGGCAGTCCAAGATCAAATAATTCCAACTAAGAACTATCTAAAGTACATCATCAAAGACCCTTCTATCAACAACGACAAATGAAGATACGGTTGCCAAACATCTGAATCTATCCAGCATATCACGGGAGGTTGCCAAGCATTCGCTGCAACTGAATACAAAGAACGACACGATGCTGTGGCAAAAATACTGCACCAGGAACTAGCGCTGAAACTCGAGCTATCACAGTCAGTAAGAACACCCTACTATATATACAAACCAGAATCTATTTAAAAAAATAACAACGACAAACTGTACCGGGACCGGACGATATTGTCCGATCGGACTGTTGCTCACAATAGACCAGATATAGTTTTGTTAGATAAAGTCTCTAGAAAAACAACCTTAATTGACATAGCAATCCCTAAGAACAATAATATAAATATTAAGCAGGCTGAAAAATAGCCAAATATAGGGATTTAGAATTTCAAATACAGAGACAATGGGACATGAACAACACTCGAACGGTACCAATTGTTATATCAACAACTAGATTAGTCCCAAAACATCTATTAAACAATCTGAAATACCTCGGACTGGACGAACATCTTTACCAACTGATGCAAAACGCTGTCCTGTTAGGAACAGCCCGGACTGTCCGAAAATTTATGGGAAATTGCAGCCACGACGCCAACCACGGGCCTGATAACCTGGGAAGGGCTCCCACAGAGCTAAACCCTTTTGGTATGTAGTATATCTGGGGTTTAGTGAATTGTTCCTTAAAGGCACACATAGTGTGAGGAAGTGTGATGCCATACATTGTATGGTCAAGTCGATATTTTTAAAATTACGATATCAAAACCGGTCAATTTTCTTGAACACGTTGTTGGAACATCAGTACAGTTATTTGTAAATGGGTAATGTTGAATTTTTATTATGACGGAAATTCTGTTGATTAAAGTTCTGATTTTTCCTTTAAAAAATAAAGATAATCACATTATTTTCAATATAACTGTAATTTTTAGTGCTAAGGACTTTTGTCGTAGCTCATTTTTAAGATTTTTTAAGCTCTTTAAAAAAGTTTGTATACATTTTTTCAAAACACTTATTGTTTTCCCGCTATTTAGCCTTGAAAAGTCTTTAAGTTTTTAACGAATTTAATTTTAAAAAATATTGCAGCTATAAAAATTTTAAAAGGGCAGAATCTTCTTTAATGTATACACTTTAACTTTGTTCTGAATGATTTTTTTTCGTAAAATGCATAGTTTTCCAGTTATTAAAAAAAGGTTCAAAAACATACATTTTTTGATCGAAATCTCAGTAACTTCAACCGTGAATAACTAAAAAACCAGTGACTAAAAATATGCATGAAATATTTTTTGCTTAAAATTGACTTATTTATCCGAGAAGGGGTGGCATTCACCCCTAGTAAAAAGCACACCTCGGCACAATATAACTTTTGAACCTTGAGGTATTTACTACCTTTATGCCAAATTTCATGTAAATGCATTTTGTCCGAAAGAATTGCTACCCAAAACCGGTTGGTGACAAAACTATTAGTAATTTGCTGAAAAGCATGAGGAGTTTCAATATTTTTATTATAAAATCCAAGCTGCCATTTTGAATGTATTGTAGATTATAATAAAATTAATTCTTCTAAAATGTAATACCTTTTCAAATATTTTTGCTTATTTAAGGTTAACAGACATTTATGATATAACTTAAAGCATCAACGATATGGACTGAAATATGTTTCAAAATTTTAGAACTTGTTTTATCTACTGTTCCTTTTCTAATTTTTATAGTATGTGCAATTCCGCGTATTTCATTCGAGTCTGTTGGTTTCAAATAATTATTAGATTTATCATTCAAGGGGGGCACATTAATATCACTTTGAGGTATGGGAATATTAATACTTAGTTTTTCTGCTATTTCAGAGTAATAATTATCCATAGTATTCGTTATATTGCATTAAGTCATTTTTTGGTTGTTTTCATCCATAATATAAGTAAAATGAGTATTTTTCTTAAATTTATTATTAACTTCTTTATATATAAAACTTTTTGAGTCATTTCTATCCTCCTCAAATGATTTTTTATCATTGTTAGATTTAGCTCCTTTATAACTTTCTCATCATTTTTGAGATATTCTTTGTGTTTAGCTTTCGCTAATTTCTTTAATTGTCTGTGACAATTAACTTTATCTTTTCTAAAACTTTGAGCATGTTCAACTATTTCTGAATTTATAATTATCCATAGTATTCGTTATATTGCATTAAGTTATTTTTTGGTTGTTTTCATCCATAGTATAAGTAAAATGAGCATTTTTCTAAATTTATTATTAATTTCTTTGTTTATAAAATCCATAACTTTTTGAGTCATTTCTATTATCCTCAAATGATTTTTTATCATTGTTAGATTTAACTACATTTATAACTTTGTAAAATCAATTTGTAAACCTGCATTTTGGTATTCGGATTTAAGTAAAACGTACTGGTGGGAGAAGCACCGTCATTTTACTACTGCGTTCGAACTGACATTCATTTTAAATAGCTTTGGTTCTTTCCCTGATGCAAATGCCATGCCAAATATCATAATTAGTCCATTAAAATGTTACATTTTTTTGGGCTTAGCGTGCATTTGTCAGAGGACGCAGTTTTAGTTTTAGGTATCAAGGGGGAGTTAATATTAAGTTAAATTCAAGTTTGTGGGGTTGCATTATTCAATATACCATGCTGCGTGATCTACACACTTTTTCCACCGAGAGTTAGTAGCTTCAATATTCACTGATCAAAAAATGTTTGAGGGAAAGTGCAAGCCAACTGCGCATGTGCTCCTTGACTTTTTCTCTTATTCCAAATCGTTTTCTTCCCGGTGATTCCTTCAGAGGCAAGTCAGGGCTATAAGGAGGATGGTCGAGGTCTTCCCAGCCCATATCTTGTAGCGTATTCCTTGTTTTTTGTTTCAAATACGCGGCTTTTGCCGACCACAAACACTGGCAGTAGTAATCAACATTCACTGTACGTTGGGAATGTAGAAAATCGATCAGTAAATTTCCTTACAGTAAAAAAAATCGTGGCAAGGACTTTTTTCACCACTTTAGATGATGCGTTTCAATAAGACCTTCCCTTCTCGCTGAAATTCAGAAGTTTTTAAACGATCTTTTGGTTTACAGTCAACAAGCTCGGAACCCATCGAGCACTAATTTTTCTGAAACCAAGTTGATCAATGATAATTAATTGAACACTTTCATACCTGACACCCGATTATGAGGAAATTCTTCCACGGTTAGTCGGCGGACACGTTCAATAAACTGTCGAAGACTACTGGCATTGTCAGCTGTCACACTTCTTCTGATGCGCCGATCATGGTTATTAGTCTTTTACACCCTTAAAGTTTTTCAGCCATATATACACACGATTCTGAGACAGTGTACTATCCCCAAACTTTGTCTTCATATGATTTAGAGTTTCAGAGGCTTTAACGCTTTTACTCGTTTAAAACTTTATAATAATCTGTTGCACAACAGACGAATGTACCTCTACCTTAGTCATTGCAGTACTCTGTACTGACCACACATCATACAATAAGTATGGACGACAAAGCCAAGGATACGCGCGTAGCTGGCTGGTTTCCCAGTGCCTATAAACCAAACATAATCTAGCTCGAAACTGCATTCTAACAGAATAGAAAAATTACCGTTTATATTTGATTTACCCTCGTATATAATGTAATCAGCTTGGAAAAAGCAATTTAAATGTCATGTCAATTCGATGGCATGCTAATTTTATTCTACCGTGAGGGGAATACCAAAATGTAGAATTTCAAATTAAATTTCCAAATAATAGAACAAACCTAAAATAATATTAATATATAGTGAGTTGTACCGAAAGAATTAATAAATACCGTGTTCCATTCAGGTTTATAAAAAAGTAATTTGGTTCCCGAATGGGAGCATTGTAAACATCACCAAAAAATAAAGAGCTCTCGATAAGAAATTAGATTCGTGAGAAAACCTTCACAGACATGAAGTTGAAATTTTGAACAGTTATTTTTGATAGGCAAATGAAAGTTTTTGCCAAGTTTTATTGTTTCTAAATTTTTTTAGATAAGAGTTACGAGTGATTGAAAACGGCGCCTTCTTCACATTTTTCGCGAATAACCCATTTATTAATTAACAAATCTTATCGATCAACGTCTCATTTAGTAGGTTCTAAAAATGCGCATACAACTCACTTACTTTTGATACTTTAAATTTTTAATTATTTTGCTGAGCAGTCACAAAAACTGCCAACATTAGGGTTTTTGATATTTTAAACTCCTAGTATAATTAACTAAGAATTAAAAATGTGTTAACAAAACTTTTTTTGTATTATGCAGTGTACCCTCTTCAAGAAAAACCATTCAAACACCTGTGGAATTTATGTGGAAAATAATGTTAAGTTCCCTACACGAAGGTGGATTGACGAATTAAATTAAATTAAAAAGTAACAAATTTAACCCGTTCCTAAATTTATTCTACATCGTCGTGCTATTGAAATAGAATCCAGGAAAATTTATTTTACATAATAATGGCTATTCATTGGGCTTTCGCAAGTTTGCAACTTTCATAGCTTTGTAAATATGGTTTTTCAACTAAAATAAGAATTATGTTGCAATTGATGAATTTATTTCTGATAATATTTTATATATATTATGTAATTTTAATGTTGTTTTAATGTTATACTACAATTTAAAGATTATTTTAATTTTTGCCGTTTAAATTTCATATAATTTGAATAAGATTACAAAATGTGCTAGACACGCTAAAAACGCTGTTTAACATCAAGTCATGGAACAAAAAATGGAAAGATCAATCCAAGGATTCACTATTATAAAACTAGGTTGGTCACACTGGTTTAGTGACAAAAAGGGGCTAGACGTACAAAAATAGTTATATAAAATGGAGGGTAAGAATAGAAATTGGGGATGGCTGTATATACAATGAAGTGACGACGTGAAGAGACTCACTGAAAATTGATTGCTAGTTATTTAAGATAGGAAAAGACAGACTTATCCAGCGGTGGACAGACTAGTTATCATGAAGATCATTACTTGCATAGTTGGTAAGCACTCTCTGAGGGACAACCACACCTCTTTCCGAGTTTTCATCAAACCTAATACATTCATCAGATCGGTTTTCACTTACCGGTTACACTAAATGAACTTTGTATGGGTGCCACTTATTTCTATTGTCTGTTCTGCGGCTATTTGTCTAGTGGATTTGTGAGGATTTTCTTGTAAATCGAGCAAAACATTTAATTGTGTATCAAGTGGAAGATGTTTGGTTTTGTAATTATCTCTTACGTGTCTAAATTCTAAAAACTTTATTTCTATTTTACTACCTACCGGTCCGGGTAATTCATATTAAACAATTCGCAAACTTCAGCTTGGGTTCGAGTTCTGGCGCCATATCCTACCATCGTCAAAATGTCTATTCGCTGCTTTTCAGTTAAACGCGCCATACTTTGAAACTTTGCAATTGCACTTGACAACTACTTATTTGAAGAAAAATTATAGGACAGTTTCTATGGAAATAAACAAATATTAAAAACTCGAGCATTAAAAAACGAGTTTCCATTCATGCGACTAAAATACCGCAAAAAATCCTAAAAACCAGCCGCAAATAAATATGATTAAACAAACAAACACCTTATTTTCACCGCTGTTTTTTTAACTTTAGAAGGAAATGTAATTTTTTAATAACTGTTAATTTTCGCTATAGGATATTGAACATGGAAAATACTTAGAATTCAATGCAGAATTTAAATATAAAATAAAAAACAAATGTTTCCATTTGAAAAAATGAAGTTGATGGTCGCAATTTATTTCTCGCGCACCCTGTATAAATGAGTTTATCATCACAAAAACCGCAGACTAAAAGAAAAACCGACGTGTCCGAGCGTTTTTCCAAAAAAAAACAACATCTGAATTTTAAATGAATCTGTTCCAACCCACGTGTCCTCACTGTAGATATATCCTTGTTAGGAGTTTTTAGTTCATACTGACCAATACTATCACCTATGTGCTATTATCTGTTACAGAAAAGAAGTGAGGAGAAAAAAACCTACTGAATAGCCAAAATAATTAAGGACATCCTCAACAATCATTTCGAAATTTCTAAGTGAGAAATCCGGTTAATATAATTCTCTGCTTCTTAAATTCTTTGGTGGTTCTTTTGCTCTCCTTTTTCGCTTATCGCATCTGAATTGGACAACATTTGTTTGGTTTTCGGAAATTTCCCATCTGAATTCTCAGTTACCATCATACTACAGAGACTCGACCATGAAACTGGTTAAATTTTCTTAGCGCACTTTTAGTTTACTTTCTAATATATTCCAACTTATTGTAATGTTTTTATTTTCACACTCGGGTCAGTTTATTACTTGAATTTTATTTAAAAGCACAGTTCAACTCACTCTAATTTATTTCCACTACTTTAACACAATTTATATTCACAGAACTATTTACAATTTATCTTTACTATACTAATGGCAGTCGAATACTGAATGAATGCTTCCTCAGCTCTCCGTATTTATATATTTCTTGTCGGGATTCTCCAGAACGTCAAAGAGCCGCCGAGACCAGGCTAGATTCTTCGAGAAATACATCAAAGCTAAACCGCCGACTTCGATGCGCCAGCCGAACCATATTTCGAATTCCTCAAAATATCGGATGAAATCCGATTCCATGAATTATCGGAGGGATTCCCGTCACATTGCCCCCTCCTTAAGACCACTTCGTCCCGGAAGGTCCCAGAATCCTTCCTGGTGTGGCGATATTTGCAAG
Source organism: Octodonta nipae (assembly GCA_034190945.1). NCBI lineage: Eukaryota > Metazoa > Arthropoda > Insecta > Coleoptera > Chrysomelidae > Octodonta > Octodonta nipae. Next base: position 128,122,220 of record CM067217.1, read on the forward strand.
ACTCTCCATTTCGACAACGGGAAGTTTGGTGGAAGTAACAGTCAACGGTCCTCGAATCTGGGCTGCGAATATTGAGACAGCATGCAAGGATGTCGATGCCACTGAATCGAAAGATAGTTTCCATCATACTTGTCACCACCCTCCAATTCAGTCCAACCAACCCACAAGCTATCTTTCACTAAAATTTCCGGAATACATATTTTAGGCTCCATAAATCAACGAGTACCCAACTCATTTTGTTTGTATACCTGCGAAATATGAACACATTTCAATTATATGAAGTACACCAGGCAATAGAAATTTTTAAGTGACATAAAATTCAACAGCAAACCGCATAAGCCATCACGTTAATAATAGTTCATAAGATATAACTGACAAAATTTTAACAGCAAATTCGTAGAAGTAAATAATTTGAGCCTTAAAGACCCCAAAAAATATGGGGTATTTTCCTTTTTTTGCTTGTAGTGTAAAAAGGAACGATCTATTCATAATGCCGTCAAAAAATTGTAGAGAATCAGAAAATCTTCAAAATGAGTGTTTACATATCTTGATCGCAGCATTTTTCATAAAGAAAAGCTGGAAAAACCGATATAAAGTAAGTGATTTAAAAAAAATCATAACTTAGTTATAATAACAGCTGGAACTTTAATCTATCTCCTAGTTATCACAAGGATAATAACGTTATAAGCTATCGCTTATAACGTTGAGATTAATAACGCTGAAGATCAATATTGTACGATAAGTTGATCTTGCAGAATTGCAATTTAAATAATTTGTAGAAATATTTTTGCAAAACGTATTGTATTAAGCATGAAACTTCGATTGCGACATGCAAAATATCTTTTGAAAGCCCATAAAGTGCACTTCACTTTGCATATCTTGGATTTTTGTTATAGTGCCGTAAAATACATTAACCCTGCTTAAATAACGGACCCTTACTTCTCCTCCGATGTCTTGACAGTGGCGGATCCAGTGAGTGGAAAAAGGTAATTTAATAATACCATAAACTGTATACATGTAACCATTAACTTAATAAAGCAACGAAAAAAAAAAAGGCCAATGATGGCATGTAATCGTTATGGTAAAAACTATGGTAATACATTTTACCATAGTTCTTACCCTCACCTCAAGAAAATTGTAGATCCGTTCATGTGCCTTGATAGCTATTGTCAGTGCACCGCTGACTGGCTGTCGCATATTCGTACATTTAATGCAATATTTACTATTATTTTAAACCTATTTTTCGGCACAATAGTGAAAATCCCAGATAGACAAATTGAAGTGGAATTTTTCAACTTTCAAAATATCTTTAGTATGTACCGGTCGGACGTGTTTCGTTAATACGATGGGATCTGCAAAATATCAATCTAAATTATTTAAATTCCAATTCATCAAAAACTACTTATTCGATAGTATCCATCGTGAGCCCATATAAACTTAACATCATAAACTATCGTTCTAACAATGATTAATATTCCAGTATTAGTTACCAGAAAGTTATAAATTTTTGAAAAAAAATCCACTTTTGACCAGTTTTTTATGAGTATACTCGGTAAAAAATGATTCAATCAGGATGTATAGACGCTCGTTTAGAAGAATTTCTAATTCTCTACAACTTTTCTGTAGACGGTATTACGATTATTTCACTACTTTTTATTATATTAGCAAAAAAACAAAAGAGTAGTTTTACGAGTTTTTATTAATTAAATAGTTTAGTTCTACGAGTTTGCTGTTAAAATCTTAGCAATAATTCTCTATAAATTGTTACTGACGTGGTGGTATAAGCGAATTGCTGTTAATTTTATGTCCGAAAATGAGTTTAATTTTGCTCAATATACTGGTGTAGAGAGGGTGCTTTGGTGTTACCATAGAGGTATTATACTGTAGAGTGAATTAGGTATGAGCGTTACTGTAAGTGGCAGTGTAATAACAATAGAAAGAGAAAACAATATCAGGGTGCGCTTGCTATGTCTCTACCCTACCAATAGTCGAAGTTGTAGGCGTCACCATTGACACTGACCAATCAGGAACGACCCGCTTATTCTCTCTCTCTCTTTCTATTGCTATTACATGAATTTCGCTACTTCACTTGCTCTACAGTATAATACCTCTATGGGTGTTACCAACTCTCGGCCAAATAGAAAATTCAGTGACAACACATGTCAAGCTCTAAACTGCTATTTGGTGCAATTATACACAGGATGTTTAGTATAGCAAACAAAACCATAAAATAAAGTGATAAAAGCAACAGTAATAATACTTAATTAATTTAAACATATTGTTTACCCAAAGCCGACCCTATTTCAATACGACAACAAACGCTTTGAAATAAAAAATGGTTCTCGAAAAGACTCGGCACCCTGTAGGAGTGATGATGATTTTTACTGGAGAATTCGACGCTGGCTTTATAAAGGAAGCACGCCACGATCGCAGTTCAGTTATACCGCGACGACTAGTGTATATGGGAATGTATTGTGATATTTGAATCAGCTGTTTTAATGTAAATAAAGTTCTAGAAAAGTGAAAGTGATTATTAGTTTTATAATTTTAAATTGAACCCACGGACTTTACAACAAATTTGGTGATCAGAAGTAGAAAATTAAGTGCAGTTAAAATCGTAATATGGAAACTCGTAGTATGGAAAAAACCGACGAAACTACTAAAAAAATTATCAAATAGGTTACGGAGGGACTGGATGAAAAAATAACTCAGATTCTGGAAAAACGAGAGAAGAAGGAGAAACAACATCAAGAAGAAATTCAACAAAGGTTAGTAAAATCTTTTGATGAAAAAACAACAAATCTTGTTTCCACGATGGAAGAAAAACAACAAAATTTATTGGAAGGATTGTTCTCGAAATTTGAAGAAAAACGAGAAAATGATTTTAAAATATTTGAACAAAAACAAGATCAACTTGAACTAAAACGACAACATGAATTTAAATTATTAGATGAACACAGACAAAATGAATTTAAAATAACTGAAGAAAAAATACAAATGCAATTTGAACAACTAATGCAAATAGTAAGACAAGTTAATGAAACAGTTAATGCAAGAATGCAAATAGTTGAGTCAGATATAAAAGAGATAAATGATGACATTAAGACCATAAAAAATACCGTGGACACTCTTGAAACAAAAGTAGATGACCTCGATTCCATCCAAAGCCAGGTAAAAGTTGAAATCAGTTCAATTCAAAACACAGTTCAAGACCAAATCAGTGCCATCCAAGATAAGGTAGTAACAGAAATTTAAAAAATGCTACAGGACTTACAGCGAGGAAAATACCAGAACACCGTGAGTACCAGAGGTTCCGTTAGTAAACCACCCATATTTGATGGCAGTTCATCTTGGCTCATGTATAAACGGCAATTTGAGGCCGTGGCTACAGCTAATGGATGGGATAATCAAGAAAAATCTACTCTGGTAATTTCGTTAAGAGGTCCGGCCCTAGAATTCCTCCAAAGCATTCCAGTCGATGAACAAGGCAATTTCGACAAGATCATCGCAATCCTAGACAAACGATACGACAATCAATCCTTGAGCCAGGTATACCAAGTCCAACTGAGTGGAAAAATGCAAAAATCCGGTGAAAGCCTCCAAGAATTCGAAGCAGAGATTATATGGTTAGTTCACTTGTCCTATCCAGACCTGCCAGAGGAAACGAAAGACCAGATGGCGACACAGAGTTTCATAAACGGCATCAGAGATGTGGAAGTACAACGAAATTTAAGACTAAGTGGCGTCAAGAAAAGTAATGAAGCTCTACTTCGGGCTTTGGAAGTAGAGGCCGTCATGAACATGTCCAAGCCGAGGGTCCGAGCAGTTTCCTTTAACCAGGAAGAGTCAGAGTCACCATTTGAAGCGCTGCTGGCTGGTCTGAACAAAATATTAGAACGGTCTCAAAGAACTGGCACCAGAGGGGCATGTTACCGCTGCGGACGGACAGGACACTTCCAACGTGATTGTCGAGTGAGGCCACCTGAACGATCACCGACCAGGGGTAACCAACAGAACAGCCACATGTCCAGGGACCGTCAGCCAATCAGCATAAGGGGGCGAATGCTGACTAACCCTCCACCAGCCCCCCCAAAACGTTATCCATCCGGGGATTTTGCAGGGATAGCGGCAGCCTAGTCATCAGGGGCACCATCAATGGCCGAGCAATTACCGTCACCATCGATACTGGCGGCGCTGTGGCCATTGCCAAGTCCAGGGTCAAGCTAACAACAACATCCAGCTGAGAACAGTAACCGGCGAGTCCATGTCAATACAGGGTGAGGCAGATGTCGTGCGATAGATAGGGGACAACATGATCCGGCATAGAGTCCTGGTAGCGAATATTGAGGACGATTTTATACTGGGAATGGGCCTAATTAGCCAGCATGGATTTATGTTAGACCCGAGATATGATCTTCTTCGGTTACTAAATGAGGAATTTGTATTGACACGGCCCGTCAACACATTAGTCACCCCCATAAAAATTATGGCAAAGTCTTCAGCTAGAATTCCCGGTCGAACGGAACAGATTATTCATGGGCAGTTAGACAGCAATCCTGGGAGCTGCGTTGGAATGGTGGAGCCCGTACACTCGGCTAATGACTACTTAGTTGGACGGGCTATAGTTGAAACCGGACGAGATATACCAATCAGAGTCTTGAATTTGTCCCACAACGACATCATAATTGCCAATGGTCAAGAGATAGCTTGTTTCGAGCCAGTAGAGACCATCATCAATTGCGAAGAAGAGTACCAGACGCCGGTGAAGGAAACAGGGCCCAGTAAAGATTTCCTACAACAGTTTGCTGACCATTTGACACACCTGACACCAGAGAACCAGAAGAATGCCAAGCAATTTATAACAAAGCACTGGCAAATTTTTAACAGTCAAGATGGAACCACCGGTCGCACCAACATCATCCAGCATCGAATAGATACCGGAAAGGCTCAACCCATCAGAATACCACCTAGACGACTACCATTGGGGCAACAACAGGCAGTCGAGGAAAACATCGAGTCCATGTTACAAAATGGAGTTATTGAGCCATCCATCAGCCCATGGTCTGCTCCCGTCGTGCTAGTTAAAAAGAAGGATGGAACCACCCGATTTTGTGTGGATTACAGAAAGCTGAATGACGTCACGAAGAAAGACAGCTATCCACTTTGATCACACTAGCAGGCTCCCGTTGGTTCTCCACACTAGACCTAAAAAGTGGATATTGGCAGGTTTGTCTACACGCAAACGACAGAGAGAAGACAGCGTTCTCCACCAGTAAAGGGCTGTTTCAGTTCACGGTCATGCCCTTTGGGTTATGTAATGCACCCGCTACATTTGAGAGGCTAATGGAGTACATACTCCATTAGCCAGTACAGTACATACTGAGCGGGTTAACATGGAGGACGTGCTTAGTATACCTCGACGACATTCTAGTCATGGGCCAGACACTTTCGAGACTATCTAAAGAACCTGGGCGAAGTATTCTCCAGAATTAATAACGCCAACCTGAGACTCAATCCGAAGAAGTGTTCCTTGTTCCAAAAAGAAGTAGAGTTTTTGGGCCACGTAGTGACCGAGTCAGGAATCCGCACCCACGAAGACAAGATAGAAGCCATCCGTGATTGGCCAGTTCCAAGAGACAAACATAAACTCCGAAGCTTCTTGGGCCTCTGTTCATACTACCGGCGTTTTGTTGAGGGATTTGCCACCATCGCCGCCCCTCTACATCGGCAGACCACTGAGAAAGAGACCTTCCATTGGAATCAGGATTGCGAAACATCATTCAGGCGACTGAAGGCAGCACTATGTTCCAGCCCAATCCTAGCCTTTCCTACACAGTCCGGCAAGTTCATCTTAGACACCGACGCCAGCAACACAGGGTTGGGGGCCGTCCTATCCCAGCTGCAAGATGGTGAAGAGAGAGTGATGGAGTATTACAGCCGTGGACTCTCGAAACCGGAAAGAAATTATTGCGTCACCAGAAAAGAACTTCTTGCAATAATAAGGGCTGTAGACCATTTCCACAAACATCTCTATGGTCGTCATTTCTTAATCCGAACAGATCATGCTGCGCTCAAATGACTGCTGGACATGAAGACACCGGAAGGACAACTGGCCAGATGGATGGAGAAATTACAGCAATACGACTTCAAGGTGGAACACCGTGCCGGCCAGAAGACCCTGTAGAGCGGAATGCAAGCATTGTCTGAAGACGGAACAGTGAGAGGGTATCTCCATCAGGCAGATCCGAGTGCAGGCCAATGAAGACTGGACAACGGAACAGTGCATCCAGGACCAAATGGCTGATCCAGACATCGAACCAATCTTGTCACTCAAAATGAGAGGGGCACCCAGGCCACGATGGGACGAGGTAGCTAGATACTCCGGCGTGCTGAAATCGTTATGGGCTCAGTGGGACTCTCTAAGAGTAGACAATGGAATGCTCAAGCGAGTTTGGGAAAGCGCTGATGGACGAGAAACCAAGTCCCAACTGGTAGTTCCCAAGAAAAAGGTACCAGCCATCCTGACCGAAGTACATGATGGAATTACCGGAGGCCACTTGGGCATGAATAAAACCCTATACATATTCGCCAGCGGTACTACTGGGTGAACTACTTCGAAGACGTCAGAGCTTGGTGCCGCAAATGTGCCACCTGTGCAGCCAGTAAGGGCCCGAAGACCCGGACCAAGGGCAGAATGCAGCAGTACAATGTGGGCGTCCCATTTGAGAGAATTGCCATCGATGTCGCCGGTCCGTTTCCCGAGTCTGAGAAATACATTCTGGTTGCAATGGATTACTTCAGCAAATGGCCTGAGGCATATGCGTTACCCAACCAAGAGGCAACCACGGTAGCGAAGGTGCTAGTAGAACAACTATTTAGCAGGTTTGGCGTCCCGATGGAACTACATTCAGACCAGGGGCGTAACTTCGAATCGAATGTATTCCAGAAGGTCTGCACGATGTTGGGGATCAGGAACACGAGAACAACACCATTTCACCTACAGTCAGACGGAATGGTGGAAAGATTCAACAGGACCTTGGAACAACACCTATCCAAGGTCGTCAGCAATAACCAGCGTGATTGGGATGAGCATATTCCCCTATTCCTGTTGGCATGTCGCTCTGCCGTACATAATAGTACAGGCCTGACCCCAGCCAGGGTCCTATAAGGAAAGGAGCTGCGATTACCCTGCGATTTTGGCATTTGGCTCCCCCGAAGAACCTCCCCAAGACATCGACGATTATGCCGACCAGCTCCGACATAACATGCTGGCAATACACGAATTAGCCCGAACGCAGATGTTGGTCACCAGTGACCGGATGAAGACGCGATACGACCTCAAGGCCAATTCAGTCGGGTTCCAGGAGAGGGACAAAGTCTGGCTGTACAACCCCCAACGGAGCAAGGGTAAATCACCAAAGCTTACACCCGCCTGGGATGGTCCGTACGAGGTGGTCAAGAGGCTTAATGACGTCGTGTACCGGATCTGTCGAAACCCCAAGGCTAAATTGAAGGTGGTTCATTTAGATCGACTCGCTCCCTACCATGTAGGGGATGTTTCTGATCGGGACGATCAGAATTAAAGGGGGGGCAGTGTTACGAATTTTACCCAAAGCCAACCCTGTTTCATTTCAATACGACAACAAACGCTTTGAGATAAAAAATGGTTCTCGAAAAGACTCGGCACCTGTAGGAGTGATGATGATTTTTACTGGAGAATTCGACGTTGGTTTTATAAAGGAAGCACGTCACGATCGGAGTTCAGTTATACCGCGACGACTAGTGTATATGGGAATGTATTGCGATATTTGAATCAGCTGTTTTAATGTAAATAAAGTTCTAGAAAAGTGGTAGTCAATATTAGTTTTTATAATTTTAAATTGAACCCACGGACTTTACAACAATATTTATGTAGTATTAAGTCAACGTTTAGGTATTAATTTGTTCGTATAAGTGTTACCTGTTAATTTAAATGAAAATGTATCATTCCCTAATTTTGGGGAGTTTGGTATTGCCTGGTTCCGATCTATTAAAATTATACATACAATATAAAAAATAAGGAATCAAAAATACCTGAATCAAAAAAAAACTAAGATGTTGAAAATAAAACTTAAAAAATATATATATTAACCGATTTCCCAGCAGACTAAAAAGTTGAAAATAATTAATAAAACATAACACTAGGCAATAAATAACACAGGCACTGTTGTTAGGTACCTAGATAAAGAGTAAAAAATATCAACAATAAAACGTGGTCATTCAATACAAATTAATTACCTACACCCACCTAGTATATTTTTGTAAGCTGGTGCTAAGCAACAATCAAGTTTGATGAAGTAACAGATACGTAAGCAATGCAGGATTTTAAGATTTAGTTCTAACATTATATTTCATGAAACAATGTTGTATAATATTATACTCTTCATTTAAATTGTCACTTAACATATCTCATTACATACTTTAATCTTTCATATTATATTATTTTCAACTCACATACCTAAGAAATCCAAATTTGTTTCTTAACTTCCATAGAATTTCTCAACATCTAGCTTTATATCGAGTCAGTATATTGTAATTACGACCTTCAGTCAAGGAGATGAATTTACTGCCTTCAAGTTTATTTTTAACCGACTTCCAAAAAGCCGTGAACCGTTTTGAATGAATATGGTCTTGTTTAATAGAGTATATATCCGGATTGGTGAAACTTCAAATCTGGGAAAAGAATTCTATTGGTAAAGTAATGAAATTTGTGAATGAACACATACGTTCATGGAAATCGACCAGTATCCCCAACATATTGGTCGATTTTTCAAAAACCTCTTATAGATGTGAATGGTTTTTTAAAGTGTAATCTATTAAGGAAGATCCCTAGGTTTCATATACTTTTCTGTAACGTGCAACTTGCAGTTTTTCAGAAAATCGCCGAAACTTCCAATATTCTTATAAAAAATTTCATCGAAGTGAGGTAACGGACATTTTCTCATAAATATTTTAATTCCAACGTAATAGTGCGGGAATTGTACGCACTGGAAGTTTTGATTGCGAATTTGAAAATTTTCTATGTACCTCTCAAGCATATAGGTAGTAAAGAATAGTATTTTCGGCTCATTAAATCAATGAGTACCAAGTTTTGTTTGTAAACCAGGCAAATACCTATTTAAATGGCAATTTTTCCATTTTGCGAAGACGGTGCTTTTGGTGTCACCCACTCTCGGCCTAATAGCCAATTCAGTGACAACACATGTCAAGCTCTAAACTGCTATTTGGTGCGATTATTCAAAGGGTGTTTAGTTATAGCAAAAAAATCACAAAGTAAAGTGTTAGAAGGAGTAGCATATATATGATGATTGAAATATAGGACGGAGTAGAATGATTGTTACAGAAGGCAGTTAAAAACATTATGGTGGTCCATCGGCAGCCGTATATACAGAATGGTTGGCATATAGGGTGGAGGGGACGTTTGGTGGTCTCAAAATGTTGGAAAAAATGTGGAATTAAAATTATATAGGGTTATTAAAAAACTGTTATATGATGTGGCCATAAACAAATCATATACAGGATGGTTGAAATATATGCTGGAGTTGAATTATACAGGGTGAGTTTTTTTTGATGATCAGTATGGGGATCTCGGAAACTAGCGGAGATAGAGCAATGGTTAAATTGGGAAAGATTTGCAGTTTTACTGGCCCAATTCAATGTCACTTTCAGATTTTTGTAAAAAGTCATGGCTTACTAGATATTTTGAAAAAACGAAATTCTGTCGATTTAGTCAAATCCCTTTAGCTCCTTTGTTTTTGATTTTATAAAAAAAGAGTAAATACCAAAATTGAATCCCGAATATGATTGTCATGTCCTCGTTTGGGTGACAGCTCTCGTTTTCGAGATATGACACACAATTATCTTTTTTTGAATAGAAACCATAGTTGGCTATGACTTCAAGAAATCGGACATTTTTACAGCTTTTCAACGATATAATACTCGATATAGTTATTCATAAAAATAACGGAGTTATGGATGCTTTTCTCTCTTATTTTAACTTTTAATGTAGGTAGCCATGAAAAAGATTGTTTTCACTTTGACGTTTTCTCATTTGAGATTAATTCCATTAGTAGTGCTGAACTGACAGTCGATATTGACAAGTTTTCATGATAAAAAGGAATATTCTAACGAAGAAAAACTGAATATGGTGGAATGTTATATCATATGCCATAAAAATTCAGTTCTTGCAGCTGAGGAATACTTTCATCAATATTTTAATCGTCGTCAACCTGCTCTATGTACATTTAAGAGGCTTTACGATAATTTACGCAGATATGGATCTTTTACTAAACCACCAAGGGAACGTAATCAAATTAACGAAGTAGCACAAATAAATGTTTTGGCAATGGTAAATCAAAATCCATCTACATCAACTCGTGAGATTGCGGCAGAAGCTGGCACATCTTAACGAACTGTAGTTAAGGTACTGAAAGCGCACAAGTTCCACCAGTACAAACTTTCAGTTTCTCAAACTTTGCATGCTGGTGACGAACATCGACGTATTTTGTTTTGTACATGGTTTAGAGACTTGTGCCTTGACAATCCACAGTTTCCATTAAAGGTGTTATGGTCAGATGAAACTAGATTTACTAAGTGCGGTATGTTCAATAGACACAATAAGCATATCTGGGCTAAAGAAAACCCTTTCCACGTAGAACAAAGACGACCCCAGATAAAATTTGGTTTTAATGTTTGGTGTGGTATCATAGGGTCTACTATTCTGGGGTCTTTTATCTATGACGAATCACTTACTGGGGAGCGCTACTTGCATTTCTTGCAATACACTTTTCAAGACATGTTACATAATTTGAATTTGAGAACTCGTTTAGAAATTGAGTGGTTCCAACATGATGGAACACCTGCTCATAACTCGTTATTAGTAAGACAACACTTAGATAATATCTATCCAAACTCTGGATAGGAAGAAATGGCCCACGCGAATGGTCACCCCGATCTCCAGATTTGGCAGTTATAGACTTCTATTTATGGGGTGCGCTAACAAACAAAGTATACAAAAGAAAGTATGAGACAGTTGGTGACCTAAGGGAGGCGGAGTATTATGTCGTTAAAAAGCTCTAAAAATGTCCGATTTTTCGAGGTCATAGCCAACTATGGTTTCCATTCAAAAAAGATAAGTTTGTGTCATATCTCGAAAATGAGAGCTGTCACGCAAACAAGGACATGATCATATTCAGGATACAATTCCCTTCAATTTTGATATTTACACTTTTTTTATAAAATCAAAAACAAAGAAGCTAGAGGATTTTGACTAAATCGACAGAATTTCGTTTTTTTCAAAATATTTAGTAAGCCATGACTTTTTACAAAAATCCAAAATTGTCATTAAATTGGGTCATTAAAACTGCAAATCTTTCCCAATTTAACCATTGCTCTATCTCCTCTAGTTTCCGAGATTCCCACACTGATCTTAAAAAAAACTCACCCTGTATTTATTATTTATTTCATAGACCAAGTTGCATATAGTGTGGAGAAGAATTAATGTTATTCAGGGTGATAGTTCAAAGTGTTAAAAATGAAATAATTAATAGGGTAGCCCACAAGGACTTATGTACCTATATGGTTGAAATATAGGACCGATTTGACACCGTAAGTATGGGATGGATTCTTCTCCGTCCTATAATTTACAGAAGGTAGCTAATAAATTTATGGTTGTCCGTACACAGTCGTATGTACAGGATGGTTGGTAAATAGGGTGGAGTGGAAATATCTATAGTTATGTAGAGTTGTCAAAAAAAAATGAAAAATAAGGCACAAACATATTTTGGACTTATTAAGTCAACGCGTACTAGTACATTTTGTTTGTAAACTTTTACTTGCCAATTTAAATGAAAATGTGTCGTTGTGTAATGTCGATGCTTTCGATGTTATCTTGTCCTGTCTATTAAGGTTATACATACAAAATAAAATATAAAGAATCAAAACTACCCGAAATAAAAAAAAAAACTAAAAAGTTGAAAATAAATCATTAAAAAATATATAACCGACTTCTATTTATAACTAAAAAGCTGAAAATAATTATAACATAATACAACTCTAGCCAATAAATAACACTTTTAATGTTGTTAGGTACCTACCCATAATGTAAAAAATGTAAACATTAAAAGGAGCTCATTCTGTACAAATTAATTACGTCCCAACCTAGTATATTTTTGAAGTCGGTGCCAAGCAACAATAAAGTTTGATGAAGTAGTAGTCAAGTAGGCAATGCAGATTTTAGATTTGCTTGGCACATACTTCAAAAATATACCAGTTTGGTAGGTAATTAATTTGTACAGAATGAGCACCTTTTAATGTTTACATTTTTTACTCTCTGGGTAGGTACCTAACAACATTGAATGTGTTATTTATTTGGTAGAGTTGTATTATATTATACTTATTTTCATCTTTTTAGTTATAAGTGGAAGTCGGTTATATTTTTTTTTAAAGTGATTTATGTAATCATTGCATCAGGAAAATAATTTTAAAGTGTATTATTCAATAAATAATTTTTTAAATAAAATGTAAAGGTATATTTTTTTATTGTTGATTTATGTCATAAGTGAATTTATATTAGGTAACAATAGTGGCATTAGAAGTATTGATAACTTCGATTGATACTATTCATGACTGGTACTAAATTTATGTATAACATAAACCAATGTATCTTGTATTATTTACTTAAATAACGTGTTTACAGGGCTGGCTTCTCCCAATTATACAGAACACGTATTTGTTACTACGCTCCTGAATTCAGCAACTGGGGAATTCAATCTCCTCATTAATAATATATTTGTAAAGAAGGTTGACCAAACAACAAGAATCAACCAAAGTGATAGTACCAGACTTGTTTTCTTATATTTCAAATCTAGCAATGCTTTGTATTTTAACAATAATTTGTATGTTACTCAGTTTTAATAAGTTAAGAATTCAAATTTTAACTAAGTTTATAAGATGCACTTGTGTTGGAATATTTTTTTGTATGTTAAAATTCAGGTTGTCACTCATTCTTTAGTGTAACTAAAATAAGTAACTTAATTTTAGGTAATATTATTTGATGTAACAAATATATTTTGGTTTACGGCAGATACACATTTGATATCTAAAATTATTTTTCATGTGTGAAAACTTGAAAATAAAAAAACCGGAATAAGCACATATTACTTTCATTCATTTTTCATAATATTGTCGTTATATATGTTAAGGAAGCAGATAGTAGTCTTGTTTTACCTATGTGCACATATATCACTTGGTAAACGTGGCCGATAATAGATTCCTGTAAAGCTTGACGAAAGCTTTTTCAAAATCTATGTTATATATGAGGTTTTCGATGGTTTCTTGTATCAAAGTCGGACCTTGTTTATACTGTGTCGCCCCTCCCTTTTGAACACATAGACTTTTGCAGGGTATACCACGATGAGCTGTGTTGAAATATGTATGAGAAATTACCGGCAGTATTAATCTGAAATTTGGTATAGCGGGGGGTTTTCGATGAGCTGGTTTCAGTTAAAATATTTTTAGTTGTCTACGATTTCCGGTTTGTTTTTTAAAATGTAACACACTGTTTTTTATAGCATTTTTAGAATCTACGTTGAATTTCAATATAACTTTATTGTAAAGCATATGTCAGAACGGTTTCAGTTGAAAATTGTTTAATGTTTTTTGAACATTTTGACAGATGCAGTCCTTCCCAAAAAAATTTTTCGATACTGTAAAAAACTCGTGTAACTCATATTCTTCAAATTGCAACTTTTTTTTCAACGTCAGTTGATTCTATGCTAAAAAAACAGGGAGAGTTTATGCTTATAACTCCCTACATAAGTTAAAAGGTTTTTGTATAAACTTGGAAAAAAATTAAATTCCCCTGTGGATATTAGAGATATCTGAATCACCAGTAGGCTTTTTGAAAGATTAATACTCCCAGTAGTTTCCCATATACAAATCGACACATCTCATCGTGGTATACCTTGTACACAATTGTTTCCGTACAATATATGTTGTAAGGATGCAAGAATTCTTGGTGTGATGTTAGGGTTTTGTATTTCCATAGTTCTGCATGTATGTCATATATACGAGACAAGTTCTTGTTTTTTGTGCATTTTCAAGTACCTTAGCCAAAAGGACTAAAACTTTTTCCGAACCTTCGGCATCTTCATGGTTGAGTATCTTACCTTAAACTGCTTCCTTAAGCTACAGGTCGGAATAGTGCTGTACACCATTTTTTCTTTAATTTCGTTAATGTATATTTTAAGCTTTCTGTTTTTATTTAGGACTTTCATTATTTAGGTTTTATCATTTAGTTGTTAGTGTACCTCTGATTTGCTTATAAGTCGATCACATGAAAATATTTCATTTGTTAAAAAGCTATAAGAAACTAGTAAATTTTCAGCGATTCGTCACTACGAACTTGCTTTATACAGGTGAAAATGTTTGAGTTTGGTAAACCGTAATTTCGAATCGTTTTGAAACCTGACAATTTACTTACCATCATTTTTTACTGATATAATCTAGATATAGTCGTCCTTTACCTCATCTCACCAGAAAATTTTTACAGCAATTGTAAGAAAATGTCCTGCACTATAATGCAAAAATTATCATCTTTATAACGACTAATATGTTAAATTTACTGTTTTCACAGTTTATTTAATTTAATTAATAATATGTTATATATTATATAACTTTCAATGTCTACATTTCTAAAATATATTTTGTCTAAGGCCGATAATACATTGTAAAGAATCTTTGATAAAGATCATAACATATGAAATATTTGCTGTGAATGTCAAAACATAAACTATTTGAATAATCAATGTGCAGACTTTAACGAACAGCAATAATGGATATATACTGGTATTTACTCCTCTCTGTGGGAGCATAGCGTACTCTGATTTGCCAATGGCAATAAAAAATAATTTATAATAGATGATGCATTACACTCACTTATATATAAATTGTATTGTTGAAAGTGTTACTTTTTTCACGAATAATAAGTTTGCCTATGCGAGTGAGGCAATTTATGAGTAAACAAGATTTTTTTTCTTGACTGTCCAAAAAAAATAAATTTTATTTTGCTCCTTATCTGTGGTAAACCCTTGAAAGTATTTCACAATTTTCATTGAAGACTAAACAATTAATAACTTTTTAAACAACCTTTAGTAATTGTAATATGAAAAGTACATTACTAGAATTACTAATATTTATTTTAATCCACATAGTGTACTTTTTAATTTCTAGATCGTTATTCGTTTTAGCAACATTTAAACTGTCTTCATTTACATAACGGGTTGAGGTTGCTTATTGAAAATATCGTTATTAGTAGTTCTATGACCATTTAAAAATTTTTAGGCACAATCTATTTTAGTATTGACAAAATTGTCCACATATCTTTCAGCAACAAGAAGCGAGGCCGACGTAGGTATGAAAGTGAGACCTGTTTATGAATCTGGTTGCGAAAAATGTAGGTACTTTGCAATTAATAACAGTTTCTTCGAGAATGTATTTATTCTCACCACTAGTTTAATCCATTTTTCATTACTACAATAGAGATTGATTATTTGGGTTCGCTGTCCCCAAGTTTAGCAGATTTTCTATAATATCCAAAAAATTCAAATTAGTAATCCCTGTGTCCTCAATACCCGTAAAGCGTCTTTAACAAAAGAAAATACCTGTAATTTGAGGGCGTTATGTAATTTGGAACAGTCTTAAAAGAATTGAATAAATTATTAATTGACATAAATAACAAAGAACCAAATTCACCCTAGAATTTGAACAAAATAACAAACTCTTTCCTAGACTATTAATAACAAAACACTAATTCGAACCGAAGTTTATAGAAAACCTACCCATACTAACAGATACCTAAATTTCATTCAAATCATCCGAAAACAGAAGGTGTTATTTATCATTATATTAGAGCAAAGACCACTTTTCTGATAATAATAATTCAACAAAGAAAAAACAATTATAGAAATGTTTCTCACTGGAAATAATTACCCCACAAAATTTATCAACAAGAGTTAAAACCAACTTCCGAAATCAAATCCAGAACTTCTCTTATTAACACTGCTACTCAAGACGACCACCGTACAGATTACAACTATTTACCATACATAGAGGGTCTGTCAAGATACATTGAAACGATTTTGCAACAGGTTTAATGTTAAAACAACATTCCAAACAAGAAATACCCTTGAAATCCTAACATCGAAACAAAACCAACCAACAAAACTCAGACTCAGAAAAAACTGCATATACAAGATGCCTTTCGAATGCAGAACTTTTATCATTGGAGAATCATCGGGGGGGGAACATAAACATACTAGTAAATGAACACATATGTTTTAAGATTACTAATTTGTCTTTTTAGCAGTTCTTCTCCTCATAAATAGCCTATTGGAAGATGTCCACCGTTTTAGACAAAAGAGGCAAACTTCTAACGGGTAGGGCATTTTATTAAAATCATAAAGAATTATATTGTTATGGTTATTTAATGGTTCAAGATACATAATACAGTTACTGTTAAAATGTCCATTTAAATATACTGTCAAAAAAAACTTTGTTAGTTCGCCATCGCCACAGCATCTACCTGCTCACAAAATTCTTGATTTCTTTGAAAATTGGTTGTAGTCATATCTTGTTACACGGGACATCCCCAATTTTATATGGAGAACTTCGAAGGAAAAGCTTTAAGCACCACTTCTTTCAAGTCTTCAAGTGTTGGTTCTGTGACGTAGATGATACTTTTATATTTTGGAGAAACATAGACGATCTATTATTCGAATTTACACGACATTTGAACAGCATTCGTCCACGGATTCAATTTACAATGAAAAAAGAAATAAATGGATAACTGCAATTTCTGGATCTGCTAGTTACGAGAAATCAAGATGTTACCCTAGGCCACAACGGATACCGAAAGCCAACATATACAGACAGCTATACACTAAACATTTTAATCATGATCCCCAGTTAAAAGAGGACTATAATTAAAATTCTCATGGACCGAGCATACAGAATCTGTGAATCACGCCATTTAATAGGCGATCTAGTCTATTTAGACTATGCATTCGAGGCGAAATATTACTCGGTGCTTGGGTAAGGAGATGTTTTAATTCAAGAGGGCAATCCACCCACATTAAAGAGCAACCGCCATCTCCGAACTTGGGGAAAACCTACCTGCCCTATATAAATAACACTGTTGTTCGCATTGGGAAACTACTCACAAAACATCAGGTCAAAACCGTTTACAAACCGACCCAATAACTTCTCTGCATACTCTGTTCTCCTAAAGTTTCTCTCTATCCTCATGTGGTGTTTGCAGAATACAATTTGTGTTGCCTAGTACAAACGAAATTGCCTTTGTTGTAACCTGAAAAATCTGCTGTTGCTGGGGATACTTTAGTCTCAGAATGATACATTATACAATACCAACACACCGAACTTCTTTCATATTCATCCAACTATCACAAAAAATATATAAATAAATATACAAACTACAGAAGAATTTCAAGGAGAAAGATGAAGAGTTAAAACTCAAGTTTTGGTATACTGCACGCCGACGTGCAATACCGAAACCCTCTACTAGGTTCGTAATTCCCGCCCACTTACTGCTCTCTGGCCAGTCAGGGCAGACTACGCTCCCACTGTTTGGCATAAATATCAGCGCTCCACAATTCGACAGTTCAGTTCACTTTAAGTATTCTAATGGTATAAAGTACGCCGCGTCGCTGAACATGTCTGCCGCAGTTGCAGATGAAACCTTCAGAAGAAATGCCAAATGCAAAACTGTCCGGAAAAGTACTGTGAATTCATTGACACTGGCAGTAAAAACCTACATACTTTGACAATAATATTTGTAACAATGGTCTATTGTTCTTCATTTAGTATAATTGTATAAAATGTAGATTTCAATCATACAATACAATTGAGAAGGAGAAAATTGATGCTTTAAAACCTCTTGAAAATAGGTTTATTGTTATATAGTAAAAGGTTGATAAGAAGCTTTTATCATTTGAGCAATTAATCCTTAAATCAGTAAAATGTATTGTTATTAGGTATCATTAGTTTTTCAGAAGTCTATACATTTCGAAATAGCTGAGTGAACTGGCTTTTATTTATAAACAAAAATCTAGACATCATATTCCATAACACCACACATATAGAATAGTTTCGGGTTCTAGCCCAGTGCCACAAATGATTCCATATTCCACATTTCAACCTTAAAAAATGACAAACCCCTATACACATTTTCTTCCTGTATTTTAGCTCTAACTTACGTTATTTAAGAAAAAAATCATGCTGATTTATGCTTTGCATTATCTGTCAGTCAGTTAAAGTTTTCTTAGGTAGATCTGGTTTAACTTATAACACAAAGATTCACTGTTTTGAAAATTGATTCATTTCTTTTTACAGATATCAGTTTACTGACTGTGTCCTTCCAGATCACCCAGCAAACGGTAAATGGGAAGTAGTCGGTGGCAATAGTAAACCGGGATCGATAATTCTTCCAAATACCTTGATAAAATTTTCCTGTAATGATGGATTCAAACTGACACCTAAAAATGCATTTTACATTTGTGATGCTGATTGGAACATCAAAAATATGCCTAAATGTCAAGGTAAGTAAAAGATTTCGGGTGGAATGTTGAGTATGTTTTACATGTGATAAAGAAACAATATGAAATACTAGCCCCCGACGTACGTTGTATGCCAGTTCTGGCATATATGTTTCGAAATCTACTCAAACACACAAAAAATTCTCAATAAAGTAAATGACCTGAAGATTTACCTTTTAACCACTACCCATCATATTCGAATTAAATTTGTCTTGCTAACATTTTATTTAATCACGTTGACACAACAGAGATTCACAATAACATCACTTGCACAGATGATCACTTGTCAACTCTAATTTTAGTTTTTTGAACTGTCGTTTACTGTTTCAAAATTATTGTGAAATTACTTAAATCTTAGAGCAGTGCACAAATGTCGTGGTAAGACTAAGGAGAGAGAGAGGGCAACAGAGTGGGCAAGAGGCTATTTCACTCGGTTGGGAGCTGCTTCCAATGAAATACGTTCAGCATCTTCTTTATTGACTTCTTCCACCCACTAAGTGAAATAGCCTCTTACTGCCTCTATTGCCCTCTTTTTCTAGCGTTGCCACGATTTTATGCTTGACAGGCTATATCTAGATGGTAAATGATCTAAGACTTAAATATAGAATACGTCAGGCCCCGAGAGAAATGTAACGCACGATGAGAGAAACAAAAAATTATGTGGTTCTCTCTCATCCAGCGTTACGATTTCACTTGTAGCTTATACCTCTCGCACTCTATCTTTAGGTATTACATCTATGGTCAAAATAGTTCCTTATATACTTAGATCATTTACCATCTAGATATAGCCTGTCAAGCATAAAATCGTGGCAACGCTAGAAAGAGAGGGCAATAGAGACAGTAAGAGGCTATTTCACTTGGAGGGTGGAAGCAGCCAATGAACATGCTGAACGTATTTCATTGGAAGCAGCTCCCAACCGAGTGGAATAGCCTCTTGCCCTCTCTATTGCCCTCTCTCTCTTTAGTCTTACCTCGACATTTGTGGACTGCAGGCTATCTCTAGAAAGTAAATGCTCTAAGCTTATATATGATTCCGACGTTCCACATTTTTTCATTAAACTCTAGTATGTTCTGTGTCAGATATTAGAAATGTCGAATAGCTAGTCACAGTTTTTTGTCAAGGTGAAAGATTCAATTACTGGTTTCTGTAAATATGATAGATAGTACTATACAAGGTCCTGTCTTGGTATTAAACAAACAATTAGTGACAATATTTACGCAAAGTATTTTTTTAGGAATTTCCTGCCCTGTAATGAAGAGCACATCAACTACACGCATAGAGTGTTTAAATTCTGAAGGAGAAATTATTGCTTGTGATAGAGCTGTACATGGAAGTACAGTTAGGGTTAAATGTATACAATATCATGAATTACCTGCGGGACAAAGCGATAAGTTTCAATGTAAAGAAGGCAGTTCGTTAAACATTGTTCCTCAATGTGTTCCTGGTAAGTTACAAAATAAGTTCATCTTCATTATACTGGGCTAAGTTCCGGGTAAGAACCGCGTCTAAATTTATAAAATACTCGACATTTCGATTACTGCTTTGTGGCCATTATGAAGACAGAAAATGAAAAAGAAAATGATAACTGTACATGTTCAGTTATCTAGTGAGACTTGAGGAGTCTGAAACACTTTCAAATCACTCTTTTAGTGAGACTCGGGGAGTGGGCAGATTGATACCCGAATTCGATCTAAAACATATCTTTAAATCAGTCTTTCAGTGAGACTTGGGGAGTAGGCAGGTTGAGAATCCAAGTTCTATCTGATTTTCGTTATTATCATTTTTTTTTTCATTTTGTCTCTTGATAATGTCTCCAAAGCAGGAGTCGAAGCGTCGAGTATTTCATAAATTTAGGCGCGGTTCTCACCCGGAACGTAGCTCAGTTCATAATTATCAACTCGGAAGTCTCTCAGAACACACACTCTAATGTCTTCGATGACACATTACATATAATATCCAAAAAAATGTATGAATTAGATGTTGCGGTTTTAGTATATAATTGACGAAGGACCTTTAGCGGAACAATCAATAAACACGTGCCGTCGCGTAAATTAATTCACCAAATAAAGTTAATCACTAACCTTTTACGTTTTTTAGAGCTTCGTCTGGACAACACGTTACACAAAAAATAGCGACGTGATGTTCATTGATTGAGTAAACAAAAATGCGGGTTTAACAACAAATGATGCGCTTTTGTAAACACAAAAAGAAACTAAATGAAAGCGGTTTAGCGGTTGTTACGATCGGAACTAATAACTCGCGGAATCGTAACACAATAACAACAAAAAGCGGCCGTCTCTTCAGACGGAATCAAAAGTGTCCGTATAGTTCGGAGTACAATACACGAATCTCACAAGCGTCCAAATAGCTTGAAAGTCAATACACGACTCACGAATACTGTCTATATTTTACACGCAAAAAACACTTAAAATTAGCATTAGCGCGCCGTAAGGTTTTGGAAAAGGTGCAGAAGTTGAAAAATCAATGAAGTAATTCAATCAAATTGAAAACAATACACTAAACAAATTGCGGGAACGCACCACACACACACACATATATGAACTTGCCGGACTGTGTAGAAAAAGCTAGGATTGGGCTGGAACATAGTGCTGCCTTCAGTCGTCTGAATGATGTTTCGCAATCCTGATTCCAACGGAAGGTCTCTTTCTCAATGGTCTGCCGATGTAGAGGCGCGGCAATAGTGGCAAATCCCTCAACAAATCGCCTGTAGTAGGAACAGAGGCCCAAGAAGCTTCGGAGGTCATGCTTGTCTCTTGGGACTGGCCAATCACGAGTGGCTTCTATCTTGTCCTCGTTGGTGCGGATTCCTGACTCGGAAACGACGTGGCCCAAAAATTCTACTTCTTTTTGGAACAAGGAACACTTCTTCGGGTTGAGTCTCAGGTTGGCGTTATTAATTCTGGAGAGTACTTCGCCCAGGTTCTTCAGATGATCGTCGAATGTCTGACCCATGACCAGAATGTCGTCGAGGTATATTAAACATGTCCTTCATGTTAACCCGCTCAGGACATACTCCATTAGCCTCTCGAATGTTGCGGGAGCATTACATAACCCAAAGGGCATGACCGTGAATTGGAACACCCCGTTACTGTCTTCTCTGTCGTTTTCGTGTAGACCAACCTGCCAATATCCACTCTTTAGGTCTCGTGTGGAGCCCAACGGGAGCCTGCTAGTGTGGTCAGAGTGTCATCGATTCGGGGTAGTAGATAGCTGTCTTTCTTGATGATGTCATTCAGATTTCTGTAATCCACGCAAAATCGGGTGGTTCCATCCTTCGTTTTAACTAGCACGACGGGAGCGGACCATGGACTGATGGATGGCTCAATAACTCCATTTTGTAGCATGGACTCGATGTTTTCCTCGAGTGCCTGTTGTTGCCCCAATGGTAGGCGCCTAGGTGGTATTCTGATGGGTTGAGCCTTTTCGGTATCTATTCGGTGCTGGATGATGTTGGTGCGACCGGTGGTTCCATCTTGACTGTTAAAAATTTGCCAGTGGTTTGTGATAAATAGCTTAGCTTTCTTCTGTTCCTCTGGTATAAGATGTGTTAAGTGGTCAGCAAACTGTTGTAGGATTTCTTTACTGGGCCCTGTCTCCATCACCGATGTCTGCAATTGCAATTGATGATTGTCTCTACTGGCTCGAAACAAGCTATCTCTTGACCATTGGACAAATTCAGGACTCTGATTGGTAGGTGCCCAAGGATAATCTGATCCGTTCGACCAGGAATTCTGGCTGAGGATTTTGCTCCAATTTTTATGGAGGTAGCTGAACTGTTGACGGGCCGTGTCCATACAAATTCCTCATTTAGGAAACGCAGAACATCATATCTCGGGTCGAACATAATTCTATGCTGGCTGATTAGGTCCATACCCAGTATGAAATCGTCCTCAATATTCGCTACCACGATCCTGTGCCGGATTCGGTTGTTCCCTATCTGCAGTACTATATCTGCTTCACCCTGTATTGACATGGACTCTCCGGTGACTGTTCGGAGCTGGATGTTGTTGGAAACTGGCCGGATTTCTGTTGCTCTCAAAACCCTGGACTTGGGAATGGACACACCGGCGCCGGTGTCGATGGTGACGGTAATTGCTTGGCCATTGATGGTGCCCCTGATAACTAAGCTGCTGTTATCTCGGCAAAATCCCAGGACAGTATGTCCGGGCTGGTGGAGAGTTAGTCAGCATTCTTCCCCTTATGCTGACTGGGGCCATGGGGCCATGGGGGAACAGAGTGTCTTGAAATGAAAAATAAGTGTTAGAACAACAGTGTTGTACAAGTTTGATGACATCATCATGCCAGAAGAGATATTGTGTTTTGTTTTTAGAATATCTTGTAGAACTTATAACGTCATTCCAAATACTTTCAAACTAAAACCTCACACCTCTTCACGTTCAGTTTCCAGTATTCTTAACAATGCAAGTTTGGTCCTCTTACGAAATTCCATCCATGCAATCAGATATCAACTTGACCAAACTAACCGAAATTTGTATCACTGTTATTCAACATTACATACTTTCAATCCTCATCCAATTCTGTGGGACAATTTTGATCGCAATTCGAGCGATAAAGCCGAACCCCTGGCCCAAAAGAAAATAGTCACTCAAAAACTTAAGCCAACACGACTTATTACAAAACAACAACCCGCTGTCACCTCACTCCCTCAGGCGACCGTCCATAACTTTTCTGACTTCCCCTTAGACTCTACCAGTTTACACGTCCTATCCAAAGTTTCAATCTCACAGTGACGCCGAAAACTATCCAAACTGAAAGAATCATTTCTCAAGTTGAGGTAGCTTTGGTTGAACTAACAGATATTGAGCCACCAAAATCAACTTCTAACGGAAGACATGCACTAAAACAACTACGTAACAACGATGACATAACCGACAAAGGTAACGCGACTGTTCTTCTCAATACTAAGGACTATGTTCACAAGATGAATTTCCTACTCCACACTGCAGACTACGAAATAATGAATAATAATCCCAATACTGACTTAGAGAAAAAGACTAAGGAAATCATCAACAGGGCACAACTTCCTCTTGACGTCAAAAAGATTCCTCGTGAAAAGTCTTCTAAAATTCCGAAAATTTACGGACTACCCAAAATTCATAAGCCGGACAGTCCTCTTAGGCCTATTGTCAGTTCGGTACAATCCCCGACCCAAGAATTAGCCCGGTACTTAGCCAAAACCCTTCAACCTCTAGCCGAGCAAGCATCCTCGTACGTAAAGAACTCTTCTTCCATCCTAGATATGCTAAGTGCTTATAGAATTTCAGAAAATGATATCCTAGTTAGCTTCGATGTTGTATCTCTTTTCACCAATGTCCCCATTTCAGAAATGTTAGATTTTCTAAAAACAAAACACAATATCTCTTCTGACATCATCAAACTTGTACAACACTATTCTTCTAACACTTATTTTTCATTTCAAGACTTTCTCCAGTGCTTGCTAACATTTTCATGGAACAAATCGAAACTCAGGCCCTAAACTCGTCTAATTTAAAACCTTCCTTTTGGCTTAGATAGGTAGATGATACTTTTGTCATTTGGCCTCATGACAGAGATTCATTAGCCTTATTTCTACAACACCTCAATGGTATACATTCTAATATACAATTTACAATGGAAATCGAGTCCGATTCTTCTCTCCCGTTTCTTGATGTCCTCATAACAAAAACCAACAATGACAGATTCTTCCATACCGTCTATAGGAAACCAACCCATACCAATCGATACTTAAATGCCCAATCACACCACCACCCTGCCCAATTGAGTTCTGTAATGAAATCTTTGACTCTTAGATCTATTCGTTTAACAGATATTGACAATAGACAAAACGAACTTAACAGTCTTCAACAAATCCTTCGACAAAACGGTTATCATCCGGACCACATTGCGCGTATATTTCATCAATCTCAACAACCCCCAATCACACCAACCCCGTCAGAAACAGACCAACAACATCGAAAAGCCGTCCTTCCATACATTCGAGGAGTCACTGACAAAATAGCACGGATTTTACAACGACATCAAATAAAGACTGTCTTCAACACCAAGTCGCTATTGCCCACAAAGCTACATCGGTCGTACCAACAGGCGCGTTAACCATCGAGTTTATGAACACTCTCTGTCAGTGCGTAAAAAAGATCCGACTTCAGCTCTCGCGCATCACCATATCCAAACAAGGCACTCTATCAACTTCGAGGACAGCAGGACTATCATATCTGTCAATTCTCTTAGGACATTCACTATTCGCGAAGACATCGAAATAGAGAAAAGACCTCTCTGTCTAAATAGACGCGATGACAGCACTCGCATTCCCACAGCTTGGACCTCCGTAATTGCCAGATTAAACAAACCAGACACGCCCACCAACACCCAACCAATCACCGCACAGCCCCTTCATCACGCGACATCCCCTCCTAATCGACCTATAATTATAAATAAAAGAAGCAGCGCAGACCCACCTTCAGTTCAGTTACCTAGTGACTCTTGGGGAGTAGGCAGATTGAGGCCCCCGAGTTCGATCTAGACTCTGAAACTCCATTTTATTTTTTGTCTCTTGGTAATGGCTCCAAAGCAGGAGTCGAAATGTCGAGTATTTAATAAATTCAGACGTTGTTCTCACCCGGAACCTAGCTTAGTTTATAATAGTGACCGCGGAAGCCTCTCAGTACATATATATATATATATATATATATATATATATATATATATATATATATATATATATATATATATATATATATATATATATATATATCTGGTTGGGATGGTCGGAGGTTATTTATGTGATTATGCTAATCCTATTATTTCGGTTTAATGGATGTTTGTGGGTTACTTACACCGGTTACAATCAATTTTTTGTACTGTTTCAAGTTCGTGTTTGAATAATACTGATGTGGTCTGTTTTTTATATTTAATTTGTGCTCATACCGGCGAGCAGATATTCGTGTATTTGTTTGTCCGAAGTGGGATTCTCCATAGTGTAATCAAAGTCAAAAACTATTTGAAGGACTAAAGTGTCGACTATTTTGGGATCTCCTACATATACTAACATTACTGTTTTAAAAAAATCGCTCATTCTAAAGTATTGGCGTCATTTTTTTATGGCGTCTAAAGTTATGCCCTTGAAAAAAAATCCTCATTAAATTACTGCCCACTGTCCAATTTAATAATCAATTATTATCGGTTAATGTGTTCCGTAAAATAATTAATAGTAATCTAGTTGCATCTAGATAGAAAGAGTATTTTTTGGACTTGGTTGTACCTACAATCCTGGGGAAACTCCACAGATTTCAGTTTTAATGCAGTTTTACCATCTGGGTTGCCAGTTGGTCACATAATTGAATAGACCCGAGCATGTTGCAGCTTTCGTCAATCTTCGCACCACATTTTTAGAAGACATTTCTTCTCGACATCTACCTTATTTGGGTTTTCAAAAGCTCCTGGACGATGAAATGATAAACGAAATAGGAACATAACTTTTGAAATATGGGATATTCAACTCATCGCCTAAAAATATAGAAACTATACAAAAGTGTACAGTCATACACACTGGCATGAACAAACAATTTACACATCAAAACATGGATTTTTCATAGGACGTAATATGAAACAACGACTATACCTAGAGTTTAAAGGTATCATGTCGTTATAGCCGCATACGCTTCAATAAACATTTTCGACAAAATAGCAAATAGCCGATAACCATTTTTTTTATATATTGGCGACTAGTAAATAAATTTATGAAAATCTTGAGAAAAATTGAGTAATAATTTGAGGCCATTACTGCCAGCCACACATTGATATGAAAAGTTGCTCGTTTACAAGACCTAGATCAACCGAATGTAATAATGAATATTCCATTTATAATTATATTGATCTTAAATAATATACAGGTATATTTTCTACTACTCTTGAATAACATTTGAATACTAACGCAGTCAACAGAGATTTTTGAATGACATGAAAGGACCCCGCAAATTTTATATGGAAATTGGATTTCACTCTATATTTCTGAAATTTTTGGGGTAGATTCTTCAGAGCACGTGGATCGAAAGTCTCAATGGGCAAAACGCTCCAAAATGCTTCCTTTTTTATTTATAGTGGGCTGAAATTAACAATTTGCAAATAGATATACAACTATAAAACCGACTTTCATAAATGTACGCATTTGTATATTTTTATATGCACCAATATATGTCTTCCGGGACTAGAACGCATAGAGACATACACATGCATATATACAGGGTGTGTCAAAAGTCCCGGGACGGCACGATATCTCGTCAGAAATGAATTTTCCGAAAAAATGGTTTGGACAAAAGTTTTCGAATTTTTCTGTTCCTATTTAATGCTAACCGTGAATTTCACCTTGGCCATGACTTTGAAGGTCAAATCAAGGTCAACATATTTTTTTAATTAGTTACCCACATTTGTTTAACAGGGATTCGAAAAGAGCGGAAAATTTTATGTTCGAATATGATCCTGACCTTGAGGGTCATATGAATTGTTTTTCACTGGGGATTTCTAAAGATGTTATAAATTTTAGTAACAACGCATCCTATTGCGATGTTGGTTCATTGGCAATATAATATACATCTCAAATAGAATTAAGATTTTCTGAAGAAGTAAGGAGTGAGCAATCTCTTTTTGTATCTAATGTAGAGTTTTAAAAAAATAATAAAAGTTGATTATTATAAATGACATTGTTAATTAACCTTTAAAGATGGAAGTACGATAATATTGGATAAAGCAAATGGTAAGTATTTTGATAGTTAATAAGAAGAGTAGTAATTATAGTATTCCTCGATTTGACTCATATTAATAGCAGTTACCGATTTTTGTGCTACAATACATTTCACATTAATTTGCAAGCTTTTTTAACATGTGCAATGTTATAGCCAAAATATATTGAGGCATAAGTTGATTAATATTGTAACGAAATTTCCTTAAGCCGGTTCTGGTTTCATTCCAGTACGACACCGATCACTTTTAGGAAAAAAATTGTTCTCGAAATGGCTCGGCAGCTCTAGAGTTGAGGATTGATTGTACGAGAGTTTTCGATGCAGGTTTTATAAAGAAGCAACCCATAATCGCGGCAGTCAGTTAGTGCGAGGAAGAGCTTATGTAGAAATGTTATTGTGATCAGCTGTTCTGTATAATATGATGTAAATAAAAGTTCTAGAAAAGTGAAAGTGAATATTAGTTTTTAATTGAACCCACGAAATTTATAACAATTTGGTGATCAGAAGTGCAGGACTAAGTGCAGTTAGAATCGTAATTTGATTTATGGAAACCCGTAGCATCGAAAAAATGTACGAAACTACCAAAAAAATAGTCAAGCAGGTTACGGAGTGACTAGACGAAAAAATAGCACAGATTCTGGAAAAACGTAACAAGAAAGAGAAACAACATCAGGAAGAAATTCAACAAAGGTTAGTAAAATCATTTGATGAAAAACGTAAAATATAAGTAGAAAATCTTGTTTCTACAATGAAAAGCGAACAACAAAATCTTGTCACTGCCATGGAAGAAAAACAACAAAATTTAATGTAAGGATTATTCTCGAAATTTGCAGAAAAACAAGGCCAAACTGAAGAATAAAGACAACTACAATTTGAGCAATCAATGCAAATAGTATCGCAAGTTAATGAAACAGTTAATGAAAGAATGCAAATAGTTGAGTCAGACATAAAAGAGCTAAATGATGAAATTAAGACCATAAAAAATACCGTGGATACTTTTGAAACAAAAGTAGATGATCTCGATTCCATCCAAAGCCAGGTAAAATTTGAAATCAGTTCTAGACACAGTTCAAGATAAAATTAGCGCCATCCAAAATAAAGTAGAAACAGAAATTAAAAAATGCAACAGGACTTACAGCGAGGAAAATACCAGAACACCCTGAGTACCAAAGGTTCCGTTAGCAAACCACCCACATTTGATGGCAGTTCATCTTGGCCCATGTACAAACGGCAATTTGAAGCAGTGACTACAGCTAATGGATAGGATAACCAAGAAAAATCTACTTCTCAAAAATTTGACACTGACAATTGTCAAACAGGTAAGCAGGAAAAAAAAATTGGAGGAGAGAAAACCCAATGAACAGACAAAATAACTCAAATTATCGACAACATGTTAACTAAAAAATTAAATAAAAATGCTTTAAATAAAGTATATCCTCCTACCTATAATCTCGATCCCAAATTATATCAAAGTATCACATTTATCGCTTCTCCTTTTTTATTAAATAGAAACATTCATACAGCTTTTAAAACGGACAACAACTTAGGAAATCATATAAGAAACAATAAAGACAAAATTAACAAAACAACAACTCGGGTGTCTATTAGTTGACATGTTGTAGTTGCCCTACTTTCTATCTCGGTCATACAGGAAGATCATTGAAGACAAGATGGGACGAACATACCAAAGCTTTTGAGTGCCGCAATTATAATAAGTCAACCTTTGCCGACCATTTGTTGAATGAAAATCATGTACCTCAGAATACGTTCCAAGTATTACATTTACAACAAAAAAGTAAAAATGTATATCTTTTAGAGTAATTAGAAATTAACAAAAACAAAAATTCACCATACCTCTTAAATGATCAAACCGAAACCAATTCATCTCCATTACTTATCTTTTCAATAGAATTATATAACCTCATTACAGGCATAATTTATACATTTAAAAACCTCAATTCCAATATTTTCTCCTTTCTTAATAGTGATAATCCGCTCCTCACCGCTTCAATAATCCTCTTAATAGCTCTGTAATTGCATCTCCATATTTCTTTGTAATAATTTTAGGCATTTAACATTTAGTCCTACTCTGTATTCTGAAAAAGCCAATAACCTGGTGAAACAATTGTCAATAGTAAATAAATCTTAGTGAAAATTACTAAGTGTCTTTGTTTTAATATAATAGTATTTAAATTTGCAAATTGTTAATTTTTTGCAAGTTCAGCCCCCTCTATATAAAAAAGTAAGCAATTTCCATTTAAAATCTGCGCGGTCCTTCAACAGCAAACCGCTTATGTATGCGATTACTCAAGTTATAATTTTATAGGCCATAACTGACATCTGTTTCACGACAAACTCGGGGAATTAAATTATTAAACATTAAAACCCCCAAAAATATGTTTTTTTTTGTTTTAACTTATATTGTAAAAATTTATAAATCGAGCATGGAAAATGGCAAGGAATCAGATAATCTTCAAAATAAGTGTTTTTAAAGATTGATCGTAAAATTTTCATCGGGATAATTCATAACCTTATTGTAAAAAAACCGGAAGAATAATCCTGTAAGGATATTGTCACGGAGTCACTTAATACTACGGCCGAGGGAGCACCCTGTATATACAAACTAGATATCATTGCCAGACAAAAGATACGTACTTTTCAACAAAGAATCGAAATTTCTGGAAGCTGATTTTAATATTTTATAATTACCATTAGACACGTCTGCTGAAATTATAAATCTACACAGTAGTTTATAAACTTTACAGTTAATAAACTAAGACTGGGCAATATAACGATTACGTTTTTTTCAAGCAATAGGAACATAGAGCAAATGCCTGTTATGTTAATATTTATGTCATTCTTACCATTACTATTTTGACATTCATGAGGAGAAATGCTGTGTTACTATCAACACGCAGGTTGAATGCAGGATGAGAAGAGTCACCAAAAATATTATTACCAACTTACACGTTACACTTCTATGAATATGTTTAAAAAAATACATAAAAAATCTATATATTGCCATTTCATTGACAGTTTTATTTATCCATATAAACATTTTTATATTCTTATAAGTATAAAACTCTATATTTTGGAAAGTTTAAAATTTTTAGGTAAAGGATATTAAACTCCATCCTCAATATAAAGGGTATGATAGAAATTACATTAGTGACATAGCAGTACTGAAAACTAAAACGCCTATTAGGATGAATGCTTATGTTCAGCCGATATGCTTCAAGGGTTTGAATGACATTACGATACCTGATGGTGCGAAAGGAGAAGTGAGTACATTTGATCTTAGTATTACCCGGTATTACATTACCTTTGACAAACATATATATATATATATATATATATATATATATATATATATTTATATATATATATATATATATATATATAATATATATATATATATATATATATATATATATGTTATAAATGTCAACATAAACACATGGCATTTTTCACTACATAAAATGCTTTATCAAATATTTTCTATTTCTATTTATTCACAACAGAAGGGCAATTTTATGCTTTTGCTGCTGTGGTGCAGTTTACTATTGTTGTTCTTTTGTTTGCGTCATTTTAAAAAAGAAACAGAAAAACATGTAACTGAGACAGTATAAGAATTGTTAAGATTCTGTGATGCCACCTTGAATCTTGGTGCCAAAAATGTTTTATTGCTAAAAAATACACATTTAAATTGAAATATTCTAGTTGAAATTAGCAGAGATATGTGATGCATCTGCAGTTCACTATTTAATACAAAAATATTACGTTATTTTTCAGCGCAATTGCTGACTTTTTTACTTAACAGTCTTTGTAAGCCTAATCACAATATTACTAATTATTTTCATTGCATGCATTTAACCTTTTGTTTCTATTTTTATTATAATCTTTATTTCTAACTTTATACAAAATCAGCGTTCTTCGTATTCAATAAATATGTTTTTTGGTGTACAAATATTTTGTGAAAGATTTGGTTGAACACAATCACAAATCTTTGAAAAAGATATTTTATCAAAAAGATATTTTATAAATTATTATATTATAAATAATTTATGTAATGGCGGCCTCATACATTTATATCGATATAGAGTTTTTGTCCTTAATATATTTGCTTATAAACATTTACAGTTTTGTTGGTCAAAATAACTTTCAAATATATTTTTAATGATAAATACGCTTTTGGGAATGTAGAAATGATTTCAATAGCAGATTTTGGCATCTTGAGGTCGTTCACAAACTACGTTTACATACAGGAGATGGGGTATCACTCATTGTGATAGGATGTGCCAAATGGGTTGGGGGGGGGGGTATCTAGGTCAATCTGATGTTAAGAGGGGGTTATTAAACATTTTTGACTCTACTTTTTTATTTTTTTTTTTGTTATAATTATTAATATTCTTACGTATATATAATCACTGACAAAGAAATTGCAACTCCCAGGAGATGTTTAAATTTAATATCGGTTTGGTAAAATATATATGCTATAGTAAGCAGTAAATAATAAAAATACCTGTAAGTAGAGTACGAAGGTGTTTCTAGCGCGGAAGTGACTTTGCCTGCGCATCTAGGTGTTTCGAGTGTCGTATGTCCCCGTGGGTGCTACGCAAGGGGCTCCGAGGACCATGGGAGCCCGTGGGCCCTCTTGTCGTTGTTTGTGTGTTTGCCGCTAGGTGTCCTCGTAGGGGCTGATATTGGGGGCTGTTGGTGGATGGCGGAGGGCCCCCGGTTATGTGTAATTGCGAGGTTATGTAAAGTTATGTGTCTTTGGGTGTTCGAGGGCTTCCCGGTGTGGGTTGTAACTGTGAGGTTATGTGTTTATATGCTATGATGAGGGTGTCGGGTGATGGGCTGGGCAACTTGGGGGCCTCGTCGTTTGGTGGGCCCGATGGCTGTTTGATAGGTTATGGGGGCTGGATGGTGTGTGTATAGGTTAGGTTGGTAGGCGGTTGACTTCATGTAGCTCGATGAACTTACAGGTTATGTAATGGAGGCTGAGTGGTGTGTATAGGTTAGGTTCCGCTCGTAGTTGTTGAGCTGTTGTGGAGTCCGACCGGTTGATGGCTGTCTGAGAGGTTATGAGGGCTGAGTGGTTTGTGTATAGGTTATGTAATGGGGGCTTAGTGGTGTGTGTATAGGTTAGGTTGTTGAGGGGGTGACTTCGTACAGCTCGATGAACTGAGAGGTGATATAATGGGGGCTTAGTGGTGTGTTTAGGTTCGGTTATGTTCGTAGATGTTGAGCTGTTAGTGCGATCAGTTGATGGTTTTCTGAGAGGTTATGTGGTGTGAGTATAGGTTATGTAATGGGGCTGAATGATCTGTGTATAGGTTTGGTTGTTGGATGGTTCACTTCACTCGATGAACTGAGAGGTTATATAATGGGGCTGAGTTTTGTGTAGAGATTATGTTCGTTGGTCGGTGGCTGTCTGAGAGGTTATAGGAGTTGAGTGGTGTATGTAGAGGTTATGTTTGGAGATGTTGGGTTGAGGCTCCTCGTCCTTTGGAGGGCCCAAACGATTATGGGGGCTGAGTGGAGTGTATAGGTTATGTAGTGAAGGCTGAGTGGTGTGTAGCGGTTGTTGGCTCATGGAGGCTGTTCTGGGAGGTGAAGTTGTCAGTTTTCTGAGTTTCGTGTTCCTTGGTTGACATTATGTGTGTGTGTTTTGTGGAGGCCGTTCTGGGAGGTTAGGTTGTCAGTTTTGTGAGTTTCGTGCTCCGTGGTTGAAATTGTCTTTACGTTTTGTGGGGGGGCCGTTCTGGAGATTAGGTTGTCAGTTTTGTGAATTTCGTGTTTATGGTTGACATTGTGTGTTTTGTGAGTTTCGTGGTTATCGTAGTGTCTTGTAGGGTTTGTTCTGAGTGGTTGTGGGCATGCATGATAGTCGTTTATGTTTCGTGTGAATAAACATTTAAACTACAACATTTAGTATCGGTCGTTATTATTTTACATGTAGAATTTAACCAGTTGTTAATAGTAATTATTACATTTAAATAATATGTATAAAAATTTATACTTTGAAATAATTTTACCCTGTGTGATAGTAAATAAGTGTCTATGTTTAAAATTTCTTCAATATCAAAATGACTTAACCAAAAAGCGTTATGAAATTTTCTCACCATTATTGTCTTATCACGATCATTGGTTGACGGGCTTATTGTGAGGAATTGTCCACATAGTGCAGGATTATGGAGAAAGTCATTCTCTTCATCACTTTCATCTTCTAACAAAAACCCCATATCGAGAAACTTTCGTAATGTTTCTGTACATTTGAGCCATTCAGATTTATTAAACATTACTTTTTCATCATCTTCACGCTGTAGAGCTATTACTGGGTCAAAGCATCAGGACTCAGGACACTGTACAATAAGAACTATATAGTTGAAAGCACTTCATTAATAGTAATACTTTTTCTGATTTTGCTTCTACTTCATGTTGACTTAAAACACTATTAAGTTCAGTATCCATATCTTTATCACTAAAAGTAGGCTCTTCACTCGAAATATTTACCGTTTGATGGTTAAACTACAACTGATGTATGGTATACAAGTTATGGCAAATTAATATTTCCCCCCCAGTTATATGTTTTTGTCATCAATCCAACTATCATGTGACTCATTGAAACCCAACCAGCGTACTTTGACTTTACCAGTTTTGCGCTGTAACATTTTTTATAACAAATAAATATTAGAATGTTTTTAGTGAAACGTAAGTGGCCTCTTGAGAGGTTTTGTTGAAACTGATATCGATTAAGGTTCGGGTACTCTCTTCGCCAAATACAAGTCGGCCTATTTCTATTGTAGTTGCTTCAGCTCCAACCGTACCATTATCTCTTCACCGCGAAAATTCACAATTTCAGAGTCCTGATCCAAAATTGTTCAAGTCAGATTATGCATTTCCTTTCTGTTAACTGGCAAGTATATTAAGTGCTGCGGCATTTCGTCGATGGGAAAACCAGGATTAACAGAAATGGCAAATTAGTAGATGGCGTCTGATGGTGCGTTGTTGTAGAAAGCTCCCGATGTAATGTTGCTGTCTATGTGGATGAGACCTACCTTTATAATGTTCACTGGAAGATCGGAACGGTGAACTTGGTTGGCTGGTTGCAGACATACTTGTTGCTAACGATTTCGCACTTGAGAGTATTTTTGTTGGGCTTCAAGGAGAAAATTTTGTCGGCATCCTTTGACACATCACAACCAAGCATGTGCGTTTCAATGCCACTAATCTCGTAGGAACTCTCAGGAAATCCGACAACCAGTTGCTTGTTTCGTTGTCAAATAGGCAAATCTTGTCGCCTTTTAATATTTAGAATGCTGTTGTATGAGTGAAAGCTTAGGAAGGCTAATCCGTAATTTTAGTTGTCTAACCGGATAGGCGGCTAAAAGTCGATCAATAGTATTGTACTAGAACGTTTCAACGCAGACATGACTGAACAATTTGCAATTTGCTATCTGCTAATATAGCACACTCCCTTGCTGATGAATGTCTCGGTAAGACAATTGTCTGGCGTATTGTATGAGCACATGATTGTATAGTGCTCGATCGGGCAGCTTTATTGGGAGTTTTTTTGCTTCTTTAAATAGAGACCAAAGCCTTTGCTGGACTTTTCTTCGAAATCTCTTCCATGGTCTGATTATGACGTTGGTTCTCTTACAACTTCTTGCGGGCGTTCTTTGCAACTATCACAGCTTTGGCTGGCTCCCCCAGCAAGGGACCCTAAAGTGCTAAAGCCTGCAAATAGAGGGACGAGAGGTAAAAACCCATCCTTTTTAATGGATTGTCGAGCTGCTCTGAACGCCAATAGCGATGCTTTGCGGACATCACCTCTTGATTCAGCAATAGCTTTCGAAGTAGGTAACACCACATGCTGTTTGAAAGATTTTTTCCCGTATTGCTTTTTCATTCCGAGTCCCATCTTACGTTTAGCTTTTATGCCGGTAGTTAAGAGCCAAGATACTGTCTTCTCACAAAGTGAAGCATCTTCTAACTTGAATCTCTCCCAAGCGCGTTTTTCATACTCGTAGTCGGCCTTGTGTCGGTCCAACAAAAAAAGTATTTGCTGTAAACAATGTTGTGAGCTCGACAAGCTCTTGTTGATTTCCTGCTGGCCTTTAGATAGACGTTTTTGGAGTTTGGTACCGGGTCCACAAACCTGATAACCAGGTAGATCTTTCTCAAATGGTAATTTCTTTATTACACTATTGAGTAGGCTGCCTCCTTCAGGAGTTAGCATAATACTGACTGAGATCCTGATGGAAAGCTGTATTTAACTAGCGACCACGATAAAGATGATATCAGTATATCAAAAGATGCATATGCAGCAACAAGATGTGCACTTACCTGTCGACAATTTGGACCTTGTTGACGAATCGATGCCAGATGCAGGACGTCATGGAAAATTGCTGCAAAACTCTGTACGGGAGGTATTCTTCGGACTCAGAGGATGCGGTAAAACCAATGCAGTATTGTCGCTCTGGTTCAATTAAAACGGACTCCGACTTAAAAACGTCTACGTCTACTCAAAGCCTCTCCACCAATCAAAATACCTGCTCCTACAAGACGTATTTAAGCAGGTTTAAAGGCATATCGTATTTCCACTTTAAAGACAATAAGAACTAATAGATCCTACATCAGCACGAGAATGTTCATGATGATGAAGACGGGGCCAACAACGAAACGGTGTTCGAGGAACTAGAGACTGTACCTCCGGATGTAGTAGAAACCTATCTCGACCAATACCTCGTGATTTCACACAAGTACTTATTAGACCTTTTCAGTAATAACGATGATATCGACAAGATTTACGGGCTCGCATACGACGAGTCAAGTTCCAAGGGGTATTTCGGCCATAAGGAAATCAACTTTAACTGTACAGGCCATATTATCGTTGATGGTTTACAGTTTCAATGGACCTCGGGTCTTCACTAGGTGATATTCTACAAGTCACCTGATTCCTCTCCCGATGATTTAGAAGCATACCGCAGGATTTGGACAATGACATCAGCACACAAGAGTGCTTCAGGTTGTTTGAAAGTCTATATAAGTATACTGAAATAATAAAGTCTATGTTTCCTCCTTTGACAAAGAAGCAACGTTTTGCTTCCAGTGGAACAGGGAGTTAACTTATATTACTAAGGCAATAGAGTACGGCTACTGGGATGATCCCAATGAATTGGTTGAAAGGCTGAAATTAATCATTACATCCAAGGAATCGGGTAACACCTCTCACAACAATGAAATAATTGCCGTTATAAATGAACTTAAAGAAGCTAATATTATACGAGATAAATAAAAATTAACCCTCAATAACAAAGGTCAGTTACGCGAGGACGCTTAACAAATTTGGGCGCAGTGCATCCTATTAGCCAGTATTTGTACATAACCTAGTTTTTATAAAATTGCCGCTGAGAAACTGAAGATTACCAGTGTCGAGGTGTCGAAGAAAGTCATGGATGCCGCCAACAAGAATTACGTTGATAACGAAATAGCAAACAGACTGCAACAACTACGAAGTGATTTTTAATTAGCTTTCAGCAACTACACTGGTGACGTTCAGCAAACCTTATTTGTGTTTAAGCAAAACCAAAAGGTTAGCGATTAACGTGGAGACTAAAACTTTACTGCCATGAATACTTGCATGATGAAAACCGAACAAGCTATGGAAACACAACTACAAAATATATCGTATCTCATTTTAAAATGTAATACAATTGAAGCTCAATTGAAATCTGCCAGCAAATAGTATAAGGAAACCATCTCAAAATTTAAAGCCTTGTTTAATAACAACCGTATATCTCAGCAAAAATGCATAAATGATCTGGAACTTGTTGCGAAACAATTTCCTAAATGTGTTGATGCAGCAGAAGTATTAAATACTGTTTGAACAGATAAGCCTAAAGATCTTACTGAACTACCTGAAATTAGAGACAAGATTACGAAACTAGTGCCTGACCTATAACTAGACATGCAAAAACTAGATGAAAAAATGAAAAACTTGAAGCAGTTGCTGATAATATTGCTAAGATCAAGTTACATCACTAATACATTGTCTACGTCCTTTAGGCGCTAAATTTGCCAATTTATTAACGACATGGAAAGCTGTGCGCACTACGGTTGACGCCAAATTTAGAGCTTAAGATCAAAATTATCTTGCAAACTTTTGTCAATAAAAACATGACATGACTTTTGACCTATTTACAAAATGGCTCCTATGACGAAACACTTTAAAGAAAAGATTCAGGTGGTTAATGTAATGTGTAATAATCAAGCGGTTTGATGACCTGTGGCAGTCGGATTTTGGACAAATGGATCAGTATGCGAAATCAAACAGAATTTCCAGTTTTTCCTGATGCTTTTCAAAGTACCTGTGGACGAGACTCACAAATGGATATTTTACCAGAAATTGTCAAGTACTACAACCATCAAAAACACTCCGCAAAGATGCGGCCCGATGACATTAATAAGAATAACGCTGGTGACATTAAAGTATACAATAATCTAAAAATTGCTGGACCCAGAAAACTCAACATTGGAGATGTTGTTCGAATCAGCAAAACCAAACACGTCTTTGATAAGGATATCTACCCAATTAGACCACGGAATTATTTAAAATCATCAAAATTCATATAACTAACCCCGTTACGTATCTCTTGGAAGATATGTCTGACACCCCGATTCCAGGAGGTTTTTACGAAGAAGACCTGCAAAAAGCCGTTTAGCGAGTTGCTTTCCTCGTCGAGAAAATACTTCAATGCAAAGGGAGACAAGTTAAAGTTAAAGGCTAGGATCTGACAAAACCCACGACAGTTGGATTGACTCCAGCAACAAGTTGTAGATCTACTTTTACGGAATCCGTATTGTCGCTTCTTTGACATAAATAACATTTACCATACAAACAAACCAATCAAACTGTTTGCAGCAGGCTTGCGACATTCAAAGACTGACCCATCTCCATAAGACAAAAGTCCGACAGATTCTTCTTCTAGTCGAACTCGATGCAGTTCTGCTTTGGTCCGTGCTTTCTCAGCTCGAATACCTTCATGTTCAGCGTTAACTCGTTCCTCATCAGCTGGCATAATATCTCGATCTGCTTATTTCTCTCTTCTTCGGCTTGTAATCGTTCTTTTTGCATCTGAATCACCTCAGCCTCAGTAGTATTCTTTACTTGTATCATGATCTGCTTAAGTCCATCCAACATCGAATGTTTATGCAGAAATTAGGTCAATCTTGTCTCTAATTTCAGTTAGGTCAGTAAGATCTTTAGGCTTATCTGTTCGAACAGTATTTCCTTATACTTTTTGCTGGCAGATTTCAATTGAGCTTCTATTATATTGCATTTTAAAATGAGAAACTATATATTTTGTAGTTGTGTTTCCAGAGCTTGTTCGGTTTTCATCATGCAAGTATTCATGGCGGTAAAGTTTTAGTCTCCATGTTCATCGCTAACCTTTTGGTTTTGCTTAAACACAAATAAGGTTTCCTGAACGTCATCCGTGTAGTTGCTGAAAGCTATTTAAAAGTCACTACGTAGTTGTTGCAGTCTGTTTGCTATTTCGTTATTAACCTAATTCTTGTTGGCGGCATCCATGATTTTCTTCGGCACCTCGACACTGGTAATCTTGTTTCTCAGCGGCACTTTAATAAAAACTAGGTTATGAACAAATACTGGCTAATAGGATGCACTGCGCCCAAATTTGTTAAGCGTCCTCGCGTAACTGATACCTTTGTTATTGAGGGTTAATTTTTATTTATCTGGTATAATATTAGCTTCTTTAAGTTCATTTATAACGGCAATTATGTCATTGTTGTGAGAGGTGTTACCCGATTCCTTGGATATAATGATTAGTTTCAGCCTTTCAACCAATTCGTTGGGATGATTCCATTAGCCGTACTCTATTATTGGCTTAGCAATATAAGTTAACTCCCTGTTCCACTGGGACGTTGCTTCTTTGTCAAAGGAGGAAACATAAGCTTTATTATTTATTTATATATATATATATATATATATATATATATATATATATATATATAGACTTTCAAACGACATGAAACATTCTTGTGTGCTGATGTCATTGTCCATATCCTGCGGTATGCTTCTAAATCATCGGGAGCGAAATCAGGTGACTTGTAGAATATCACCTAGTGAAGACCCGAGGTCCATTGAAACTGTAAACCATCAACGATAATATGGCCTCTATGGTTAAAGTTGATTTCCTTATGGCCGAAACACCCCTTCGAACTTGACTCGTCGTATGCGGGCCGGTAAATCTTGTCGATATCATCGTTATTACTGAAAAAGTCTAATAAGTACTTGTGTGAAATCACGGGGTATTGGTCGAGATAGGTTTCTACTACATCCGGAGGTACAGTCTCTAGTTCCTCGAACACCGTTTCGTTGTTGGCCCCGTCTTCATCATCATGAACATTCTCGTGCTGATGTAGGATCTATTAGTTCTTATTGTCTTTAAAGTGGAAATACGATATGCCTTTAAAGCTGCTTAGGTACGTCTTGTAGGAGCAGGTATTTTGATTGATGGATAGACATTGACAAGACGTAGACGTTTTTAAATCGTTTTAGTTGAACCAGAGCGACAATACTGCATTGGTTTTACCGCAGCCTCTGAGTCCGGAGAATACCTCCCGTATAGAGTTTTGCACATCTTGTAGCTGCGTATGCATCTTTAGATATACTGATATCATCTTTCTCGTGGTCGCTAGTTAAATACAGCTTTCCATCAGGATCTCAGTCAGTATTATGCTAACTCCTGAAGGAGGCAGCCTACTGAATAGTGTAATAAAGAAATTACCATTTGAGAAAAATCTACCCTACGAGATTTCGAAATACCAGAAACACACACACACACACACACACACACACACACACAAGGAGGGCAGAGCAAAAGACCGAAACACTTCTTGTTAGCATCGAAGGCAAGGGAAACCATCACCCTCAAAATAGGCGACACCTATATACAGTCGCAGCCCTTCATCAGGGGGTGCTCCTGGACACACGCTCAACTTCAAAGAGCACATAATCGCGGCCAGCAAGAAAAGCAGCTGGGGTACAGGGTGCATATCTAGAATAATGCCGAATGTCGGAGGCCCTAGACAGATAAGAAGACAGCTACTGGCAACAGTAACTACTTCTGTTTTGTTGTACGGGGCACCGGTATGGAGAAATCGCTCGAGCTACCATCGTACCGCCGGAAAATGAAATCAGTCCAGCGGCTCTCAGCGATTCGAGTGGCATCATCCTACCGCACTGTGTCTTACGAGCGGTGAGTGTGATTGCCTCTACCCTACCAATCGACATCCTGGCTGCAGAAAACGGCTTTATCGCAGAAAGTTAGAGAAAGACAACCGACAGGAAACAGCGATGAAAGAGCCATGAGTCTAAGGCAATGGCAGGAGAGGTGGACAGCTCTACTAAGGAAGGTGGACATATCGATGATACCTAACATCAGTCGTTGGGTCAACCGCCAGCATGGGAGGTTGGGTTCTACATCACTCAACTCCTGACTGGACATGGATGCTTTCGAGCATACCTGCACAGTTCAGGAGGGCAAACTCCCCAAACTGCCCACACTGTACGGACGTGATAGAGGACGCGGAACACGTGTTCTTCTCCTGCCCCGGTTTCAGGATCAACGTGCTGAAGTGGAGAGGATTCTGGAGACTAATATCGTTCCAGAACAATTAGTAGAAGCCATGCTGAGGGCCCCAAGCCTGGAACTTGGTATCAGATTACGCGGAGACTATCCTCAAAGAACTCCGCAATACGTTCGAGGAGTAGGCTTTAGAGGCTTTCAATGTAAGAGCAGTTAACATCTGCAATGAACCCCCTTGCGAAGTAGTATTGACAAAGAGTGCCGCAGGGGACCATGGTTGTAGGAGAAAGAGGTTAGGGTTTTAGCGGTATACGGTGTACTGGTTCAATGCAACGATTTACTCTGCTTTGAAGTCATTGCATCGGGAGTCCCGCACGACGGCTAGCACGTGCTAGTTAAGTACGCAATGTATTTCCCCCCTCTTCGGATAAAAAAAAAAAAAAAAAAAAAAAAAAAAAAAAAAAAAAAAAAAAACACAAGGAGGGCCACAAATGAGAGTGGCGCTCCAAACAAATTAGGAGCAAAGATCGATGAGCTCTTGAAGTTCATTGGGCCTAGGCACAATGTACATCATGAAATCAAGAAACTGGCACACGCCATTAAGTCAGAATATGACAAATATCAGACGTCAACCACGCGGCCACTTCCTGTAGCGAAACCTGCTACAACACAGACATCGCCAGAAAAGGTGTCAAACACTCAGACACAAGGTGGACAGCAAAAGGAGGTCCCAAAAGCGGCTGCCTCAAAAGCAGCTAACTCAAAATCGGCTGCATCAACACCGGCGGCCCCAAAGCAGGCGGCTTCAATAAAAGTAGCCTCTGTAGCAAGGACCTCACCACCGAAGGCCTCGCCTTCAGTAGCCTCATCAAGTAAGGCACCACCACTTAAAACTCTTAAACCGGTGCTAGCTAGCAAGCTAAAGCCCGGTAAAGAAGGTTGCCAGAACATCGGGCAAACCACCCAGGCAACAACAAGTAGGGTGGTCAATTCAGAAGCGGAAAGAAACAATGGATTAAAATCCAAGTTTAAACCGCAGACCAAAAACCAACCTTCAAACCAGTTGACTGACTGGCAAGTGGTAAAGAGGAAAAAGGCCCCGAGGACCAATAAGCAAAAACCAGCGCCACATTGTACGCTGCTTATAAAGAAAGGCGAGAAGAGCTCCCATGCAGATATCTTGCGAGATATCAAAAATGATCCCACCTTGCAGGATATAGGCAAAAAAGTCAATAAGATCCGACGAACAGCTAAGGGAGATCTACTTTTGTTATTCGCCAAGGCAGACGCTCAGGAGATGGAGCGCTATTGTAACGCCATCAAGAATAAGCTCCCAAGCGGGGCCACTGTACAATCTCGAATACCGCAAATCGAGATTGAAATTAAAGACTTGGACGAGATCAGTACCAAGGAAGACGTAGTAAACCTGCTCAAAGATAATATCGACGGCCTGGCAGAGATCACTGAGGAGGCAGTGAAATCACTTCGACGGGCATATAGATCAACACAAACGGCAGTTGTTTGTCTCCCAGAGGTCCAGGCCAAGAAAGCCATCGCACTTGGAAAGCTGAAACTTGCGTGGGGCACAGTACGTGTTCGCGAGAGGATCAGCCTTCGACGGTGCTTCAAATGCTGGCACTTTGGGCACAACGCCCAGGCGTGCAGAGGCAAGACTGACCGAAGCAGCTGTTGTCACAGATGCGGAGGCGCTGGTCACAATGCCTCGGCTTGTCAACAACCTGCCAAGTGCTTACTCTGCAAAGAGAAAGATAGTAGGTCAGACTGCCGGCACGTTGCGGGTAGTTGGAAATGTCCGATCTACCAACAGGCGATGAGAGCAGCACAAGCCCATAAATGAAAGTACTGCAACTCAACCTCAACCATTGCGAAGCAGCCCAAGACCTACTGGTACAGCGGGTGCGGGAATTGGATTGCGACCTAGCCATAATCTGCGAGCAGTACAAAAACTTCGACATCCTGTCCTGGGTAAATGACACAACGGACAGAGCAGCGATATGGGCTTGCGGTAAACTTCCGTTCCAACAACTCCCAAATACCCCCGAACCATGGCTTGTGAGAGCCAAAGTGGGAGGGGTTCACTTCTATAGCTGCTATGCACCTCCCAGTGCACATCTCGAGGAGTTCGAGTTATTCTTGGACACCTTGGCGGAGGATGTACGGAAGCGTGAATCGGTCGCCATCGCAGGAGATTTCAACGCCTGGGCAATTGACTGGGGATGCCGGGAAACGAGCGCGAGAGGACGAGCTCTCCTTGAGACCATGTCTTCGCTCAACCTGGTACTCCTCAACACAGGAGACGTAAGCACATATCGCAAAGGTACAGCCAGCTCCATTATTGATGTGACTTTCGTTAGCAGCAACCTAATTAAAGGGGGCTGTGAGTGGCGGGTCGATGAGGAGTTTACTAATAGCGACCACCAAGCTATTATATGGGAAATCAACACCACTCCCAAACGAAGATTGTGTGTCAGTCGTGCGAGGTCACAGCCAGTCGGTTGGAACAAAAATGCTTTCGATGCTGATTCATTCGCCTTGGTTATGGAGCAGGAACCATTGTCAATAGCAACAAGCGCAGAAGCCACTGCCAAAGAGGTAATGACAAGCGTTGTCAAGTCCTGCGATGCTTCCATGCCAAGGAGACGGCAGAACAACAGCCGCCCACCAGTTTACTGGTGGAAGGACACGATCTCACAACACCGACGAGAGTGTCTCAAAGCACGAAGGCTGCATCAACGAGCACGGAGACGCGACAGGGTCACAACAGAAGAACTAAGGCTCGACTATGAGATCAAAAGACAACAACTACGAAGAGCCATTCTCTCAAGCAAGAGATCCTACTGGAAGGAGTTGTGTGACGAAGTTAATCAAGATCCATGGGGAAAACCGTATAAAATCGTGATGCATAAAATTAAGGACCCTCCCATGACATCAACGAACTGCCCC
Organism: Octodonta nipae; assembly: GCA_034190945.1. Classification (NCBI taxonomy): domain Eukaryota; kingdom Metazoa; phylum Arthropoda; class Insecta; order Coleoptera; family Chrysomelidae; genus Octodonta; species Octodonta nipae. Next base: position 128,166,231 of record CM067217.1, read on the forward strand.
GAATCATTGCACCGCATTGTCACTCACTTGTTCCCTGCGAAACCTGAGCTACCCGCTTATCCTGCTTGGCAGGTGAGGGACGAAGATATACCATCAGTGACTATGAATGAGCTGATGGGCGCGTGCAACCGACTCCAAAACGGTAAGGCTCCCGGTCCAGATGGCATACCTAACATCGCGCTAAAATGCGCCATAGCCAATAGGCCTGACATGTTTCTACGCATGTATGAGACCTGCCTAAAGCAGGGGGTTTTCCCGACTAAGTGGAAAAAGCAGAGGCTTGTGATCCTCCCTAAAGGGGGAAAGAAACCTCCAGACGAACCGTCATCATATCGTCCCCTCTGTATGTTGGACTCTGCGGGAAAACTCCTTGAGAGGATAATAGCAGATAGGCTGGAGCCCTACGTTGAGCCGAACCTTTCCACCAACCAATTCGGGTTCAGAAAGGGGAGATCAACCATCGATGCCGTGACACTCGTTACCAACATCGCCAGAGAGGCTATCTCGGGAAAGAGATGGAGAAGAGGTGGAAAAAAGTACTGTCTAATAGCCACCCTGGATATCAAGAACGCCTTCAACTCGGCCCGCTGGGACCGCATTTTAGAGGCTCTTGCCAGGATGGAAGTTCGCAGTACTTGCGCAGAATGGTTTCAGCGTATTTCAAGGACCGCATCTTGTTGTACCAAACTGAAAATGGGCAAGTAGACTATAAGATCACAGGAGGTGTTCCTCAGGGCTCTGTTCTTGGCCCCCTCTTATGGAACGTAATGTACAACGACCTGCTCCTGCTCGGTCTGCCTGAGGGCGTCAGGCTAGTGGCATTCGCCGATGATGTGGCATTGATCATAGTGCGCAAGCACATAGAGGAGATACAAACAACCTTCTCATTCGCTATAGCCACAATTCAGCATTGGATGCTCGCAGCGGACTTGAGTTTAGCAGAACAAAAGACCGAAACACTTCTTGTTAGCAGTCGAAAGGCAAGGGAAACCATCACCCTCAAAATAGGCGACACCTACATACAGTCGCAGCCCTTCATCAGCTATTTGGGGGTGCTCCTGGACACACGGCTCAACTTCAAAGAGCACATAATCGCGGCCAGCAAGAAAGCAGCTGGGGTACAGGGGGCATTATCTAGAATAATGCCTAATGTCGGAGGACCTAGACAGATAAGAAGACAGCTACTGGCAACAGTAACTACTTCTGTTTTGTTGTACGGGGCACCGGTATGGGAGAAATCGCTCGAGCTACCATCGTACCGCCGGAAAATGAAATCAGTCCAGCGGCTCTCAGCGATTCGAGTGGCATCATCCTATCGCACTGTGTCTTACGAGGCGGTGAGTGTGATTGCCTCTACCCTGCCAATCGACATCCTGGCTGCAGAAAGGGGACGGCTTTATCGCAGAAAGTTAGAAAAAGACCAACCGACAGGAAACAGCGATGAAAGAGCCATGAGTCTAGGGCAATGGCAGGAGAGGTGGGACAGCTCTACTAAAGGCCGGTGGACATATCGATTGATACCTAACATCAGTCGTTGGGTCAACCGCCAGCATGGGGAGGTTGGGTTCTACATCACTCAACTCCTGACTGGACATGGATGCTTTCGAGCATACCTGCACAGGTTCAGGAGGGCAAACTCCCCAAACTGCCCACAGTGTACGGACGTGATAGAGGACGCGGAACACGTGTTCTTCTCCTGCCCCCGGTTTCAGGATCAACGTGCTGAAGTGGAGAGGATTCTGGATACTAATATCGTTCCAGAACAATTAGTAGAAGCCATGCTGAAGGGCCCCCAAGCCTGGAACTTGGTATCAGATTACGCGGAGACTATCCTCAAAGAACTCCGCAATACGGTCGAGGAGTAGGCTTTAGAGGCTTTCAATGTAAGAGCAGTAAACATCTGCAATGAACCACCCTTGCGAAGTAGTATTGACTAAGAGTGCCGCAGGGGACCATGGTTGTAGGAGAAAGAGGTTAGGGTTTTAGCGGGTATACGGTATACTGGTTTCAATGCAACGATTTACTCTTGCTTTGAAGTCATTACATCGGGAGTCCCGCACGACGGCCAGCACGTGCTAGCTAAGTACGGAATGTATTTCCCCCCTCTTCGGATAAAAAAAAAAAAAAAAAAACACACACACACACACACACATATATATATATATATATATATATATATATATATATATATATATATATATATATATTATACTGTACAGTCATACTGTACATTTAACATTAGCATTGTTATAAACCTAATCGTGTATAAAATTAACACAGTTAATGGCACATCTAAATTGTCCTTGGTTATGATTTAAACAGACTGGATTACTAACACTTTTCATGACAGGAATTCTATGTCCATTCGTCCAGTGTTTTGATGTTGACAATTTCTATCTCTCCTAAATTTATTTCTTCCAATGTCTTGACAAAAAAATCATATTTTTGGTAGCCTTTGACGATTAACTGATTGTATTTTTTTTCTTAGTTAAATAAAAATATGATTTTTTACTCTTGAATAAGTAATGATTCAGTTGCATTTCAATTCCAATAGCCATTTCCTTGACAATAAATTCACCATTTTCAGTGTTAAATCCTTGTATGTTACCGTTGAGTTCTTCATGAAGACTAACAATCAACTAAGCAACTAGATTCATTCTAATTTAATATAAATGCTTCACAAGCTCACTGAATGTGATGTACATTAATTATTACTATCTTAAGCTGACAAACAGATTCAAACATTCTTGACAACCTTTCACCCAACAAAACACCTCTCACAAATATAAACGATAACCACGCATGTTTACAACAGTCAACCACGGAAAACGAAACTCACAAAACTGACACCTAACCTCCCAGAACGGCCCCCACAAAACAAATACATTGTCAACCACGGAACACCAAACTCACAAACCTGAGAACCTAACCTCCCAGAACGGCCCGCACGAGCCAACATAACCTCTACACACCACTCAGCTCCCATTACATTATCTATCCACACCACTCAGCCCCCATTACATAACCTCTCAGCTCATCGAGCTACACGAAGTTAACCGCCCAACAACCTAACTTATACCCACACCATTCAGCCCCATTACATAACCTATACACACTCAGTCTTCTATAACCCCTCAGACAGTGGTCAACCCATCGGACTCCATAACAGTTCAACACCTAAGAACATAACCTAACCTATACACACCACTCACCCCATTACATAACCTCTCGGGTAATCGCGCTGCCCGAAGTCACCCGCCCAACAACTTTACCTATACACACACCACTCAAAGGCCCCATTACATAACCTACACACACCATTCAGCCCCCATAACCTCTCAGACAGTCATCAACCGATTTGACTCCACAACAGTTCAACATCTGCGAACATAACCTAACCTATACATACCACTCAGCTTTCAATACATAACCTCTCAGTTCATCGATCTGTATGAAGTCAACCGCCCAAAAACCTAACCTATACACACAATACTTAGACCCCATAACCTCTCAGATAGCCATGGGGCCCTCCAAACGACTACACCCCTCAGCTCCCCAGCCCATCACCCGACACCCTAAACATAACCTATAAACACATAACCTCACAATTACAACCCACACCGGGGGCCCACGAAAACAACCAAAGACACATAACCTTACATAACTTCGCAATTATACATAACTGGGGCTCTCCGCTATCCACCATCGACTCCCACGAAGACACCTACCCACAAACACACAAACAACGACGCGGTCACACGTCACTCTAATCACTTAGATGCTCAACCCTAAGTCACTTCCGCGCTAGAAACCTCGTTGTTATTCTACACAAGGACCTACTTCCTCCAGTACACCTGAGTACACTTCAAATCAAGTTCAGTATGAACTTAATAGTTTACCGAATAAATTACAACCTGCTAATTCTCTTAGTACTAGCATGTATTCTGCAAATGCTATTATGTTTTTGGGAGGCAACAATTTAGTTAAACGTAATACGAAACAACCAAACTTGTATTGTTTTTAGCATGGATACATTTGCTTATATGCAGTTATTAAGAATAAATCAGTATAAACTTACCTGAGAGTTATCATTATCCTTTGATTTACAACAACACATTCACGCATATTTGTTTTTTTTTTTGTTTCTGAATGACTGGACCGACCATACCCACAAGTTCTCGATACTTTTTTTGTCATTTGGTAGAATGTTTGGAATTTACAGTCGTCTTCACATAACTCCTGCGCTGCAAAGCTAATCTCCTATTACGATTTCTGTGGATATAGGGATGCACCCAGAATCTTCTATTTTTCTTTTTGTTTACGTAGATACCAGAGGAGTAAAATACCTTCTTCGTCACTAGACTTCATTTCCACTGTCATTCAATTTGAATTTTGTCTATACTCGTACTTTTAATGTACGCTCCGTGTACATTCTTATAGAAGTCCGTTGCTGCAAGACACATCTTGTACGCTTCTATGACGAGAAGCTCCGTGTGCGTTCAGCCTTACTGTTTATTTTTCGACATCAGCGTTAGCTTGTAGACGCTAGATGTAAGACCGACATTTAGAATTTTCGAAGAAACTAGAACAAAGAGGTTCCGAATCTGGAGCCGTTCCGTGTAATTGCTGTTCTCCCGTAACTCCTAGGTCAGAATGTCACGATACAATTTTCAGGTTACTTCACCTGCCAGAGATATTGAATAATCTCTTCGAGGTCGAACACTTATTTATGTATTTGATACATACATCTATTGTGGGAAGCGCAACTGATGAAAAGAAAGACACCTCGAAGATAGTATCAGCGTTAGTGTTGAAGTCTCCTGCAATCAATCACAAATCGGATTTATTTCTCAAGATTACACAACCGATCGTAAAACGACTTTGCACTTGTAGTGTTAGTATACCCATATAATTTCTCATATACAGTAGAATCTGGTTTACTCGAATTTCAAGAGAAATGCTAAAAAATCCAATAAATGAGTTGTAAGCTTAGAGATTATTTCGAGATATAGTTACAAAGGGTTCTACTACCACTACTATTTTGCCTTACAAAATTACATATTTTAAAGCTTCTACTGTTGTTACTATATATTTATTTCATTCGTCACTTCAACAACAACATCAACAAATCAACAAATGTAGACTCTATTTTATATTTCTTAATTTTCCGTGTACAATTCAGTTTTCGTTAGCATTTCTTAGATTTAACAGGTTCGCTGTTTTCCAATTACCACACCACTGCGCACAGAGCAGCATAATGCTCATCACTCATATTCCAATTACAGCACTGGCTCGCACAAATGGGCACAAGAATAAACTGTGCCTTTGGGATGTTTTATGTAGTTAATGTAAGTTAACATAAAACTTTATCATAAAACATGAAGTTTGTTCCAATTAAAGCCCGAAAATTGCGGCACAGTGCGGCACAAGTGTACTTGCATACTAAGGGTTTCGTAGCTTTCTTATATTTACCCTAATAACTTTTAAATCAAAGCGTTTTAAATTTATAAAAAAGTATAATTTTTATTTTCCACATTATTTTCTACTAATTTTTCTTATAAATTTCAAGTTAACCAGTACTCCAAATTATTTTCGAATTTTAGGTAGTATGGTTCGGAATTAAAGGGGGAAATGAGAATTTTTATATATATTTTTGTTGATATCTTTTAAACAATTAATTTAAAAAATATGAAAAAATATACTTTTATTCCTCATAATGAGTCCTTTTATTTGATGTATTGCATGATGCATTAAAAATATTTTTTTATTTTCCGTTTAAATCTATAATTTGGCCCCCAAAATTAATATTAGAGATATATTCGTATTTTTCCTGTAAACAAAAAATTTTAGGTCTTATAGTTTGGGGAATAAAGGGCAAATGGGTAATTTTTTAAATATTTTTGTTAATATAATAAAATATTCATCGCACTTCCCAATAATGCCAAACTCCTCTCATTGACGTGGTCAATCTATTTCCCAGCCTACCGCCTGACCAATGTATCAATCTATCAAACCTAATAGGCAAGAATAATATTAACCCTATAATTAAAAATGAAATGTTTCTCTTCTACATATGTGTCTCAACCAAAACTACTTCCAATTTAACAACAATGTCCACAACAATACTCAAGGCCTAACTATGGGCAATCCTTTAAGTCCACTCCTACCCGAAATATTTAAGAACCATTTAGAAACGCTAATTTTCAAACACGATCTCAGTAACAAAAACCTGTATTGTTACCGATACGTCGATGATATCATTGCTTGTTTTACAGGTACACATGGACAATTACAGTTACTGCACAACTACTTAAACCAACTACACCACAATATCAAATTCACACTTGAAACAGAAACAGATAACACACTAAATTTCCTAGACCTAACGATTAAAAGACAACACAACAAACACACTTTCGCCATTTATCATAAACAATCACACTTTGACCTTACCATCGACAAAAGTTCACACCACCCCATACACCATAAACTTGCTGCATATCACTGTACGTTACACAGACTCGTGACAATACCACTCAACAAAACCGACTTTGATAAGAACTTGAAAGAATATGGCTGTCAACAATAAATAGAGCACTCAACTTATTGACAACTTATTCAATAGAAAATTAAAGAAAATTGCTATGAAAGAAGTATATCCCACTGACCTAAATCCCATACCTAAATTATACCATACTCTCACATTCAATGGAACCCCCTCACAAAAATCTCATCATTTCTACAGAACAGAAACATACATACAGCCTTCTCAACAAACAACAATTTATCTAGACATATAAAAAATAATAAATATAAGACTGACAATAATTCTGACTCCGGTGTCTATAGGTTGAACCCAACTTTTACAATGGTCACACTGGAAGATCTTTCAATTCAAGATGGCGCGAACACAGTAAAGCTTTTGCAAATCAACAATACAATAAATCTACATTTGTGGACCACTTATTATTTACATATATACCATATACCTCAAAATACATTCAAAATTTTATATCAGCAAAACAAAAGTAAAAAATTATATCTTCTTGAATCCCTGGAAATCAACAAAAACAAAAATTCTCGGAATCTCGTAAATGATCAAACTGATACTAACCCGTCCACTTGCTTAACCTAAAAATCCATTTCTAAATAATATTTTATTATATTATCCAGCTGTTGTCAACAATGTTTTATAAATGTATTATTTATCTGACCTAAACCCGCCCACTTCCTGGGAAATTCTGGACGACTAAGACGATACCTTATTTTATTACCCTACCTTAAGTCTCTTTATTAGAAATATAATTTTAGCATTCATTGTATTTGCTATTTCTCAAGAAGCCAGACTTGGCCAAACATATGTCAAATAAAAATAAGTAAATAGTGATAATTTAACCAGGTGTTTGGTGTTTTTATGTGATATACATTTTTATTTCTCATAACGAGTATTGTCATTTGATCTGGTACATGATACCCTTAATTTTAAAAAAATATATATTTATTTAATTTTCTTACCTGGGCCCCAAAATCAAGATTGGGATTTTCCCTTGGTTTTAATAATTAACATTCACCAAAGCCTTATATTTATAATTTTCTGTTATAAGTTCTTAGACTTAGTAGTTTGGGAGATAAAGGGGAGAGTGGTTAATATTTTATATAAGAAAATATTAAATTTTTTAAAGAATTAAAGATGTATATATGTATATGTAGCGAGTTTTTACAATCCTTCTGGTAGTTTCTCGCATCCCTTTCTCCATTTCTCTTTATCAGTCACCGTCTTCTAGGCTTCTCTCTAGCACATTTTTAAAAATTCTGTTTTTCTTCTTGGTATCCCCTGTTTGTTTCTCCCTTGGGGAAATATGTTTCAAATTATCTTCGGTATTCTTTCATTTTTCATTCTCCTTAGGTATACGTACCAAAGTAATTCCTTTTCGGTTATTGTATCTGTAATTTTCTTTTCTATGGTCATTCTTTGTGGTATAGTGTCATTTCTTACTCTATCTAGTCTAGTAATTGTGGCACTACTTCTCTAAATCAAGATACAAATAAAATATATTTGTATCTTTTATGAGGGTGTCTTTCATTTAATACATTAGGCATGCGCTTTAAAAAAATAAAAATAATGTTTTATTTTCCATTTATGTCCCTTTTCCCCCCAATAATTATTTGAAATTTATTTCTTGTAAATTTTCTGTACAATTTATTAATATTTATTAAACAAAGTATTTAAGTAATTTATATTTAAAAAAGAACTGGCTTCAAATAAAAACCGTTTAGATACCGTGTGCAATCAATAACTATTTTCAGACTTATTTTTTTTTATCTGACTTAAGGTCCAATTTTATTGATTATTTCATCGTATTCTTAACTCTCTCTCTCTCTCTCTCTCTCTCTCTCTCTCTCTCTCTCTCTCTCTCTCTCTCTCTCTCTCTCTCTCTCTCTCTCTCTCTCTCTCTCTCTCTCTCTCTCTCTCTAATTTCTCTCTCTCTCTATAATTTTTATATTTTCCATATATTTTTTAACTTTTTCATTTGTTTTATTATTTTTGGACGACTTAGTATAAGTGTAATTCTAATTCACAGTATATTGCAACCACCCTGTATATGTTTCTCTGTATTGATCACCCAATATAAATATTTGTCTATCATTTTCTGAATTAGCCTGTACAACTATAGTTCAACTCTACACGATATTGCAACCGCCCTGTAGAAGAATTAATCATCTCCACGCTATTGACTATTTCTATTTTTCTATTGTTTAAATCACCCTATATACCTATAATTTTACTTCGCCCAATATGCCAACTATAAGCAACTATTTATTTTCCACACTCTATAATATTTTCTTAACCACCTTGTATAACTATAACTCCACTCCACCTCATACTTCAATCATCCTTTATATGCAACTGCATCTAACATTTGTTGAACCCCCCTCACTTTAACTCGAATATCCTTACTGCATATGTTTATTTAACCATTTTTAAGTTTTTTTATCCTCTCTGTATAACTACAGTTTTACTTCACTCTCATTTTAATCACCTTGTATACGCAACTACTTATGTACCACCTAATACAACATTTTTTAAACCACCCTATATTGTTTGAATTCTATTTCACCCAATATCACATTTATTTGTAAGATTTTTTGAACCCACCTCTCGAACCGTAATTTTACTTTGCCCAATATTTCAACGACGCACATAGCTTGCTGCTTGAATTTCGATGCACGCACACACATACCACCTTTATAGAAAACATCGCTTAGCTAAAAAATTTTTTTCCCATAAACTAATGGAATATTTTGTGCAATTTCACTAGACTGCAATGAAAACCGTTATAAACATCCTGTCCGATATACTTTCATGTCATAACTTGTGATTTAAGCTAGATATGTAAATGAAAATTTAACATTTACATTGATGTTTACCGTGTTTTGGCAAATATTTTTACGATTTTCGGAAAAAACGGTATGTATTACGTTATAGATAATTATAGGTAATCAAACTGGAACAACTCTTTGTAGAATACAATTTAAAATATTCAAATTGGTTGAGCTTTTTTGGAAAACAGTGTAGATTTATTCATATTCATTGAAATTTATTACCTTAATTACCGTTTTTTCTGAAATTCTGGAAAACCGTAAATCTCACGTTATAGAAAATTATATGGTACCTTTCTGTAATATTTCTTAATACAACGCCGTTTAAATCATCAAATTTGCCAAAACCGTTTTTGAATAATCACGAATTGACAACCTCCTCCTTTTTGGAAGTCCGTTAAAAATAAAAAAAAACATTTGTATTTCTCATAATGATACCTTTCTTTTGCTATATGACATTTTATAATTTACTGTCGAAAATGAATGTAAGGATTTTTGCTTTACATTTCATGTAAAGTTCAACTGCGACCCTTCCTAGTTTCGGATATAAAGATGGGGACTGGATCGATTTTTATATATTTTGATAAACATATTATTTTAAAATATGAAAAAAAAATGTTTGTATTGCTCATAATGAGCCCTTTCATTTGAAACATTACATGATGGATTTGACAAAATTAAAATATTTATTATTTATTTAATTCTACAATTTGTCTTAGGGTATTCGCCTTATTTTTCTAGTAAAGTTTAAGTGATGCCACATATTTTCTTTAATTGCGAAGATAAAGTGAGAGAATGGGTCGATTTTTGTATATTATCTTTAATTGTTTTTAAACGAATTGTTTAAAAAATATGACATATTTAATTTATTCAATATTATCACAATATTTGTATTATCAATTACAATGTATCTTGTACGACCAGTCGAATGCCTAAAGTGTGGGCTCCAAAAAGGTAATATTTAGTTTTACGTGTTTTATGAACGGCTCTCTTTGAAAGGAAGAAATACCTATTACAAACATTAGATTATTAAAAAAAAATTAAAAATCCTTACTAAAATTTCTAAACTATTGAAAAAAAGTTCGTTTTATATTTAAGTTTGCACTTTGGGGACGGAATGTACAAGGCGAAGAACCGGAAGGACTGAGATATTTTGAAATTTTAAACCATGAACAAACATGTGAAAACAAATTACCTAAAGACTGGGTTAAAAAACCGCAAACCCATATATGTATATTGAATACACACCATATATATATATATATATATATATATATATATATATATATATATATATATATATATATATTGAAATGGAAACAAACAGATACCACAATTTGAATTAGTTCAGTAGATAATATAAAATAATACCAATATTAATGTAAACAGTGGAAAAGAATGTTATGATGGTTTTAGATGTAAGAACACAATTCGAATATCAAATGGAGGTATAGAAACAAGAATCCTATTGGGATTGTAAAATTATAAATCCAGGTCATGAACAGGTCATTTCTAAGAGAAGTCGTGGTGAAAATTTAATATTTTCAAAAATAATTAGAGTTTTGAAAACAAGTTAAAATAATAGAACAACTGTACAGTTAATTACAATAAAAATTCCATTACAATATATATATATATATATATATATATATATATATATATATACGAGTGCGCATGCTAATGTTTGTATTTCAACAATATGACATCTGACAAATTATATGATTCTCCAAAAAAACGGGAATTTAGTTTCAAGTTATAACTTTTTTATTTAAAGATGGATTTTTATTAAATTAGTCTTGTTTAACTGACAATTGATGGTGGTGTGACAGTGCTGACTTCATATTTTTAAATTAAGTTTTAAAAACAAAACGGTGGACATGTCTAAACTTAATCAAACTTCCTTGTGTTATTCTGTGTAGCTTTAAAGGTAAAAGTCTGAAATCTTGAATATTTCTGGATAAAATGAAAGAGCGGACATAGTCCGTCAAAGAATAACTGACCTATGCTAAGTTAAACATCCTGACGCCATTTTTTTATTTTGCAAAACTAAGTAGGCGTAATGACAAATTTCGCTTGGTTGGGTACCGATTGTGTTTAGGATTATTGATTATTCGCAGCTGATTATTCACAGTTGGGAAAATGGTGCTAGCTAATTACAACAAAGGTTTAAGTCAGCACTATTACTCCATAAATTGTGTATTAAACAAGTCAAATTTAATTAAAATTGGTCCATAAATAAAAAAGTTAAAACATGAAAATAAAATTTCGTTTTTTTTTTTGGAGATCCCCTTAATATTCTTATTTTATATATATTGTGTAACTAAATTATTTTTTCAGATCAGTTGGATGGATTATGAAGCTATAAGTATTTTTTAAAGCATCATCCCATTTTGTATGGAACTCAAATTAATTAATACCTCAAAGACACATTAGATCTCTGCAGTTTAATAACGAAGTTTGCATCTTATGATTTTACTTTATAATGGAACCTTTGGATATTGAAAAACGAGGAAATTTTTACAAGATTTTGAATTTACTACCAAACTTCTTATTTTACCTCGACTGTTAATATAGTGGAAATGTAAATTGATGTATTGGTGTAATGAATAATAAGTAGTTGTAAAATATACATTATGCTGGTTTGGATTTTCTAAATTAAAAACATATTTTTCCTCTGATCTCTAAAGTTAATTCGAAGGCACCACTTCCCACAATCTTTAGCTAAACGTGTTTAGTGTTTGAAATAACTAAAGGAAAAATGTTGTTCATTTATAGCTTTTAAATGTTTCAGATTTATTTATTCGGAAATATTCGAGATATGTTTCCCGATTTAGGACTTTATAAAGAGTGTTAAGTTGGGTTCTCACGGGGCGCGAGCTGGCTCGTCAAACCTCTTAAGATGATTTTGTACTCTTTCTTGACATTCAAAGAAATCCCGATGTTGTTCGTTTATTACTGCATATATTCTTTCTATTTTCTCCGATACCGACACAAAATTCAAATGATAAACAATATGGCTTACCAATTTATAGTACAAAAAATTCATAATTTATAGGAATAGTAAGGCTGACATTATTTTTATACGGTTTCGACAGGTAGATTCGCTCGGCACGTCCAAAACAAGAAATGTCGGTCCAGACCAAAATCTAGTCATTTTATTAATAACAAATCCAGTATTTATAGCATTTATAGCAAAAAAGACGTTCAGAACGTGGTAAAACTAAATTAGGAATGTAGTTTCAAAAGTGCTTTTTTCTCAAGAAAATGTACAACATCATCTTGAGTTGTTACAAAGACATCTGAATGATGTTTACATAAATTTATAGAAAATACATCAATATTACTGTTTAATAGTTGTGTTAAGAAAATTCCAGAATGAAAAGTTATAAAGCTGTATACCTGGCTAAATTTGATTTTAAATGTGGTGTAAATTACTTGCTTAAAATATTTCTTGTATTCGGCAAATTATACTTCTACTATTCTATCCAATAGTTCTTGAATTTAATTTTATAAACACCGGATTTTTTCAATTTATTTGTGTTACATATTTTTGGAAAAAAATTGTAGGACAGTGTTTTCTTTTAAAACAAAAATACAAATCATAATTATGCAAGATGAAATTCTTGCTGAAATTGTACTGTGGTAATTAATAGCACTTGAACGTTTTTAAATTGTTCTTGAAGTACATAGCCTAACGTCATGAACAACGGAAACGCGATTTAGGCGGTGCGGACTGTTTGCCAAAGTGACAGGCACAAACTCTCGAGCAAGCTACAATAGAGTATTGTAGCTTATCTTCTAATGCGTACACTAGTTATTTTTGTCTGTTTTTTACGGGTTACGCTAATGCAAGTTTTAGGGCATAAAAATGGTGGGGGTCTACGCAACGGATTCAAAATTTTTAAGGTTAAGCCAAATATATATAGCATTAAAAAATTTAAGTAAAAAAAATAATAGGGTTGCCACATAACTTTAAAAAATCTTAAATTTAATTTATATATATGCTTGAAAGTTAGTGGGGGCCTCAAATTGGTGAGGGGGTCCCTGGGTCATTGCCCAAAGTGCCCTTATGTAAATCCGGCCCTAAATGCAGGCAGTAATCTCTATGATTTTTATAGTACGATAATGATTGTGAAAAATTCGTCCCACTGATTGTATTTGAGGATTATCTCATTATCGGTTTTCAGTCAGAGATTTGGATATGTAGCATTTTCAGTTGTAGCTTTAGAGAGCTATAAGTTTGAACAATGAATTGTTAGGTTTGACCGAAAACCAATTTATTTATTTATCTTGTTGTTTTGTTATGGAATCTGTGGATATTAGGCTTTTGTGTTCTCAATCATAAACACGATTTGTTCTAATAAATTTAAAGTAGCACTAGAGGTAACCGGTGGTACGAAATATATATAGTCAAAAACCTTTTACTACGAACAATGCCGCAAGTTGAGGAATTGTTAGTGGTTGCAGAAATAATAATGTTTCCCATTCATTCCGCATTTAAAATAGATGTGTACACGGTTCCTGAAAAAAAAAACAGAATGTCAAATAACAACAATATTATTTGATACTGAATTGATTAGGCCGATACTTGATGGAAATTCATAATGAACAATTCACTGAAATTCATTTCAACTGAAATCCCCACAACTTAATGTTTTAACTAAAAATGTTCGACGCATTAAATATTTTCAATATGTGGTTATATGCTGGTTTCAGATATATAAATAAATTAATTGGAAAAAATGACGTGGTCCAAATCCGGAAAAAGCAAAATCAGCTGAAAACTGAATTTTTCATTAAATTTGCTAGGGAAAAATATATTATCCAATTAATGTTGGCGATTTTACAAATGGGTGTTCTTGAGGTTGCTGATCACGAATATAAAGTCAAAATTGAGGCAGCCTCTTCTGATTCACATCACCTAAAAAATACAGTTAATAGTAAAAATATACAGATCATTGTTCAATCCTATAAGTGGGCAATCCTATAAGATTTTTGGGTTGCTAGTGTCGAAACCGAGGTCGGATTGACAAAATTCAAGGTGACAGTTCCAATTTTTCGAAATGACGGATCCAATATGACAGACGAGAATCGCAAAAACTATTTGATTCACTGAAGTGTGGTTCATTGGTTTGTCTGGTTACTAGTCCCGGAAACCAGGTTAGACGTATTATTTATAACCTCGAGGCCGGTTAATATTCAATTCCACAACTCATGACATTAGTATTATGTATCTAGTTGGTAATAGACCACATGAATCGTTATAAATAATGCATGAAATGGGAGTTCCTGTATTCACTCATCTCACATGTTAATTGCAGTAATTAATTAATTGCAATTCTCGTCCGCCTTATTGTATCAAACATATTGAAATACAGGATCAGCCATCTTCAATGTTGAAAATACGATCTCTGTTTTTAGATTAGCAACCCAAAGAACATTGAATTGATCAATGATCTTAATTTTTTGAAAACCTTGGTTCTAGTTTTTTGAGGTTATTTAAAAAACACGGATGTTACTTTAAATTTGACCTCAAATTATTGTTTTCAAAAATCTTGTCATACCTAAAATAGTCCAAATTAATTGAATTTTACGAGCAATTCTCGTAAAAAATTAGATTTCTTTGTGCTGCCAAATATATCGAGCTTAATCGAAAACTACACTTTAAGACAAAAATTTTGACACCCGAAACGGCATTAATTTCTCAAACGGAAAATGGTCAAGGGAGTGGGTGATTTCACAAATAATGCCCAATAGTTTTTTTTGATCACAGGATTCAGTATCCATAAAAACTCATTTGGGAGAAGATTATTTTTATCAGGAAATTGAAATGGAAATATGTATATGAACCTACAAAACACCAATTTTTCCCAGTAATTGGAAATTCAAAAGAAGAAGAAATTCAAGATAGCTGCCCCACCCACAAGAATGTCATTGTTCAAGAATACCTGAAGAATTCATGGCCCGAGAGGGTAACAACGGGGTGAGGAATCATTTCTTTTCATTTGTTGCTCTTACGGTTCGGTTATCTAAAATCTATAGTTTTCTGGATGGGTGGGGCTGATACTGTGAACTATAATCCAAACTGCAAAATCTTTTCAAACTACTAGTCCTACCATGCTTGTTGGTATTCTTATGTGTTAAAGTTTCATATCTGAAAAACGTTTTTTTTTATTTATAGTTTTTGTTTCTTATCAACTAACCATTGCGATTTATATGAAGTATTCTATGTATAAACACAGAGTTTTGTACCCTATTTTATTTTTGCACTCGACGCACGTTTCAACATCATCATGGAGTTTACTCGAGTGCAAAAAGAAAAGTTTGGTGTTAGGGTACAAAACTTTTTATTTATACATCTGTGACACACCAAAGGTTCCAAAGTCTTTCCAGATTAAGTAATCTGTCAAGGGGTTCTTCAGTTACAAACAAATTAAAACAAATAATTTAATAAGTACATATTTTTCAAAAACTTAAATCATATCATTATGGAGTGTCGTGGTAGATGAATTTCCTTGTATGAAAATGTCCGTAAAACAGAGTCCCCGAGATTTACATAAGTCTGGTGTATAGAGGGTAGTTAAAAAGAGTGTTCCTTATGCAGTAAAGATAAAATGGAAGAAGCATTATGCTCTGAATCTGTTTTTTTAATTAGCTGTATGTATTATGTAACATTTTATTATCTATATATCTATATACTTATTTATTTATTTTGTTGACTTGGCGGACGCTTTTTAATGACAGTCAGATTTCTTATTTCCACTCTTCATAGACATACCTTAAATTAATTCGAATTACGTGTGCCTTTTCGATTGTGGTCCCATACAAACTCTTTGCCCTAGGCAAGATTAGGCCAGATTTGGGTGAGCACAACCGGGGCTGCATCTCTGGGACCTCCACATAAGAAAGGCCCTCATAATAGAGGATTTAAGACTTCTAGGTAATTTCCTAGCGATTAGAGATATTTAAAACCATCAAAATATTTAAGAGTGTTTGTTTTCGACTGAATCTGCAAAATGAGGTGGCAGATAATTAACATAGAACATTTATGTTTTCGAGGGCGCAAATTACGAATCTGCAATTACTTTTTATCGCAAGCTTGCAGGAAATGAAATGAATATGAAAAAAATAACTGGAACATCGTCTTCCTTGTAAAATTTCACACCGAAAACATGGAGTAAGTTATACAAAATCAACGAATTGCTGTGCATTTATTTAAATTTTCAGTTTAATTTGATTTTTGGAATGCAGGCAAAGTGTGCACAGACACTCGATTATGTGAATATGCTTCGTATGATGATTGACAGAACTATCTGTTTATGTAATATTTTCGGAATTGGTTTTTGTTTTTGGAAAAAAAATTGGACTACATTCTAGTAGCTTATTGTGGGTGTTTGAAGTACATCAGCATTGTCGGAGTTGGCAATTGTGAAATTAATATTAATTTAATTTTAAGTAATAGTCACGATTATTTTTAAGGACACAAGAAATAGTTGCAAAGTTATTTACGGGGGTAAGTAAAATTATTTGAAATTAATCTACTGACAAATGTTTCAAGATTAGTTTTTACATTTGGATAAGTATGATTCTAGAAACAATATAAATTAAAAACTGAAATGAAATTGATATTTTTTTATCTATACCAATAATTCTCCATGTAAGTAATGTGCAAATATTTGATAGTTCATTAAAATAAAATATTTTTTGCCCTGTAAAGTTACAATTTAGTCGACTATCTTCAATAACAAATGAATGTAAAATATCCTTGGTAAAATATTCAAATAATAATAACTTCATAATCCACTACACCTCAAACACATTATTAAAATATAAGCGAGCCCTTGGTATTCTGAATAGAAGCAATTCCGATTGACAAGTGTGATCTATTGGAGTGTCTACGCGCAAGGAAGTATATTACGACAGTAATGAAATGAACTGAAAATGTAAATAATTATGTAACAATTTGTTGATTTTGTATAACTAACTACATGTTTTCGATGGGAAATTTTACAAGGAACACGATGGCCGAGTTATTTTTTTCATATTCATTGTAATTTTCGGGAATAATGCAAAAAAGTGTGTTTTGGAGGTGTTTTTGAGGCATTTCCCCCCTTATTGCAAGCTTGCGGTAGGAAGTAATTGCAGATTCGTAATCTGTGCCCACGAAAACATAAATGTTCTGTGTAATTATCTGCCCCTTAATTTTGCAGGTTCACGCAAAATTTTAATGGACTATGTATATTCACTTTACAGTAATTTTTTGTTAGAAACAGTCCAAAACGCGTTTCATATTAACATTGATTTAATAGTTAAAATTAATATTAGATACGATTGTTCTTGTCTACACACATGAGAGAAAAAAAAAACAATGTAAATCATCACATTATACACTAAAGGATTGAATTCATGCTCATCTGAAATTATAAAAATATAGAAATAAAAATAGATTTAGAATTTCAACATTTTTTCATTTTTTTTTCGAAATAAATGATAAGAAAAATAAATTAATATTTCAACTTACTCTTATTTTGAATTACTTGTATGTTTGAAGTTTGTTTCTGTATTGCTAAAAAATATGACACGAAAATTCGTACCAAAATTAAATAACATTAATTTACTTCACAGAAAACTGTGACAAATTTAATACCCTGTAATACCCTCTTAAATAATAAATATCTCAGAAAAACCTTTAAATTATTTCCAAAACCAAGTTATAATCATAACGTAATCAAACTTCTAGAACAGTGCGAATGACATTTACAAATTTACGTCACACCCGAACATTTTCAAGAATTTTGTGTCACATTTCTAAAAGAATATGGAGTTGCCAAAAGACAATAAGCATTTTACTTTCATAATGATGACAATGACGAATTTACAAAAAAAAACATGTGCAGATGTGTACTATGTGCATTTTTTCACCTGAACATCTGAAACAGTTAATAAATATTCTTTCTGAAATTCATAACCATTCACAAATATTAATTCATGAAACGTTTAACATTATCAATTATATTCAATCCCAAATATCAATAATACAGTTATTATGTCTCCTCAACCTTCCCTCATATTGAGTACCTAATGACTAATATCAATACCAAAAAGATCAATGCCAAGACATCAACCCGAACTACTTGTGCCAAACATATAGCCTGGTACCAAGCAACGTAAGAAAATTTAGACTGCATTACATCAATCCTATCAATGTAAACAAATCTAGAAAGATGTCAACAACTTCTTGTCAAGTTAATCAATACCATTATCGAAGAAATCGATTTAGTATTTCTCGAAACCACAGAATTTCCAAACAAGTTGTGAAAAAAATGATGTTGCCATCAACAAGGGACCTTACCTTTTTGAAGCTCCATACAAATGTTTATTATCAATCTCAAAGTTTGCTTACAAAATGAAAAAGGAATCTCCCAAGGACATCCAATATTACCAATTTCATTACCAGTCATGTTTGTTCAAAAAGTTATATTATAAAAAGTTTCACTTAATAAATTGTATGAGGTTCAATTTGAAGAAATTAATAGTGAACACTTAGAAACAATTCAACTGCATTCAAATTATCACAGCTGGTCCATTGGAACGTTTTCAATTTTGATTTTATTAATAATTTGCTATTTTCTTATTAAAAATAGAAAAAAAAAATTCAAGATTCAGTAAATAAGACAACCCAATGGACAAGACAAGACAAGAAGAAACTCAAATAGTTCGGTCCTCGAGTTTCTTCTAGGGGATGGAGGATTTACGTAACACTTAATTGTCGATAGAGCAAGAATAACGACTTTCCTGTATAGATTCAAATTAAGCGACTAACATATTACCATTCAGATTCGACATAACAGTTGTTGTAATAGCACATATTTTCTGAAGCAAATATATTATATGTAATAATTGATTAATTTTTCAATTTATACGTTTGAAGTAAAAGAAAATGTTTAAAAAACTATATATGAACTCATCACTCTCACGCCCAAACATTACCGGCAAAGGATGGTCGTGATCATTGTCGACAAATATCAAATGGCGTTGTTCTTCCCTCCTATCCCAAATTCTTTCCACTACCCTTAAAATGTTCCTGGTTGCTAAAACTCTGCTTACTTCCACCCTCCATATTTGCACCTTGTATACTTACTGCATACTTACACCCTCTATACTACTCTAATTAATAACACTCAGTATACTTTCACGTCGTTTATTAACTTCCCATAGATTTGACATCTTGCCCAAATACTGGTCAAAGAGGATGAGCGTGTTTAATGTCAATAAATATCAAAAAGCATTGTTCGATGCTCTTACACCGAATTATTCCTGTTTATACTAAGTATACTGTATACTTACACTCCGTTTACTACCACCCTATATATGTACATGCTGTATGCTCAAACTTTCTATGCTGCTCTACTAATACGCAGTATATTTACCCTCAGTTTACTTGCACCTTGTACAGGGTGGGAAAACAAGAATGGTCGCAATCTATATCTCAGGATCCCCCTGTGGTACAGCTTTGGGGAAAATATTCTAACCTAAAGTCTCGACGAGAAAAAGCTGGAAATTATTTAGAGTGTTGAACGACGACCGCCAGAGGGCGTAACTGAACACCAAAAGTGCAAATCGCTCATTTTCTGCAAAATTTACCTAGAGTATACCAAAAACTAGAAAATCGTAATTTTAGAAACATTCCACATACTTTTTATTACAAGCATTTGGTTCTATCTATAAACGGTACGGGTGAGTAGGAAACTTGTTGAAAACAAACGGTCGTCATTCCTGTTTGGCGTAATGGATTTTTACGAACTTTAGCTTTTTGGAATTGACTTTTCTTTTCTAATCTATCTGCTATATTTTATAACAATTCTAATGAATAACCGAAACGCTAGAGGGCACTATCCCATTTTTTTATAAATCATGTTTTTTCTCAAAAATATTAAACCCAAACAAGTAGTTTGGACAATGGAATCAGAAAGAAGAATAAATGATTAGTAATCCTGTGAAAACCGTATGTCGATATCATTTTTCAGTCTCAAGATATGTTACAAAATGTGTCGGTAATGAGAAATATAATTGAATAAGATTGGTTACGTTAGGAATTATTTTGTATGACGCATAGATAGTGACTTTAATTTTTGCAGTATCATTCATATTGCCACCGTCAGGTGGCGTTTAGATAATTCCTAAATATAAAATAGAATGTTAGCTTCTGTTTTCAACAAGTTTCCCACTCACTCCTACCGTTTACTTGACAAAATAGAACCAGATACTTCTGATAAAAAGTATGCGGAATATTTCTAAAATTACGATTTTCTAGGTTTTCGAATATTTTAATTAGGAAATTTTGTAGAAATTGAGCGATTTGCACTTTTGGTGCTCAGTTACGCCCTTTAGCGGTCATCGTACAGTACTCTAAATAATTTCCAGGTTTTTCTCGTGGCCAAATTTTTCCCTAAAGCTGTACTACGAGCCTTTTCTGAGATATGGATTGCGGCCATTCTTATTTGTCCCCCCCTGTACATCGTACTCCCTGCCAATCATTGCCGGCAAATGATGGGAATGCTCATTATCAAAAGGGGTTGCCGTAAGCTCATGTCACAAATTTTCCGGTGATTTTTAAAATGTTCCCACAAGCATGCATTCCATTCTTTATATAACACGCATACGCGGTATACTGCTAAACTAGGTATGTCATTTAATGTAATAAAAAGTGTGGCAAATTTCATCTAAATCTGTTGATCCGCTTTTGCCTGATTAAGTAACACACACCCAAACCCCCAAACATACAAACTTTCAGATTTAGTGAAGTAATAATATGTATTACTTTGTTTAAAATATTTGAAGTTCTATTATGATAATTTTCCAGTTAAACAGGCGACATCAAGTATTTGCCTTTTGCGACAACACAGAACATTCCTGTTTCTGAAAGGTGTTCAATTTATAATAAATAATCACAGTAAAGATTTTGTACCTAGAGTTCTTGTTAGGGTAAATTATTTAGCAAAATTCTAGTTGTTTAGGCATTAAATTTTGAACTGGCAAAGTTCAAGAATGGAGAACAACTTCAATAGATTCACCTTACTTGCATAAAACAACATGTCTCGAAGACAGAATCCTTGCTTTTCTGCGAAATAATGGGAAATAAAGAAAATATTAAGTTAGCCGAGACGCCGGAAAGAGAGAACTTTTACTTTTTTTTCGTCACATTTGATTAACAGATGCAGATGTGTTAAGTGTTAATTACGGATTGAATTCATATCTCCTCGAGACATTGGAATTTTATACTTACCTAATAAGAAGACTGTCCTAAAATATGGGTTCACGATAAACCTCTTCAATGGGAAATATTTCTTGGTTGAATTTGACGTATTTGGGAAGTACGATTCCATTAAGATTGTTGGTTGTTGAGTAATAACCCTTTGTGATAAAGGTGAGTTTCAGTTGTTTTAGCATGAATTGTAGTAAATAGATGTAAGATTTTAGGGTTCTTTGTATACACTACGTGATAATTCTTCATACAAACTATGTGATAGTTGTTCCAGGTTATAATCTAAGGTATAGTCCATCGAATATAATATGTACATTTTTCTTACAATGTACGTTATGTTAGGTGTAGAAATTTTCTATTTCCGGTTCATTCGTATGATATGTGTGTTATTATCTTCAATTATCGTACGGTGTTAACAGGGAAGATTTAAATGGTTTAGGGTTGCTGGATGAAGATAACCTATTTGTTTACTTCATAGATTAGTTGACAAATTTTACCCGTGAACATCGGGAACCCCGGCCCCAAATCTATTTATCTACATCATCCACTCAGTCATATACGATGCCACAAACCTCTGCCAAACCCACTTATTCTTTTACATTTTCCCTCCCACGTTTACGTTTTCCATTCTCGCACGCTTATGTTTCGGCCTGTCTTACTCAAAAAATATAAGTCTCTCCCGCAGTAGACGCATACCTACTAATAACTGAGTCAATCCATAATTCAGGTTCCTATGCTCTCACCTCAAGCAACTCATATACTTCACCGGCGTAATATCATCCTCTACCCATTTAAACGGTGCCTATCCCTCTTACATGATGGTCTCTTCAGTATGACATTAACGATAAAGGTAGCAACGTTGTGAGACACTAACTGATAACCTAACCTAACCGATAATTACCATAACTTGGAAGATAGCTTAAATGATCTAATGATTCAATTAGTTTCGCGACTCTACATACCTCTATTTGAAGACCAGCATATCTTATTTAGCACTGAAAGGAATATTGCAAAACTAAATTAAATATAATCTACCACTAATAAATACTCGAACGTTGGTCAATACTTGAAAATTATTCACACTCGCAGTTGTTTTCTTGTGCTGAGAATCCCTCAAGTAGAACAACAACATTACACTCTCTTCCATTTATACCTTGTCCCAAAGCTAACGTCTTTTTGATATGGAGTGCCAATTATTACAAGAAAAATTGCACAACCTTGCGTGCCAGAAATTTTTATTTAGAAATTATACAGGCGAATCCTATCATTTTAAAAAATTCACTAATTACAACTCTTTTATAAATGATATTTTTGTGGCACTTTGGTTGCCTAATGTTGCATATCGGGTTCATAATAGGTGAAATGTTTTTATTTTCACACTCGGGTTCCGTTCTTGGATTTATTTAAAAACACAGTCCAACTCACTCTATTTATTTCCATTATTTTAACACAATTTATATTCACCGAACTATTTTCAATTTATCTCTACTTAAATATACAACCGCCGAATGCCGAATGTCCGTATTTATATATTTCTCTCGGAATTGTCTGGTAAGTAAACGAACTATCAGGAAACTTCTTTCATGTGTTCTGGAAGCTTCAAGGTAATTCGAAGAATTCCTGTTACCGATAGCCGCCAGCCTCGGGCTAAGAGATAAAACATTTCGGATTCCCAGAAGCATCGGAAGAATGTCGCTTCCACGAATTGGTTGATGGCCCATTGCACCAGATATCGGATGAATTCTCGTAATTTTGCCCCCTCCTTAAGACCATTTCGTCCCGGAATGTCCCAGAATTCTTCTTGATATGACGATATTTGCAGGACTCCCCAGTTCAACAACGGGAAGTTTGGTGGAAGTAACAGTCAACGGTTTTCGAATTTGGGCTACAAATATTGAGACAGCATACCAGGATGCCGATGTCACTGAATCGAAAGATTGTTTCCATCATACTTCTCACCACCCTCCAATTCAGTCCATCCAAGCTGCAGGCTATCTTCGGGAGCTCCAATTTCATCAGGTTCTTCTCCATCATCACATTCCTCAATTCTACCAGAGTCTTCCAAAGATCGCACGTTGGCTGGTCCTGCGAGAATGTTTTCATTACCAAATAAAAGATGTCTCTGGTATCCACTGGTTGTTTATCGTCGAGAAGAAGGACCTTCCCTACCACTGGATCTTGCGCCCTTAGCTTCTGAATCTAGCCGTACATTTTGGCTAACACCTTGGCTATTTCTCTGGACATCCGGAGATCTCGAGCCACACAATGAGCCAGGACATATTTTATGGCCACCTCAAACAGGTCACGGGGGTTCCTCTCTGGTCACGTCGTGCTGCACTTTCTGCCCATTAGAGAGTACAGTGCCATAAACTGTTCGAAGGTCATCTCGTCATCGGATGTTTGGATCCTGGGGAGTTGAGCTTGGTCAAGTTTGCCGTCATGAGGGGCTAACCTGTTGAAATGTATCATCTTTGGTTTTCCTAGAGGCAGCTTCCTTATTCTATACACGACATCTTTGATCTTCTTTAAAATTTGGTAAGGTGCCGCCCAAGATTTTTGTAGCTTTGAATTCCCCGCCCCCGGCTCTGAAGTCATAGGCTTCCTTCATTCGGGAACTGGCATTCTTGATATTTAACCGGACTCGTTGGTGGATGTCGTCCATCTTTTGAAGTAACTGGCTGACATAGTCTTCACCTGCAGTCTCTTCTCTTGGGGGCCATCCAAACTTCAAATCGCATGGTAGCCATAACTCTCGGACCATAATGACGCTTGCCGGGGTCTGACCCGTGGACTCGTGCACAGACGAACGATATGCCATTAGAAACAAGTGAAGATACTGGTCCCAGTCTCTTTGGTGGTCAGAGACTACCTTTGACAAATGGCGATTAATGGTTCTATTCATCTGTTCTACCATTCCAACGGATTGTGGGTGTAATGCTATCGTTCGTGTTTTATTGATCTTAAATAGTTTGCAGACGTCTTGGAAAAGGACGGACTCGAAATTTCTACCTTGGTCTGAGTGCAACTCCAGGGAACACCAAAACGACTGATCCATTCCTTGACAAGGACATCAGCAACGGTCAGGGCTTCTTGGTTCGGTAAGGCATAAGCTTCTGAACATTTACTGAAATAGTTTATCACTACCACAATGTATTTATTTCCTTCACATCTATTTGGCAGTTTACCCAATAGAAGCGTTCTCTCAACTTCCCCAGGGTTTTCGATACTCCAGTTGTACTATCATGTAGTACTCTCAAAACCTCTGGTCTCCTATTTCTGGGAACTACAATCTGTTTTCTGTCGCTTCCCTCCTCTTGAGTTTCCAGGACGCGCTTGAGAAGTCCATTTTCCAGGATGAGGGTGTTTCACTGAGCCCAGTAGCTGGTTGGTGAGTATCGGGAAATATCCTGCCACTTAGGTTTGCGGTCTTCTTCCTTCCACCGGATAACTTATTTTAACTCAGGACCCAATTTCTGGTCTTTCTGTATCTCCTCAGATTTCCAATGGTCATCGATGGCGGCAGTTCTACAGAGGACAGCCCCTTTTTCTTCTGCTTGCTGACAATGTTTGCAATCATCAGAGCATGGTCTTCTCGATAGGGCATCAGCATTCTTATGTTCCAGCTCGATGTTCAGTCTCGAAGTCGAATTCTTGTAAGCGCTCCATCCACCTGGCCACTTGTCCTTCGGGGTTTTTAAACTGCAAGAGCCTCTTCAGTGCTGCATGATCAGTCCTCAGGAAGAGTCTTTTTCCATAGAGGTACTTGTAGAAATGTTTTAGCCCCTTTACCACAGCCCAGAGTCCCCTGCGGATAACCCAGTAATTCCGGCTTGCTCAAGGTCTTGCTGAAATAGCCGATGACTTTCTCTTGACCGTCTTGGATCTGCAAAAGCACCGCACCAATTCCAACATTGCTTGCGTCGGTATCCAAAACGAAATTCCCTTCTGGCAAAGGATAACTTGAGACGGGGGCACTCGGCAATGCTCTTTTCAGTGTCTCGAATGATCGCTAGCACTCCTCGTCCCACTGGTACTGTACCTTCCCCTCTGTGAGTCTAGTAATCCGGCTACGTACCGACGATAGTACGTGCATTACCTCAGGAAACTTCTTAACTGGTGGATATCTTTAGGTATCGGCCATTGCTGGACTGCTTTAATTTTCTGTTTATCAACAGCTACTCCCTCTGCGGAAACCACATGTCCAAAATATTGCACCTCTTCTTGGAACAGCTGACACTTCTTCGGGCTTAGCTTTAGTCCGGAACGTCGAAGTCGCCGAAACACCTTCTCCAGGTTCCTCACGTGGTCTTCAAATGATCTTCCTACCACGATAATGTCGTCAAGATACACCAGGCATTTTTTCCATGAAAGCCCTTTTAACACTGTTTCCATCAATCTTTCAAAAGTTTCTGGAGCATTACACAACCCAAACGGCATTACCGTGAATTGGCAAAGTCCTGAGCCGATGGGAAAAGCAGTCTTTTCTCGGTCTTCCTTAGCTAGTTCTCCCTCTTTTTCCTTTCCCTACGTCGAAGATCGCCATTTGGTAGTTTCTAACAATGTCCCTCAATTTTTCTTTCTGGTTTGGTTTCAAATTCTTAGATGAATCGGTGATGAATCTTTCCAGTTCCTCAGACAGCTTACCTGGTGGTATTTCTGCATGCAGCGTGCTTCTGACTTCAGAGGAAACTGTTGAACAATGGCCCAAAGTTGTTCCTTTCTTTGGCCCAACCGACTAATGATTCAGGTTCATTACTCTTACTGGCAATCTCCTTGGCACGAAACAGAGTCTTCCCCAGTGCGACTCCGCTACTTACATTTTCGTCGTTAAGTTCGGGATCAAACATCATCACTGTTCCAACTTTAGCTTTTCCATCTAGGCAAGCATCTACAATGATTTCAGCTCTTTCCGAAACATTTATATCCTCTCCCAAGATTGCTCGAAGCAGTATGTCGTCTTTCCCATGAAGCACCACTTCTTCGTCATTCACTGGCAGAATTCCATCTTTGAAGTTTAACTGGAATCCCTTGTAGCTCATTACATCCATTCCAATGATGACTTGTTCTTCGATGTCCACCACTAATGCCCGAAGTTGGAATGCTGTATTTCCCAAGACCATTCCAACCTCTATTTCACCATGGACTCTATAAAACGATGTTGGGCCTTATAACTGTTTTTGTCGCATCTGTATTCAGCAGCATTGCCCATTGCTTCTTATTAATAAAGCCATCTACAAAGACACTATTGACGTGGTTGCGTAGCGAAGCGACATATTCGTAGATAGTTGGTGCTTGTTGGCTACAAGTCGACTATGGCCCCTTCACATTGCCCCTCTTTAGTTTTCGGACTAGGAAGTCGAGCCTCCGTTGATCTCCTTTTAACGACTATATTATGTGTCCTACCTTACCACACATCCAACATCTCAGTTGTCTTTTCTCGGTAAGGACTTTCTCTATTATCTTTGTTACAGAGACTTCATCGTTTCCGCCATCTTCGGATTCTCCATCAACGATTCGAACACTGGCTTGACCTCTGCAGGTATTTTTCGTAGCCTCGAATTCCAAAACTCGAGCAAATGCATCGACTAATTGACTGGGTCAAGCTAGTGTCAATGCTTGTCTGGCTTCGTGGTACTTAAGTCCATCCAAAAATGCTTGCACTGCTAACCTTCTAATTACATTTTCCGGTGTGGCTGGATAGGCAAGGCGAACCAAACGGGCAATATCAGCTTCAAGCTCTTGTAGGGATTCATTTGATCTCTGGAGGCGATTTTTCAATTGGGAGTGGTAGATGTGTTCCAGATGTATCTGGTCATACCTCAACTCTAAATGTTTGACCAGTTGATAATAGTCTTCTTGCTCAGAGGTACTCAATGTTTGCAAAATATCTGTAGCGTCTCCTCTTAAGGTGAGGGTTAATGCTATTGCTTTCCGCCTGCCGACCATTCGTTTAGCTTTCCTGCAACCTCGAATTGGCGCCTATAATTAGCCCATGATGATTTTCCATCAAATTGGGGAGGTTTTCATTTTGTGTCTTGTCCCCCCGAGGCCAATTTTCGAATCCACTACTACTTGACTGTTTCTGCTTTCAGTTTTTGTTTGTGTTTCTCCCTTTTGCATTGTGACTATCTATTTTGCTAATTTGATCCTCCATTATCTGTCTTAGCTCTTCTATCCGCATTTCATTTTTAACTGACTCTTTGACCATTGTTTGCTTTAGCTCCTCTATCTGAGCCTCATTCTCGAATATTTTCTCTTCCAGCATTTCTGAATTTTTCTGTACTATGCTTTTCAATTTTTCTTCTAAGGATTTGTCTTCCAAGGTATTAGTATTTTCTAATAGTTTATCTTCTAGGATTTTGAGTTTTCTTGTAATGTTTGTATCTTATTTTCTAAGGAGTTAGAATTTTCTAGCAAATTATCTTCTAGGGTATTAGAATTTTCTACCAATTTGTCCTCTAGTGTTTTAGAATTTTCTAGTAGTTTATCTTCTAGGGTTTTAGAATTGTCTTGTAATGTTTGTAGCTTACTTTCTAAATTTTCTTCCATTTTTTTTAATAGCATACTTATATCTCCATTACCAGAAACTTCAAACAAATACGTACTGAGATTTTTATCTTCATTAATTAGGGCACGTAGCCGTTGTACCAGTTCACTTTTCTTCCCACTAATTTCTAAATCCCTTTCCTCCAGTTCTTTTTTAAATCAGTCACTTTCAATTGGTCCAAACTCACGCTTTTAAACATTGTCAGTTCCACAAATGTACCTACACCTGACACCACTGTAATGTTTTTATTTTCACACTCGGGTTCAGTTCTTGGATTTATTTAAAAACTCACTCTATTTAATTCCACTACTTTAACAAAATTTATATTTACCGAACTATTTACAATTTATCTCTACTTAAATATACGACCGTCGAATAGCGAATGAATCCCCCAGCCAGCTGTCCGTATTTATATATTTCTCTCGGAATTGTCTGGTAAGTCAACGAACTATAGCGAAGCTCTTTCATGTGTTCTGGAAGCTTCAAGGGATTCGACGAATTCCTATTACCGGCAGCCGCCAACCTCGGGTTGAGAGACAAAATATTTAAGATTCCCAGAAGCATCGAAAGAATGTCGCTTCCACGAATTGGTTGATGGCCGATAGCACTAGCTTTCGGATGAATTCTCGTAACAGAGGTAACTTTAAGCAATGTACATCCTTCGGTATATTCAACAGTTGTTTTTACCACATTTATTTCATAAAATAACGACTCGCAATCATAACTTGAACAAAAAACTTAGAGCATTTACTTTCTAGAGATAGCCTGCAGTGCACAAATGTCATGGTAAGACTAAAGACAGAGAGGGCAATAGAGAGGGCAAGAGGTTATTTCACTCGGTTGGGAGCTGCTTCCAATGAAATACACTAAGTGAAATAGCCTCTTACTGTCTCTATTGCCTTCTCTTTCTAGCGTTGCCACGATTTTATGCTTGACAGGCTATATCTATATCTAGATGGTAAATGATCTAAGACAAAAAAGATATCACAACAGTTATTAGTTATTTTATTAAACAGTTAAAAGTTTTTTGAAATCACATTCATGTTCATGTTGTATTGTGTGTGTTTTTTTTTCATTGTGGCCATTAATCGATAATTTTCAAGTTGTTTCTTAAAACGACAAATTGTAAGTATTGAAATCTTAACGCAATCAATTGCTTATCGAATGATTTAATGTAAAAGACCCAGAAAATTATTGAAAATAGGACACACATAAAAGAATAATCTGAACCACGAGAACTAAGGAATCTTCTGTTTCGCACCCTCCATGTACATTATTTCTGAGCATTTGTTTTCTTTGGATATAAAGTTCTCACTAAGTTCGTATTGCATCGGTACTAGTTGAAGATTTTCGTTCAACTTGTTCAAATTTAGTATTCAATGACAAAATGATATTTAAAATCTTGAAGTTTCAGGTTATAATTGATAACGTGGCAGAAAACCCTTACGTGTTGTACTAAGTTACAGTCGAAAGAAGTCAACTTCTTTAACTGTAGCCCGAAACTCCATTCTAAAACTTCAATTTGAGTGTAGTACCTGTGTAGGAACTACTAAGGTCCACGCTGAGGCTGTGCACCAGTCAGTAAAGATTTTTAAGTGGCATAGGGTTAAACAGCAAACTCGTAGACGTAAAATGTTTGAAGTGAACCTTAAAAACCGCAAATTATATGGGATATTTTCGTTTTTTGCTTATAGTGTAAAAAGTGATGCTCTATGCATAATGCCATCAATAGAAATATTGTAGAGAATTTTAAAACCATCAAAATTAGTGTTTTCAAATATAAAAGCTTTGAAAATCGATGTAAAGTGAGTGTTTAAAAAAATCTCAACCTTCATGATAACGTTTATAACGTTGAGATTAATAACGCTATACAGTACTGTGTATTGTACGTTTAGTATATCTCGCAGAATTGCAATTTAAATAATTTGAAGAAATATTCCGCAGAACATATCGTATTAACCACATTAGTTCCATAGCGATATGCAAAATATATTTTGAATGCTCAAAAAAAGCACTTCACTTCTGGGATTCTTGTTATAGTGCCGTAAAATGTATTCATAAGGCGGATTCTGTCAGTGAAAGAAACTATTAACTTAATAAACAAATGGAAAAATAAACCAAATGGGCAGGCGATAGTTATGTATATAAAAATCTAAAAACCTGATGAGAAAAAACATATAATAATATAAGTTACAATAATTTTCATCCCGTGCTTTCACCTCAAGAAAATTCTAGATACGTCAGTCTTCCTTGACAGCTATTGTCAGTGCCCCACTGGCTGGCTATTGCATATTCGTACTTTTAATACAATATTTATTATTATTTTACACCAATTACTCGGCATTATAGCGAAAATTCAAGATAGACAAATTGAACTGGAATTTATGAACTTTCAAAATATCCTTAGTATATACGGATCGGACAAGTCACGTTAATACGGTGAAAGGTGCAAAATATCTCTCTAAATTATTTAAATTTCTATCAACTTAACATTATAACCTATCGTTTTGAAGCTGAGTAATATTCCAGTGTTAGTTACCAGAAAGCTAAGAATGTTTAAACAAAAATCCACTTTTGATTAGCTTTTGCGATTCTCCACAACTTTTCCATAGACGGCAATACGTATATTAAGATTCCTTCATTATATAAGCAAAAAACAAAAGAATTTCTTATTTTTGGGGTTTTTTATTATTATATATTTTTAAATAGTTTACTTCTTCGAGTTTGCTATTAAAATATTAGCAATTGTTATTTTAAACTGTTGCTGACGTGATGGTATAAGCGAATTGCTGTTGAATTTTATGTCCGAAAATAAGTTCAATTTTGCTCTATAAACTGGTGTACTGGAAAACCCTTTCCAGAATTTATCACCCAGTTACAGTACCTTGCAACTGTTGCGATACAGTTTCCGAAAAGGAACAATAAGCAGCATTAATGTGGAAGAACTGGACGTAGCGAATTAGAAGTTAGAGCTTTAAAATAGACACGTCGATGGTCTCATAAAAAAACCTCTTAGGTAAGAGAATGCAACTATAGTAGTCAGTATGATTGTGCAGCGATCATGATTTTTACCACCACTAAGAAGAATACTGAAGCGCTACCAATAAATAAAGAAAGTTCTTTTAGTTTATTACATTTCAGATATTCCACCCGTATTTTACATAATACCCTTTAATCTTATTTCACTAATTATTTATATTTATATTAAGAGTCTCTTCTTATATAGAAAATTAATAAATTATAGGAAATAAACAAATATAACATCCAATTAATATGCAATACCTGCACAATTTTTTTTTTCGTTCTAATAAACATTCCAATGCTCTCTTAGGGATATAAATTATTAGGATAAATACTTGAGTCGTCACAAAATAGTGACAATTATTATAGTTCACCTGAAATTTATATCCATTACTCAGAATGACACAGAGAAAGAGAAACAGAGAGCGTGAAATAACGAGGGATAGGAACTATATATCGTAAAAAAAACTTTCCGTTCTATCGTTCAGTCTTAAATGACTGTTTCTCTTTTTTTGTATTTCCATTCTTTTTATGCCTATGTTACGATTTTATAATTCTATTGATGTTGTTATCATTTGTAAATGTTTCAGTTTGCTATATATTTAAAAGGTGAAATAAGGTATCAACTTGTCAAGTACAGTGGGTGTTGTTATATCTTCTTCTTCTTCTAATACACACTACAGGCGACAAATACCTTCCACCAAATAGTTTACATTTACTCGACTAACTACAATTGCGAATATTTTCCCACTTTCGATCTCGCTTCAGGGTTATACCAAATACAATCGATACTAATGGCATCCAAAAAGCAGCTTGCATAGTTGATAATGGCGATTAGAAATGCCCTTCGGTCTAAAAAACACCCCTCATTAACATTCAAAATGCCAAAGAGTAATGAATAATATTCCTTTAGTTTGTCTAAACGAAAGTCTATATGGACGACATACGACATTACCGTTTACTCTCCGAGTTTCCGTGAGCACATGGAATATATGCTCTTTCTTACATTTTCGAACGCTTGCGGAACGCTAATCTAAAGACTCAATTCGACAAATGCGAGTTTCTTCGCCAATAAATCGCGTATCTTGGCTACATTATAACTCCCGAAGGTGTGATGCCAAACCTCTCAAAGACCGATTGTATTATAAATTTTCCCAAAACAAAAAAACCCAAAACACATAAAGTCCTTATTCGACTCTAAATGCGTTAGATCTCTCGACGAATTTAAATTATTCAACAGACGCCAGTTCTTTTGTTCAACTATTTGCAAGGCTTAACATTCCGTCTCAATATATCGCCAAAACGATCTAGCTTTCAAGATCAAATTTCTATTTTATTCAGGTTCTAATGCCATTGACAGTCAAATTAAAACCTTTAAAATTTTGGATTCTTTAAAATATACAACGTTTCTGACGGTTCAGTACATCCAATATACGGAAACTCTTATAAAATCATTCCTGATTTCTCCGTCTTTCACATCACAGCAATTTTCTCCGAAACTACTGGACAGAAAATGTTAAAATTTGGAATCAGTGTACAGTTTGGTGACCCGATGAGGAATACGTATCGTAAATGAAGGACTTGTGATTTTAGTGGTACTTATTCAGCATAAAATTTGGAAAAAATAGGCAAAATAGGACGTTGCCTAAGTTTTTAGGAAAAATAAGAAACCCCTAATATTAATTTTGGGGGAAAATTATAGAATTAAATTAAAAATTACTAAATTTTCAACGCACCATTTGATATGAAAGGGCTCATTCTCAGGAACACAAATATCTTTTTAACACAATTTAAAAATAAATAGTTAAAAGATATTGGGAAAAATATACAAAAATTTACTCTTTCCCTCTCCTTTATCTCTGGAACAAGATGACCAAAAAATTTTAAAAAAAAATAGAAGATAGGGCCTTACCTGAACTTTACAGGAAATTATGGAATACTCCTAATATTAATTTTGGTGGACAAATTACAAAATTAAATCTATCAAATGAAAGGGATGAGAACTTTCATTTGATATATATATATATATATATATATATATATATATATATATATATATATATATATATATATATATAGATGAATAATACAAATATTCATTTTTATTTTCTTATAATAATTTGTTTAAAAGATATTAGCAAAAATATAAAAAATCGACTTACCTTATTTATCTCTTTATCTCAGGAAATATACAACCTACAATCTAAAAAAATAGAAGTATAGGGCATCACTTGAACTTTAGAGGAAAAGTAAGGAGAAACCCTGAGATTACGTCTGGGGCCAAATTACAGAATTAAATAAAAAATAAAAAATACAATTTTTCCAAGTGAAAGGGCTTATTATAAAGAATTCAATAATATTTTTTTCATATATTTTAAGTAATCTGTTAAAAAGTTATTAAGTAATTAAAAATATCAAAATAATTCTTTAAAACATTTAATAATTTACTATTTCAAATTTCTTTCCCCTTTATGTTCCAAAACTATTGAGCATAAAATTTAGACAAATAATTATATAGGGCTTCAATGAAAGTTAAGGCGAAATTTCTTCTTAATTTTGGAGGCTAAATTAGGAAATGTATTAAATATTCATGTAGTAGATAAAGAAGATAAAAGGTCTCGTTATGAGAAATAAAAGTGTATTTTTTTTATAAATTTAAAACGCTTAGTTTAAAAGAAGGAAAAAGGGAAATATAGGAAAATCGTTCCCTGCTTGTCTGAAACTGGAATATTAGAAAAATATTGTTATAACATAACAATTAAGCCGCCAAAAATTTACAAACCTTCTAGAAGTTAATCATTCTAATAAAAAAAAGTTGCGAATACGAAACAAAATCCAGCTGAAAATCAACAACAGCAGTCCTTAAAACTCTATAGATGTAAAAAAGTAAGGTGGACGTGATTCTGAAATCGAATAACATATAGACTGGCCAAAGACCAAAGATGAATAGAATAATTCGAGAACGAATGAAATGTATACAGGGTGTAAATGAATAAGTGCGAAAGATTTTAAGATGTGCTTCCTCGGGTCATTATATGACGAAAAGTTCTTATAAACACGTGTCCGCAAACGCTTCTTTATCGATGTACTAGGTGTTGAAATTTTTTTTGTTTATGACTACTAAAGTATTCGAGATATTTAGTTAAATTTTGGAGCTATAATGCCTTTATGAAGTCTTCACAATAAGATCACAGAAACGATCATGAAAATCTACAGGGTGGTACTTTTTCTGGGGTCGCCTGTTCTTTCTGATCCTACAACATTCTTTCAGTACCCTGACAATTGACAAAAAATGTAAATTATTCTCTTAGGAATTTCTAATCTTTTTTATTTCCTGCATTTTTTTCGTATCTGATTTGATGTGTACCGCAGAACGAAACAAACCTTTTAGTAAATAAATTCACGTCATTGTATGTGCAATTAAAATAAATAAATAAAAAAAGTTTAGCAATTCCTTAAAACTTATTAAAATAAAATCTAAGAATATAATTTCTAAATTAGTTATTCGGTAATATTTAATAAGGTTCAATTAGATTATATAAGAAAATGGTACAACTGGTTACTAGTTGTTAAAATATTGGGATATGCTTCTTCCGTTTTTGAGCTCGTGCCCCGTCATTAGTTCTCATATAAACAAGGCATCTACCTGATTTCTAAGAATTGCATTAAAAATATGATTCGGGTGGAGAAAATATTGAAAATTATAAACGAAAAAAGCATACTGGGAACTTATTACAATAGTATCGATAATTTATGATGGTTTACAAAAACAAATCAAATTTCCAATACTAGGAACTTGTAATATGATACCTGTGGGAAATCGCTTATGGTTCAATTACCTCTGGAATCTTTAGCATGAGAAAATCCCTACACTTATCAGATAACATATACCCCCGAAAAAGAATCGACACCAGCTCTCTGAAATTCAAAACGTAGGTCTTAGAGGAACCTCTATATGCTTATTTTCCCCAAAAGTCGTAGATATCGGACAAAATATTTCACATCAACAAGTTATAACCCCATGGACAAATGTCATTCTAGAACGGTAAAACTATTTGAAACTCAATGTATTTGCCCGGATAATTAGTGAAATAATATGTTATGTTTGTCTTTCTCCGCTACTGACTGAATACAATGTTTGGGGAATTCAATCTAGTCATAAGTGATACAATCATTGGATTCTTGACCTTACACCGAGAAACAACCAAAGAAGTAATATAAGACTTGTTTTCTTATAATTTGAAAATTACGACTAAACTTAGAAATGATTTACATAGACACAGTGATTTATGTATTACTCAGTTTTAGTGGTAAGTAAAACATTTAGATTATAAATAATATTATAAAATAAGCATGATTTAAATGTTCTTATATTTACTTCATGTCAAAACAATTGGTTGTCAATTGTTTAGAATAACTAAAGAAATAAACTATTTCAATGTAATTTTTATATGATAACGTGTTCAGGTTTGAAAATAAGGAAAATGAGAAGAGGTTAAATATGCATGAAGTATTTCTTTCATTTCGTTCGTTATACCGCATATCCAAGAATAATATTCCATTAGAAACTTAGACCAAATACTAGTTATAATATTGGTTAAATTTAAAAAATACACAATTTAACTACGAATTACATAGAGGTTGGAAATCTGAAAATAGAATCTATTTTCAGATTTTCACTTTTGAAAATGCCAACTGAGAGATTGGCGAAACGTCAGATTAAATGTTCTTTTCACCGCGCAAACCAAGAAACGGAAGATATATATATATATATATATATATATATATATATATGTGTGTGTGTGTGTGTGTGTGTTTTTTATCCGAAGAGGGGGGAAATACATGCCGTACTTAGCTAGCACGTGCTGGCCGTCGTGCGGGACTCCCGATACAATGACTTCAAAGCAAGAGTAAATCGTTGCATTGAAACCAGTATACCGTATACCCGCTAAAACCCTAACCTCTTTCTCCTAGAACCATAGTCCCCGGCGGCACTCTTACTCAATACTACTTCGCAAGGGTGGTTCATTGCAGATGTTTACTGCTCTTACATTGGAAGCCTCTAAAGCCTACTCCTCGAACGTATTGCGGAGTTCTTTGAGGATAGTCTCCGCGTAATCTGATACCAACTTCCAGGCTTGGGGACCCTTCAGCATGGCTTCTACTAATTGTTCTGGAACGATATTAGTCTCCAGAATCCTCTCCACTTCAGCACGTTGATCCTGAAACCGGGGGCAGGAGAAGAACAAGTGTTCCGCGTCCTCTATCACGTCCGTACAGTGTGGGCAGTTTGGGGAGTTTGCCCTCCTGAACCTGTGCAGGTATGCTCGAAAGCATCCATGTCCAGTCAGGAGTTGAGTGATGTAGAACCCAACCTCCCCATGCTGGCGGTTGACCCAACGACTGATGTTAGGTATCAATCGATATGTCCACCGGCCGTTAGTAGAGCTGTCCCACCTCTCCTGCCATTGCCCTAGACTCATGGCTCTTTCATCGCTGTTTCCTGTCGGTTGGTCTTTCTCTAACTTTCTGCGATAAAGCCGTCCCCTTTCTGCAGCCAGGATGTCCATTGGTAGGGTAGAGGCAATCACACTCACCGCCTCGTAAGACACAGTGCGGTAGGATGATGCCACTCGAATCGCTGAGAGCCGTTGGACTGATTTCATTTTCCGGTGGTACGATGGTAGCTCGAGCGATTTCTCCCATACCGGTGCCCCGTACAACAAAACAGAAGTAGTTACTGTTGCCAGTAGCTGTCTTCTTATCTGTCTAGTGCCTCCGACATTTGGCATTATTCTAGATAAGGCCCCCTGTACCCCAGCTGCTTTCTTGCTGGCCGCGATTATGTGCTCTTTGAAGTTGAGCCGTGTATCCAGGAGCACCCCCAAATAGCTGATGAAGGGCTGCGACTGTATGTAGGTATCGCCTATTTTGAGGGTGATGGTTTCCCTTGCCTTTCGACTGCTAACAAGAAGTGTTTCGGTCTTTTGCTCTGCTAAACTCAAGTCCGCTGAGAGCATCCAATGCTGAATTGTGGCTATAGCGAATGAGAAGGTTGTTTGTATCTCCTCTATGTGCTTGCGCACTATGATCAATGCCACATCATCGGCGAATGCCACTAGCCTGACGCCCTCGGGCAGACCGAGCAGGAGCAGGTCGTTGTACATTACGTTCCATAAGAGGGGGCCCAGAACAGAGCTCTGAGGTACACCTCCTGTAATCTTATAGTCTACTTGCCCATTTTCAGTTTGGTACAACAAGATGCGGTCCTTGAAATACGCTGAAACCATTCTGCGCAAGTACTGAGGAACCTCCATCCTGGCAAGAGCCTCTAAAATGCGGTCCCAGCGGGCCGAGTTAAAGGCGTTCTTGATATCCAGGGTGGCTATTAGACAGTACTTTTTTCCACCTCTTCTCCATCTCTTTCCCGAGATAGCCTCTCTGGCGATGTTGATAACGAGTGTCACGGCATCGATGGTTGATCTCCCCTTTCTGAACCCGAATTGGTTGGTGGAAAGTTTCGGCTCAACGTAGGGCTCCAGCCTATCTGCTATTATCCTTTCAAAAAGTTTTCCCGCAGAGTCCAACATACAGAGGGGACGATATGATGACGGTTCGTCGGGAGGTTTCTTTCCCCCTTTAGGGAGGAGCACAAGCCTCTGTTTTTTCCACTTAGTCGGGAAAACCCCCTGCTTTAGGCAGGTCTCATACATGCGTAGAAACATGTCAGGCCTATTGGCTATGGCGCATTTTAGCGCGAT
This sequence comes from Octodonta nipae, assembly GCA_034190945.1. Taxonomy (NCBI): domain Eukaryota; kingdom Metazoa; phylum Arthropoda; class Insecta; order Coleoptera; family Chrysomelidae; genus Octodonta; species Octodonta nipae. The sequence goes on from CM067217.1 coordinate 128,204,206, forward strand.
GTTAGGTATGCCATCTGGACCGGGAGCCTTACCGTTTTGGAGCCGGTTGCACGCGCCCGTCAGCTCATTCATAGTCACTGATGGTATATCTTCGTCCCTCACCTTCCACGCAGGATAAGCGGGTAGCTCAGGTTTCGCAGGAAACAAGTGAGTGACAATGCGGTGCAATGATTCGGGGCAGTTCGTTGTTGTCATGGGGGGGGGCCTTAATTTTATGCATCACGATTTTATACGGTTTTCCCCATGGATCTTGATCAACTTCGTCACACAACTCCTTCCAGTAGGATCTCTTGCTTGAGAGAATGGCTCTTCGTAGTTGTTGTCTTTTGATCTCATAGTCGAGCCTTAGTTCTTCTGTTGTGACCCTGTCGCGTCTCCGTGCTCGTTGATGCAGCCTTCGTGCTTTGAGACACTCTCGTCGGTGTTGTGAGATCGTGTCGTTCCACCAGTAAACTGGTGGGCGGCTGTTGTTCTGCCGTCTCCTTGGCATGGATGCATCGCAGGACTTGACAACGCTTGTCATTACCTCTTTGGCAATGGCTTCTGCGCTTGTTGCTATTGACAATGGTTCCTGCTCCATAACCAAGGCGAATGAATCAGCATCGAAAGCATTTTTGTTCCATCCGACTGGCTGTGACCTCGCACGACTGGAACACAATCTTCTTCGTTTGGGAGTGGTGTTGATTTCCCAAATAATAGCTTGGTGGTCGCTATTCGTAAACTCCTCATCGACCCGCCACTCACAGCCCCCTTTAATTAGGTTGCTGCTAACGAAAGTCACATCAATAATGGAGCTGGCTATGCCTTTGCGATATGTGCTTACGTCTCCTGTGTTGAGGAGTACCAGGTTGAGCGAAGACATGGTCTCAAGGAGAGCTCGTCCTCTCGCGCTCGTTTCCCGGCATCCCCAGTCAATTGCCCAGGCGTTGAAATCTCCTGCGATGGCGACCGATTCACGCTTCCGTACATCCTCCGCCAAGGTGTCCAAGAATAACTCGAACTCCTCGAGCTGTGCACTAGGAGGTGCATAGCAGCTATAGAAGTGAACCCCTCCCACTTTGGCTCTCACAAGCCATGGTTCGGGGGTATTTGGGAGTTGTTGGAACGGAAGTTTACCGCAAGCCCATATCGCTGCTCTGTCCGTTGTGTCATTTACCCAGGACAGGGTGTCGAAGTTTTTGTACTGCTCGCAGATTATGGCTACGTCGCAATCCAATTCCCGCACCCGCTGTACCAGTAGGTCTTGGGCTGCTTCGCAATGGTTGAGGTTGAGTTACAGTACTTTCATTTACGGGCTTGTGCTGCTCTCATCGCCTGTTGGTAGATCGGACATTTCCAACTACCCGCAACGTGCCGGCAGTCTGACCTACTATCTTTCTCTTTGCAGAGTAAGCACTTGGCAGGTTGTTGACAAGCCGAGGTATTGTGACCATCGCCTCCGCATCTGTGACAACAACTGCTTCGGTCAGTCTTGCCTCTGCACGCCTGGGCGTTGTGCCCAAAGTGCCAGCATTTGAAGCACCGTCGAAGGCTGATCCTCTCGCGAACACGTACTGTGCCCCACGCAAGTTTCAGCTTTCCAAGTGCGATGGCTTTCTTGGCCTGGACCTCTGGGAGACAAACAACTGCCGTTTGTGTTGATCTATATGCCCGTCGAAGTGATTTCACTGCCTCCTCAGTGATCTCTGCCAGGCCGTCGATATTATCTTTGAGCAGGTTTACTAAGTCTTCCTTGGTACTGATCTCGTCCAAGTCTTTAATTTCAATCTCGATTTGCGGTATTCGAGATTGTACAGTGGCCCCGCTTGGGAGCTTATTCTTGATGGCGTTACAATAGCGCTCCATCTCCTGAGCGTCTGCCTTGGCGAATAACAGAAGTAGATCTCCCTTAGCTGTTCTTCGGATCTTATTGACTTTTTTGCCTATATCCTGCAGGGTGGGATCATTTTTGATACCTCGCAAGATATCTGCATGGGAGCTCTTCTCGCCTTTCTTTATAAGCAGCGTACAATGTGGCGCTGGTTTTTGCTTATTGGTCCTCGGGGCCTTTTTCCTCTTTACCACTTGCCAGTCAGTCGACTGGTTTGCAGGTTGGTTTTTGGTCTGCGGTTTAAACTTGGATTTTAATCCATTGTTTCTCTCCGCTTCTGAATTGACCACCCTACTTGTTGTTCCCTGGGTGGTTTGCCCGATGTTCTGGCGACCTTCCTTACCGGGCTTTAGCTTGCTAGCTAGCACCGGTTTAAGAGTTTTAAGTGGTGGTGCCTTACTTGATGAAGCTACTGAAGGCGAGACCTTCGGTGGCGAGGTCCTTACTACAGAAGCTACTTTTATTGAAGCCGCCTGCTTTGGGGCCGCCGGTGTTGATGCAGCCGGTTTTGAGTTAGCTGCTTTTGAGGCAGCCGCTTTTGGGACCTCCTTTTGCTGTCCACCTTGTGTCTGAGTGTTTGACACCTTTACTGGCGATGTCTGTGTTGTAGCAGGTTTCGCTACAGGAGGTGGCCGTGTCGTTGACGTCTGATATTTGTCATATTCTGACTTAATGGCGTGTGCCAGTTTCTTGATCTCATGATGTACATTGTGCCTAGGCCCAATGAACTTCAAGAGCTCATCGATCTTTGCTCCTAATTTGTTTGGAGCGCCACTCTCATTTGTTGCCCTTTGTTGGACGTCAACTCCACTATTCGCCTTTTGAAGGACTTGGCTGGATAGTGTCTTGCTGCCAGCTCTAGTTGTAATGGTCGATGTTGTACCATTACTAGTGTTCTTCTTCTTGTCACTATGTGACGGAACCAGTGATAATTCGCTCCTCCCAGAATCCGTGGAGCGTGCACCGGCCACCGAGGCTTTCACTCGATCGGAACCGGTGGCGGGATTATCCTCTGCAGAGGTACCCGCCTGGGGTATTAAGTTCACCTTATCACTCATATCCATAAATGGTTTATTTTCGGGGTCCCTTCCCCTATCTGATTTTGGTCCGCCCTTAGGAAATCCTCAGTACTCCCCATTGCTGGAGAATGTTCCCCTATCCGCCACCTGGGAAATCGCCCGGTAGTGGACCAACAACCACCCCGGGTGTGTGTGTGTGTGTGTGTGTGTGTGTGTGTGTGTGTGTGTGTGTGTGTGGTTTCCTATGTTGTATCCGGGGTAATTCCGTTTCTTTACTAGGGATATTAACGACTGGAATGGTATATATTAGAAAGTAGTTTACGGGAATCAGCCAAAAACGTGGGAAATAATAACAAGAGTACTCTTTTTTTCACCATCCTCTTCATCATTTCTAAAAATTACTCAAAAGTAAAATAATTTGGTCAAGTGCGAGTTGAACTCGTTTACTAAGGGTTCCGTACCACCTTCAAGATTCTAATATTCCAGTTTCAGACAAGCAGGGAATGAGTGCATTTTCTTATATTTACCCTAATATATTTTAAAGGAAGCGTTTTAAACTTATAAAAAATATACACATTCTTTTTCAACACATAGACTTTTTATTTTATCTGCTTCAGGATTCGCTTGATTTTTATAAGAATACATATGTATTTAATTTTCTAATTTGGCCCCCAAAAATTAACATTAGAGTTTTATTTTACTAATAAACTTTCAGGGAAGCCTTTTATAATCTACTGTCTGAATTTTGAGGCTCTGTAGATTGGAAGATAAAGGGCAAAATAGGTCAAGTTTTTCATTATAAATTATTAAATCTGTTATTCAAATTATTTAAAAAGACAAATAAAATATATTTTTCAAAATTTAAATAGTGTAGTTTCTAATGTGGGAATTAAATCGATGTTAATATCTTTTAAACAAATGATTTAAAAATATGATATATTTGTAATTCACATAATGAGCCTTTTATCTGATATATTACATGATGCGTTTAAAAATTGAATTTTTATTTTCCATTTAATTGTATAATTTGTCCCTAAAATTACTATGGGGTTTTTTTAATAATTTTTCTTATAAATTTCAAGAGAGCCCCGGTACCCCTAATTATTTTCAAAATTCTAGGTAGGTTTTGGAAATAAAGCGAGAAATGAGATTTTTTTACATGTTTATGTTAATATCTTGTAAACAATAATTTTAAAAATATGAAAAATATATATTTGTATTCCTTATAATGAGCCCTTTCATTTAATGTATTCCATGATGCGTTAAAAAAATATTTTTTATTTGTGGTTTTATTCTATAATTTGGCCCCCAATATTAATATTAGGGATTTCTTCGTATTTTTCCTGTAAACAAAAAAAAAATAGGTCTTATAGTTTGGGGAATAAAGGGGGGAATGGGTAAATTTTTAAATATTTTTTTATATATTTTAAAATATTCATTTTATAAATATTTAAAAAATATATATTTGTATTCATCATAATATTCGATAATACCTTTTTAACTATTTTTTTAAATATTAAAAAACGTTTCATTTGATGTATTACATGATGCGTTTCAAAAAGAAATATTTTTAAATTTTCATTTAATTCTATAATTTGCCCCCAAAATTAATATTAATGGTTTCTCCTTATTTTTCCTGTAAAGTTCGGGCAACGCTCTATATTTCCTATTTTTTTTAAATTTTAGGCTCAGTAGTTTCGGAGATCAGGGGGGGAATGGTCAATATTTTTAGTTTTTCCCCCCAGAAGTACCCTTAAAATCAAAATTTCTCCTTTTACGAAATGTTCTCCTGATCGGGTCACCAAACTATATATTGATAGCAAATTTCAACCTCTTCCGTCCAGTAGTTTAGGAGAAAATGGCTATAATGTGAAAGAGGGAGAAATCCGGAGTGATATTATAATAATAGAATAATATATAATAAAATATAAAGACAACTTACTGCAAGTGATGTTTAAATATTAAAACCAAACATTTCAGAGGATTGAATATTAATATAAAATGTAATTTAAACAACGATCTTCAGGCAAAAACACAGTACATCAACTTGACAATTAATTGATAGGTAAGTTGACTAAACATTTGTTTTTATGATGTGAAAGAGATATACATTTTACAGAATTTTTGATATGTTGATACTAATTCAAATAGTCATGTCTTAATTGAATTAAGAAGAGTAACAAAAGAGAAAATTCCACAAAAAACTTTTATGCTTATTCATGGTTTAAAGTAAATTAAGTTGAAATATGGTTTATTGAATTTGAATATACAAAATATATATTATAGAAAGGGGTTAATAAAATACAGCAGTAACAGATGGATTTAAAAAATATACTTCAGTTAAGTCATTATAATGGACTATGTTAACGAATTTAGATTGTTTTCAATTTCTAATAAATTACAATAAATTATTTTTAAATTTTGTAGATCTTTCTTTTTATTTATATTATTGTGTGGGTTGTTAATATACACCATATCTAAGAAATTTCTTTTGAAACTATTCCTTTCACACACCAAAACACAAGCATTTTCAAAATCTGGAGAATGATTTTTGTTTAAACTATAAGTTGAAAGTGCACAACTTTCTTTATTAAGTCTCATGTCACTTCTGTGGGAAGTGATTCTGTGTTTAAGATTTCTAGATATTTGGCCAATATAAGAGGCTTGACAGTCTTTACAGTTAATTTTGTAGATTACATTAGATTTAAGATTAGTTGGGGTTTTGTCTTTTATTTTGCTAAAAAGAGAATTTAAAGTTTTGATAGATTTTTGTGCAAATGTAATTTTGTCTTCAGTTTTGAAAATATGTGGGATTTTAAGCGTAATATTTTATTTTTATTTTGTGTTTAAAATTTGTTGGATAAGAATTAAAATGTACAGTAGGTACTTTGTGGGTTATTAAAAATGAACTTTTTGAAGAGCTTAGGTGGGTAAGAGTTATTGAGAAAAAGCTGATATAGAATTTGTAAATTTTTAACTGTGAAAGTTGGGTGATAAATATGGATAATTCATCTTTTCATGCCATTAACAAGGTTAATTTTCATTTCTTAGGGATGGTGTATATTAACAACCAACACAATAATATCAATAAAAAGACAGATCTACAATTTAAAGATAATTTATTGTAGTTTATTAGAAATTGAAAACAATCTAAATTCTTTAACATAGTCCATCATAATAACTTGACTGCTGTATTTTATCAACCCCTTTCTAAAATATATATTTTGTATATACATATTCAATATATCATAATTCAACTTACTTTACTTTTGTAACTCTTCTTAATTCAATTAAGACATGACTATTTAAATTAACATCAAAATTCTCTAAAATCAATACATCTTTGACAATAACGGTGCTGTTAGTCTTTATTGGGTTGTGAACACCCGTCGCGCTGTTTATTGTCCCTTGTGATTGTTTTTCATTAGGATTAGATTTATTACTAAGAGTTTTATGATGTGATTTTTGTATTTTGAATGAAAAACAATCACAAGGGACAATAAACAGCGCGACGGGTGGTCACAACCCAAGAGGATTAGCAGGTAAAGCAATAAAGACCACTAACGGCACCGCATCTGAACAGTCATCATAAAGTTTCCGATCTCCAACGAAGGTATAAATAGAAAGCCCGTCTCCAAATTTCTTCATTCGGTTTTCAGATTTCAACTTTTGAAAATGCCAAATGAGATTTTGGCGAAACGTCAGGTAAAATGTTCTTTTCAGAGCACAAACCGAGAAACGGATGTACACCGGATACAATAAAGAAAATCACATTGTTCCATCCGTGAAGGACTACAATCTAACATATATATTTCATCATCATCATCATATGCAGCTAATTTCGACCATTATTTTATGGTGTAGCCTCTCTTACATATTCGTTTCGGAAATCTCTCCATGTTGTTCTGTTGTACGCTTTTTGGGACCAGGTTATGCCTGCTATTTTCTTGATGTCATAGTCCCATCTTACATTGGGGCGTTTCCTTGGTCTTTTAACACCCCTAGGATACCATTGTGTGATTTTTGTTGACCACCTATTATCTTGTCTTCTTGCCAAATGCCCTGCCCATTGCCACTTCAGAGATTTCACTCTGTGGATAACATCTATTACCTGGGTTTTGTTCCTTATCCACTCTATTCTCTTCCGATCTCTTCTCGTTATTCCGATCATGCATCTTTCCATAGACCTTTGTGCTACTTGTAGTTTTCTTGTAAGTTCGGTTTCAGAATCCTGGTTTCACAACCGTATGTCAGTACTGGTAGAACACAGTGATCAAATACTTTCTTCTTAAGGCGGAATGCCATTCGTTACTTAAAGATTATGGAGTTTCTTCCAAACGTCATCCATGCAAGTTTGATCCTTCTGTTTATTTCTGGTAGTAGCGAACCTGATATGTGTATTAATTGACCTAGGTATATATATATTGTTCTACTATTTCCAGAACTGTGTTATCTATTGTGATGTCTTGTGTGTCTATTAGTTCGTTGTACATTATCTTTGTTTTTCTGATATTTATTTTTAGGCCTATTTCCTTGCTTACTCTGCTAAGTTCATTGATTTGATTTTGTAGTTCTCCTGCATTATTGGCAATTAGGACAATGTCATCGGCGAATCTCAGATGGTTTAGATATTCTCCATCTAGGTTCAGTCCTTTGTGGTCCCAGTCTAATCGTCGAAAGATACTCTCTAATGCCGCTGTGAATAGCTTCGGTGATATTGAGTCACCTTGTCTGACTCCTCTGTTAGTAGGAAATTCAGGGCTGCCTTCGTATATTCTGATTTTGGCTTTGGCTTCCTTGTATATATTAGCCAACGTTTCTATGTATGGCTTATCTACACCTTGTTCACTCAGGGCGTTGATTACCGCCTTCGGATATATAGTGTCGAACGCTTTTTCGAAGTCAATGAAGGCCAAGGCAAGTGGTATTTGATATTCTCTAGTTCGACTGATAACTTCCCTTATAGTGTGTATGTGATCGATTGTGCTGAAGCCACTACGAAATTCGGCTTGTTCTCGGGGTTGAGCGGAATCTAGTGTACTCTGTATTCTATTTTGTATGATTTTAGTGAATATTTTGTAAACTACCGGCAGGAGACTTCTCGGTCTGTAGTTCCGAATGTCTTCTTTATTGCCTTTCTTATGGATTAATACTATGAGGACGCTATTCTGGGATGTGTCTGGTTCTTAGGCAATTCGTATATATTTTGGCTAGGCGTTTCCATGCTTCTCTACCAGCGTATTTTAGTAGTTCAGCCGTTACTGCGTCGTTACCTGCTGTCTTACCATTTTTCATTTTGTTGACCGCTGATTCCACTTCCTCCACAAGTATTTCAGGTAATTCTTCTTTCGTCAGCTGTATTTCCAGAGATTCGGGGGCTTTGTATAGATCCTTGTAGAATTTTGTGACATGCTCCATTATTTTGTGTCTATCCGTTATTCTGATATTTTCTTCTGTCAATGCGATTACTTGTCTTTTCCCAATTATCAATGCTTTCTTAGCGTTTTTATAACTTTTCCGATTTTCAATTGCAGTTTCTACCAATTTTTCGTTGTATTTTTTGATGTCCTCTGCAATTTTCTTTCTTATTGCCTTGCATAGTTCACTGTATTCTATGCGTTGGATGTCTGTTGTCCTTTTCAGTTCTCTTCTTTTCTGAAGCAACGCCTTTGTTTCCGAACTAAGCTTCTTGTGTTCGTTTCGTTGTTGGCTTCCGCCTATTTCTTTAGCACAGGTCAGTATTGTATTCATTTGTTGTGTGTTGTCTTGTTGTTCCCAGAGCTTCTCTTCTATCAGCGTCTGATATTTTTCAGAATTTTCGTTCAGGTTGTTAATGTCTATGCTAGTAGCCAGCGTCTTTCTAGTAAGTTTAAATCTCTCCAGTTTCGTATTAAGGACAATCCTTGTTCTGACAAGTCTGTGATCGCTTCCTGTCCTGAATTTATTTAGCGTGCTTACATCTTTGATGGTATTAATCTTGTTTGTCAGGACAAAGTCAATTTCATTTTTGTCTGACGCATTTGGAGGTTCCCAAGTCCATTTCCTATTAGAATTTTTCTTGAAGAAGGTGTTCGATATGTACATGTTCTGATAGTGTGAAAACTGTACTAATCTCTCACCTCTTTCGTTTCGTTCACTGAACCCGAAGTTCCCCACTGATCCTTCTCGGTCTTGTTTTTTCCCTATTTTCGCGTTGAAGTCGCCGATAATGTATTTGAAATGGCTGTTGTTGGTATCTAAGGCCTCTTTGATTTCGCTGTATAGCTGTTCGATTTCTTCGTCAGAATGGCTAATTGTTGGGGCGTAAACTAGTATTATTTGAATAGAGTATCTTTTCGAACGCGACACTATTAGACTTGCGACTCTGTCTGATGTTCCGGACACGCCTATAATTTTATCGGTCCATCTCTAATGGATGAGGAATCCAACACCACTAGTTCTTCCTGTTGGTGTTCCTCGGTGGTATTGGAGGTTGCCTGATTCAAGTGTTATTAGCTCTTCGTTTTTCCTCCTAACTTCACTTATGCCAATGATATCCCACTTTTTTACTGCCTCTTGTTCTAATTCTACAATTCTAGCTTGGTTCGAGAGTGTTCGGCAGTTATATGTTGCTAGATGTAGTGTAGTCGCATGTTTGCCTCCCCCAGAATCCTTGAGGCAGACCGGTTTCCCGGTGTGGGATTACTTACCCACCTGGGGTACAGTTCCGTGAGTTTTGTAATTCGACATGTTTGAGGTTCTGAGGCATACCTTACAACGCTGCCTCAATGCGGGTTGGTAAGGAGCAATGATTCTCTTTCTCATGGATTTTGCCAGTTACCAGAGACGACCGTACCCCCGAGATGACGTCACGTCTTTTTATTAATTTAAAGCCGTGGCATGGCTGGGATTCGAACCTGGGTACGAGACTCGGTTCAGCCTCCGAATTAGTGAAATTTTGGAGGTTCGAGCACATATATATATATATATATATATATATATATATATATATATATATATGAAGCAATATTCATCCGGGAGTACATCCGTTCGTTATTTTGATTCATTTTTGAATCTTGCCGAAGTTTCGCCAAGACCTCACTTGGCATTATCAATGCGTTGTCAGGTAATAGACTGAGAGTTGCTGTGTCCTGTGTCCGCGCTCAGTATGGCTCGTCCCCCTCCGCTGACGTATGATCCATGTGATCAGTCGTCAGTTCCGCGTTGTGTGTTGAGGGATCGGTTTTGCAATATTTGATTACTGTTTTCCAGGGATTGGAGAGGTGCAGGGCGTCATCGCTTCGGTTCAGTGGTCCGCCTTTTTCAATTTCAATTGTCTCTCGTACGATCCTTGTTTTATAATTTGTTGACTTATCTATTTGTTTGCAGCTGTCAAAATCTATTTTGTGGCCCGTCTGAAGTTGGTGTTTAAATTAGAGCAGATGTGGGTTATTGGTTTCTGACAGATAATTTCTGCTCTTCTAATCTAACAGAAATTCTCCTGTTTGTTTGATCGCCGTACCTTTTGTCACAGGTTCCACACGCAATACTGTAGACACCCTGATTTTCTAATTTGGTTCTGGGTTTTGGTTTTTTAACCTATGGTTTGGTGTGGTTTATAAGCGGTAGTTATGTTGTTTTTTTCGGAGAATTCGGCCGATTCTGTCTGTTGTTCCCTTGATGTACAATAGGGTGGTTCTTGGTTTTTCAGCAACATCTTTCTTTTGTTTCAGTTGCTTATCCTGTCTCGTGTTGTGTTTTATTGCTTGTTTGATTGTAAGGTGTGTATATCCGTTTTATTAAAGAGCAGCAGTAATCTTCTTCAGTTCTTGCGCTTTGTGCTTGTCATCGGTGAGCTTCAGTGTCTTCGAAATTAGTGTGTTGGCAACTCCCTTTATTTGCGAGGGGTGGTGATGGGAATCTGCATTCAGGTATCTCTTAGTAGGTGTTGGTTGCCTGTAAATAGTGTATTCTAGGAGTCCGGTCTGAGTTCTGGTTATGTGGACGTCAAGGAAAGGCAACTGCTTGATTTCTTCGGGCTCTAACGTGAACTGAATCCTGGGATGGATGCAATTTAAATGATTTAAGAACTTGAGTAGCTCTTCTTTGCCAAAAGACCATACGACAAATACGTCATCTACGTATCTAATCCATGTTTTTGGGTTAAGTTTTGCTGACTTGTTGTTCAAAGTATATCATAAACAGATTTGCAACTGCTGGAGACAGTGGTGACCCCCTGCTGATCCGTCTATTTGTTTATATATTTAATTGTTGAATATGAAATAATTGTTTTTAAGGGAGTGCCGTGAGAGGTCGTTAATGTGTCTTGGAAGGTTTTCATTCCCCGAGATCTGTTGCAGTGTTTCTTCTGTTGGTATACTTGGGTTCAGCGACTTGACGTCAAAACTGGCTCTGATATCGTCTGGATCTATTGTTAGGCTGTTGAAGATGTATGTGAAGTGGTGGGAATTCCTTACATATGAATCGGCTTTTTCTACTATCTGTTGAAGGATGCTGGCTAAGTATTTTTCTAAATTGTAAAGTGGCGAATTAAAGGCACTAACTATGGGTCGCAGGGGAACGCCGTCCTTGTGTATTTTTGGGAGTCCATAGAGTTTCGGGCATCTACTTGAGTTTTCTCTTGGTATTAGGTTCTTCTTGATCTCCTCTTCTATAGGCGAGTCTTTGATCGTTGATCTAGTTGTTTTCTCTAAATATGTAGTAGGATCTCTAGAGGAAGGCTTGTTGCTCGGGTCGTTTTCGAGTAGTTGCTTCATTTTTGCCTGCTTTCTAATCAATTGCCGCAACCCTCAACTACTACCAACATTCACAAAACTGTCTTACCACACCAGGACCAGAAGAACACAAACTATACTGGATAAAGCAAGCAAGGCGCTCCTCAAAGAACAAATCAGCAAAACCCGGAAAGAAGTGGCTGAAACGGAAAAGCAGCTCTACAACCTTCACTTGATACTCAGCGCTTAATTACATGAAATACTGTGGGACCGCCTCGAAAAGACTAACACACTGGCGCACTGAGACCGACAGAAAAACTCCAGAGGAAATTAGATAACCTACAAGTGAAGTTACAGAAACTGAAAGAAGCACATCCCAAAACAACAGCCACACGGTCCACAATATCTAAAGTCATCAACTTTCTGCAACCGAAATTAGTGTACTTAGCAAAGATTTCAACTTCGCTATAGCCTCTAGAAAAATTCCTGTCAAACAAATTATTTCAAATATTGAGTTAAGCCTCACAAACCTAGACGGCGAGACAGCAGATCAAATAAGACAAGATGTGGCCAAAATCATAAGATCTGCAAAACCTCCACAACCAAACCTCAGCCATCAGGAGAGAAAAGCTCTCTAGATACTAAACAACTCTGAAGATATCACGATACTACCGACCGACAAGAGAAACGCTACCGTTGTAATAGATTTCACAGATTCCCAGGCAAAAATGAAGCAACTTCTCGAAAACGACCCGAGCTACAAGCCTTTCACTAGAGATCCTACAACATATTTTGAGAAAACAACTTGATCAAAAAGAAATACTGAGCGCGGACATAGCATCCCTCAGTCTATTACCGGACAACGCATTGATAATGCCAAGTGGTGAAATGTCTACAAGTTTCAAACATGAATCAAAATAACTAACGGATGTACTTCCGGATGAATATTTCTTCATATTTTTTTTCCATCCGTGAAACTCTACGCCTAGATATATATATATATATATATATATATATATATATATATATATATATATATATACTACGTAGCAATTAACGGCTAAGAATCTGGATAGAATTTTGGAATTTCCAAAAAATAATGGGAAAGTAGCCAAGTTTTTATTGTATAAAGGGCACTAAATAAAGTGTACTCTTTTATTATATTATGAAAGCTTTCGAAATTTATTGATTTCTTCTTCAGTCAATTTTCTGAAAGATTACACAAATTAATAATAGTAAAACTTAATCTAGATGGATAAACCAGACTTACAATATCGAGGTTAGAAAATTATTAAAACAGGTTCTCATTGCAAGTACTGTAGAATGCGTAATGCGCTTTAAACAAACATTACAAACATATATCAACAATTGAATAAAACATTATTGTAACTGGATCACACATCCAGTTACAATAATAGTCGAGTCCTGTAACACCGAGACTCGACTTTTGTTTCCGTTCCATGTCACTGGTTAAATATGACAAATGGCTTGTGCATAACTTTTTTAAAATGTGATGGTTTTAATCTTAAAAATTGTACTCAATGGATGTGTGATCCAGTTACAATAATGTTTTATTCAATTGTTGATATATGTTTGTAATGTTTGTTTAAAGCGCATTACGCATTCTACAGTACTTGCAATGAGAACCTGTTTTAATAATTTTCTAACCTCGATATTGTAAGTCTGGTTTATCCATCTAGATTAAGTTTTACTATTATTAATTTGTGTAATCTTTCAGAAAATTGACTGAAGAAGAAATCAATAAATTTCGAAAGCTTTCATAATATAATAAAAGAGTACACTTTATTTAGTGCCCTTTATACAATAAAAAATTGGCTACTTTCCCATTATTTTTTGGAAATTCCAAAATTCTATATATATATATATATATATATATATATATATATATATATATATATATATATATATACTTATTGGTTTAACGTTTTCTGAATCACCCTGTACAACTATAATTCAACTCAATACAATATGACAAGGGTCCTGAAATCTTTAAAACCCCTTGTATTAGTATAAATCCTCTCCACACTGTTGACTCTTTTTATTTTTCCATTGTTTAAATTATTCCTGTATACCAATGATTTTATTTCACTCCATATGTCTAGTGTTCTATTTATGCAACTGCTCATGGTCTACCCTATATAACAAAATTTTTTGAACCCCTGTATATAATTATACTCCGTCCTACGTTCTATAATTCAAATATCCTAACTGCTTATGCTTATATAACACATTTTTGATACACCCTGAATAACATTTTACCCTTACTTCAAACACCTTGTATAAGCAACTACTTATGTTTCAAACTATATAACTTTTTTAAACGGCCCTGTATAACTGTAATTCTGCTCCAACTTATATTTCAAGCATCCTGTATATTCAACTACTTCTGACAATGTTTGAAGCCTTTTGTATAACTGTAATTATTTTCCGTCCTATAACGCAAATATCCGCTCTATATAACTCTAGTTTTGCCCCACTCTTATTTCAACCACCTTGTATACGCAACTACTTATGTGCCACCCAATACAATATTTGTAGAAACATCCTGTATAACTAATTCAATTCCAACTTATATTTCAACCATCCTATGTATACAACGGCTTATGTACCACCTAATATCACATGCTCGCACGCACACACCTACAACCGTATACCACATAGAAGAGTTCGCCGACATATCTAACAAATTTTCGTTTTGATAAACTAACGGAATATTTTCTGCCATTTCACGCGTCTCTAACAGAAACTGATTTTCAAACGCATGAAATTGAAAACCATTAAAAAACACCCTGTACGATATACTTTCATGACATCATGACATTTAAACTAGATATTTGTGATAAAAATTTGACATTTACCATGATGTTTACAGTTTTTTGCATATATTTTTCCGATTTTTAGAAAAATGGTATGTTTTGCGTTATAGAAAAATGTACGGCTTCAAGCTGGAACATATCTTTATATAATACAATTTATAATATTGAAATTGCGTGAGCACTTTTAGAGAAAACAGTGAAGATTCATTGAAAATCGCTGAAATCTAGTCCCTTATTAACTTTTTTTTCGGATTTTCTGGAAAAAGGTAAATCTCATGTTATAGACAATTATCTCATTATCTTTATTGTATGCCCTAGTAAGGACATTTAACAAAAGTGCGGCAATACCTGAATTGGGAGCATCAATAGGAGAGACAATTTGACATAGTGACAATGTTGATTTAAGGATTTTCGGTAAAGTATAGAATCTAGAACATACAGAGTTATATATTGAAAACATTTTGCCATTACACGGTCAATCTCACTATTATTTTTTAACTTAGAAATTAGTTTTTGAGCCTTTTGTTGAATAGTGGACGTAGAATCCCTATTTAGCGTTTAGTAATAGTCATCATCACAAAGTAACTCGTAAGAAAGGTAAGTAATTGTCTGATTGTGTAACTAGAATGTCTGGGTTATCTTTAAGAAAACGTTTGGCCATTGACAATGATCTATTTAAATTGTAAAATTTACTAGTATCTCTATTCTAAAATAACTTTACTCACTATTAGTTATTGTACACATATGTTTTGTGATTTTTTGTCATTTATTTGTTGAATCGCAAATTCAATATCTGCTAAATATCTTTTTAGTAAAAATGAAATATCTGATTTATTAGGGCCAAAATTAAATTTTGGTCCTAAAGAAAGAATATCTATAACTTTCTTTGGAAAATGTGTGCTGGTAAGATTCTTGAACCAATTATCACTAACCTTAATTGATTGACATTGTGAGTTTATTAATTGTTTTAGTTTTCTAATATTTGTTTCTTTAATTTTGTGAAAAGCCTTATTAAAACTGATGTGAAGTATACGTGAAAATTGTACCTTTCAATGTTTTATGTGTTAGTTGTTCAGATTCATAAATTATTTTTTCAAACTTGGAGATAGTATCAAAATGACAGTTTTACACATTTTAAATATAATTTATTTAACTTACAGGAAATGGAGAATAAGTTTTCAACCACTCATAATCAATCCGGATATAATACAGATTTCTCAGATGGATTAAATAAAAAGTAAAATTTTTGCTACCCAATGAATTTTGTTTCCTAAATAATATTGAAATGTAACATGTCTTCAAATCAAATATGCCAACGTGACAATGTTGTTAGTTGAATTGCCAAAATTTTCAAAACTATTCTAAAGTTTTATAGATGTATACGTTTTTCTGCTTATACAACCTCACCTAACGTAAGTCTTTAGTTTTTTAGTTCTTTTAGGTTATTAATATCGTGTTGTTTGTGGTATATTGACTGACGATGAAATATGTTAATTTCGAAAGCTCTCAAAATAAGTTAAAAGAGAATTTCTTCCTTGTAACCCAAGAAGTTTGGCTGCGTCCCGATATTTTCTTAAATATATCTATTTTTGAATTTTAATCAATAAAGATCACCTCTTAAAATGAAGGTTGTTATTTATACCCTTTTAGCATAATTCACATAACTTTGCTTGATTTTAATTCAATATTTTGTATAGACAATAACATAAACTGATGTAAGTTAAATTTATTTATTTTTACAGAAGTCACTAATGCAATAAATACCAAATCAGTAGGCTACCACCATCGGCGACAGAAGAGACAACGTTCTAAAGGGGAAGGGTACAGTATCTCATTTACTACATATTTTGTTTTTGAAAACATCGTATGCAATCAATGATTATTTTCTGACATATCTTGACATTTAAATCTGAAAATATTTTTATGAGTACTTACTTTGACATTTAGGGACTTTATTTGCTGGAAAATAGTATGTTTTACTTTATAGAAAAATGATCTCTGAATCCACCTTACTACTATATTACAATTTGTAATTTACTTAAGTTATTTTTCATCTCTAAACGTGATTTAATATGTACATTTATTTTAGTGTTGTCACCCCCAAAAGCTCTCTCTCTCTCTCATTACAATTTATGTTACACCTTCTTTTACTTATTTTCATATATTTTTTTATTATTTGGACCACCTAGCATAAGTATAACTATGGTTCACCCTATATTGTAATCAGTGTGTATTTGCTGCTGCGTATGGTCACCGAATTAACTTATTTGTCTATAATTTTTTTTATTCACCCTGTATAACTATAATTCCACTCCACAAGTATAAATATAATTCTTCACCACCCTATTGACTGTTTCTGGTATTGTTTAAACAACTCTGTAAAACATATTCTTACTTCGCCCCATATTTCAGGTATTCCATATTTACAACTGCTTATGGTCTACCCTATATAATAGAATTTTTTAAATTTATGAACCACCTGGCTAACTATAATTATACTCTACCATTTATTTCAACCATCCTGTATATGCAGCTGCTTCTACATTTTTTAAACCCATCTGTATAGCTATAGTTATACTCCGCCTTATAATTCATATATCCTAACTGCTCATGTTTATATAACAATTATTTGATCCACCTTGTATAAGTATAATTCTATTCCACCTTTAATTCAACCACTTTGTATGCGCAACTACTTACCTGTTGATTAGTCGAACGTGATTCATCTTAAACGAACGATGTCCGTTAGATGACCAAAATGGGAATTGCCGGTGGAGGAGAGCCCTACTGGGTGTGCGACAAGTGCCTCTCCATTCCGCAGTTGGCTTTGCAAGGGTAGTGGCAGAACTAGATAGTCGACACCTGATTTGGATGTGTGGTGTAATCATATGTGCATGCGCTTGTCGGATGGGAATGTAGATAACGGCGTTTCGAGGTGTCAGACTGTCTCGTTCGGATGTCCCGGTACAGAATCCGAGACAAACCCTACTCCGAACGAAATAGATCAACTTAATCGTTTTTATTGCAGAATAGGTAAAAGATTTGTTTTTTTAAGGAATGAGTTCTAGACATTATCTATAAAATAAGTGTATCTATCTATGCAACAATTTGTGGAAATTATTTATAAACATTTACAGGTTTAAAAATCGACATTTATTCATTTTTCTACTATAACTTCGTTGCTATCGGCTACAGAAAAAAGATCTAAAGGAAGTTGGTTAGCGTAAAATTTGCTATAAAGTTCATTAGATTATTGAAAATTAACACATTTTTCCACGGAATGTGAATTTTTTTAAATTTTAATTTGGTACACCAAAGTTATTCCAATTTTGTCCTAATTCTGAAAAAAGATATGCTCTTTAAAGCAATTAATCCTCCCGAGAATGCTTCGATGTCAGCGCACTACCAGAGCGGTAATTAGTTGGTTACTTTAACAAAATTTGAAAATTGCCAAATCTGAAATAATTAATAAAAATGTTTTTTTGGGCGTATAAAGTTAGGATACCTTTATTCTGTACAATTGTCAAAATGATTTTTATAAATATTTTTGCACTGGTTTAAAGATTTTTTTGATAATTAGCATCCTTATAAACACTTAATTTTCTGGGTACATTTTTTTCATTTTTTAATTATACAAAATTGATTTCCGAAAGTGAAAATTAAAGTTCTGGGAAATATGTTTCTTTTTCATTTCACAGAATTAGAACATATTAAAAACTTACCACCTAACTGAAATTTATTTCACAAATAAAATCCCTGTAGATTTTATTTGTGAAATGAAAAAAATGCTAATATAAAAAAATTACTTTTAACCTTTGTACATGATAAAGGTGTTCGACATTTATATACACGAACAATTTCAAACATTCGCATCTGTTATTTCAGATTTGGCAGCTCTTACAATATTCAATTTCTTTAATCGACAAATTAATTACTGCTCTGGTAATGCCCCTCCATAGACCGACTCAGAAGGGTAACCATTAAATCTGCCATACTCCGCCTTTTAAAAATTATCATTCTAAGTAACTTTTAGTAAGACTTTTTTTGTAGTAACTATAGGAACGAAGATTTTGTTCGGACTATACGTCCTTGCAACTAAACAAGGTTGCTACTAGTAAAACGATATAGTCGCAAGTCCGGAAATAGATCGGTAACATTTTCTATACATAGAGATCCTAGAGTTGCTTTGTTTTATATCACTAATTTATTTATTTAATAATTAAATAAACATAAAACCGTGACTAGTTTCGACAACACTATCTATAACAGTAGGTATATCTTGAATTCTCGGAATGATTACATAAATATCGGATTATTGTGTACAAGATTATTGAAATAAAAAGTGGGAAGCCCATTACTAATATTTAAATGTGTCATTTTTGACTATTAGTTACTGTAATGTTTTTATTTTCGCACTCGAGTTCAGTCCTTGGATTTATTTAAAAACACGGTCCAACTCACTATAATTTATTGCCACTACTTTAACACAATTTATATTCACCGAACTATTTACAATTTATCTCTACTTAAATATACGGCTGTCGAATACTGAATAAATCCCATAGCCAGCTGTCCGTATTTATATATTTCTCTCGGAATTGTCTGGTAAGTCAACGAACTATCGGGAAACTTCTTCCATGTGTTCTGGAAGTTTCAAGGGAATTCGACGAATTCTTATTAACGGCAGCCGCCAGCCTCGGGTAGAGAGACAAAACATTTCGGATTCCCAGAAGCGTCGGAAGAATGTCGCTTCCACGAACTGGTTGATTGCACCAGCTATCGGATGAATTCTCGTTACAATACTTAAAAATCTCATATGAGATTCTCTTTTGAAACTTTAGCGCTTTGTTAAGTAGTAAGTTACTAGGATGGGAATTGTTATGGCTTTTGTAAATTTCTACATTCTCAATAAATGGCTTACAATTTTTATAATGAATCATGTCTGTTTCTTATAATTAATGAAAGGTATGTCCTGTTGTAACAAAATGATGAGTCAGTTTTATTTAATCTAAAAGAACGTAAGTGTACAATATATCGAACATTGAAATTTCTACATGTCATATCAAGGTAAAACATATTAATCTATTGCACTCTGAACAGATCCCAATTCAAAATGTAAACCATATTTTTAACGCCAAAGATAAAATAAGATAAGTTCTCGAAATCTGGAGTATATAAGCTAAAATGTTCAGAGTGCAAGAATAGAAGCAATGACATGGGACAACATAGGAAACTATTAGTAGAACACTGTAAAACACAAGAAAAGACAGGCAAATAGAATTTTATAATGGGAATCCTGTCCCAAATTCTTATACGGAAGTAAAACTTGATCAACGACCGAATACTGTATACAACTCTAGTCTTAAATGTATTTTATACTTTTATTTATTTGTTAGAAAACAATACAATTAAAATTAAAATTTAAACAGCGCCTGAAATTGAAATACACTTTTTCAACAAGAGTGGTGTTGTTCTCAACAGTTAATAAACACAAAGTAAACATGCCACATTTATACTTCATAAGACAACCAGCTAAAAGCATTCTGGGCAAAATAAAATACCAAAGACAGTGTAAATAACCAAACCTGCAATAAGTTATAAGATTCTAATGTTTATGCAATTATTGGGAATTACACGACAAAACTTGAAATGCTTTATATTTCCACAAATCTTGGTCAGAACTCGTGGTCAACGTCAGTAAAGAAACTATATGCAAAAAAACACAATTGTAATATTTAAAATTAAAATGTTTGACAACATATAGGGTAGCACAGAAAATTCTCAAGATCATATAATAATAAAGTTCGTTTTAAATTAGAAGAATTTGAAAGGGCACTCCTAGATTCTGATTTTTAATTTAAAACAGTGAATTTAATATGTAATCCAGAGTTTTGAAAATAATTTTCCTTGCTTTTACAGCTTTCAGTTTGTTGATTGTGTCCTTCCTGCCCACCCAGAAAATGGTAAGTGGCAGGTAATTGGTGGAAGTAAGGAACCTGGGTCTATAATTCTCCCAAATACCTTAATAAAATTTTCCTGCAATGCTGGTTATACCTTAACACCTAAAAATGCATTTTATATATGTAATGATGACTGGAATCCTAAAACTATGCCAAAATGTCAGGGTATGTAAAACATATCTACTAAATTTCAGTTGTTTCTACATGTGATTAAAGTAAAAATATTAAATA
This sequence comes from Octodonta nipae, assembly GCA_034190945.1. Taxonomy (NCBI): domain Eukaryota; kingdom Metazoa; phylum Arthropoda; class Insecta; order Coleoptera; family Chrysomelidae; genus Octodonta; species Octodonta nipae. The sequence continues at coordinate 128,224,837 of CM067217.1, forward strand.
TCTTCTTAAATGACAATACATTGTTGCTCATTTATTTTATGTCTACAGATAGCAAGTATAAAATAATAGACATAAAATAAATTGCATAATATTCTGTGTTTAAGAAACCACCTGCACAGGAATTAAATCTACATTAACTTCTCGCGTGGAGTGTACAGATTCGGATGGGAAAGCTATCTCTTGCGATCGAGCACAACATGGAAGTACAGCAACAATGAATTGTGCGAAATATTATGAATTACCTGTTGGACATAATGGTGAAACTCATTGTAAAGAAGGCAATTGGTCAAATATTCTTCCTCAGTGTGTACCCGGTATGTTTTTTGTTAGCAAATAAGTTGTAAAATACGATTCAAACTTAGCATAAAGAAAGTGGGTTTATCATTCGAATTTTAATGATATATGACATTTAGGGCCGGTTGTATAAAAATCAGATGATTTGCAGATCAATTGAACCTCGTTTAAATGATCAACCACGATCAGTTGGGAATATTTACTTTTTCACTTTTATGTTAACGTCCATTAATGTAGTGTATCTAATAATCTGACACTTTGCTGCAATTGTATGTATGAATCTATTTAAAATAAGTAATAGAAACGAGTGAGCTAGAATTTAAAAAAGACCTAACAATTTTATTGCAAAGGAGATGCAAATTTTAATAGGCCTGGTCGAGAAATGCTAGGACAATATATATATATATATATATATATATATATATATATATATATATATATATATATATATATTTTGATTGAGAAAAGTTGGGTTTTTGGGACCATTGAAATAATTCTAATTTAGATTTTCGTAATAATTATTATATTTTACGTACGTCTCAACCAGTTCTTGGTCTTTCAAAAATTAATATATTTTTCTCGTTTGTAAATGAATGGCAACATAATTTTACACAAACATTTAAACACTGTAAATAAAATTAACATATTTGAAAAGTATTGCGCCACTACAACCAAATTTATCTTATAATCATCATAAGATTGTTTTGTTGAAAAGTGATTTTTTTTAAGAGTTAAATGAGTTAAATTAATAAACAATAGCATATTTAAAGATAAATATCATGAGATTAAATAAGTACAGTTAAAATAAAGAATAAATTAGTTGTAAATAAAAACTGAAATTAATAATTGAATAATAAAAAGGTTAAAGACAATTTAAAAATAAAAAGTTTAGGAAGGTAAGATAATAAGTGTGTCTTCGAGGAAGGAGCTGTTGGAATTACATGAGATGTACAACAGTAAGTAAGTACATATATTGAAAGTTAATAGGTTTGACGTTTTAATTTGTTGCATTTGAAATTTAAAATAAGATGTTGAATTTAATTTATATTAGTATAATATAATCTAGTGTTGCAAAAGCCTGTCTGCTTCCAACAAATAGCCGGATGAACAGTTAAATAATAACAAGCCCAATGAACCCATACACAAACAAAATTTTTCATATATCAATATCAAAAAGATTAAAATTAATTAATTAAAAAATACAAAGAACCCCTACGCACACAAACAATTTATAATAATTATCAATTAAATATAAACAATTAATAACAAATTTCATTGCTATAAGTAATGTGGCGCCCAAGCAGCTAACAAATAATATAAATGTATAAAGATAGATAATATTAAATTAATATAAACTGTCATTGTGTAATATAAAATATAAATAAGAGGAGCAACAGTAATTTGACACCCAAGGTAAAGGCTGTGTCTAAATAAATTAAATAAGCAAAAACATTAAATAATAAATAATATAATAATAAAAGAAAGCCAAAAATCATTGAAAATTGGTACCCAACGAAAGGGCTCCAGTGAAAGCTAAAGCCAAGCTACAGCAGAAACCAAAAATAAATCAATACAACAAAATAGAAATAGAAATAAATAATTAAAAATAACACAAACGGAGAGGAAACCATTGTAATATAGATCGCACAAACAATGAATTAAAGTACCAAGCGTGGATAGGACAGGAAAAACAGTTTAATAATGACGATGGTGAAGTCTTTCGTAGTACTAAATTAGAAAAAAATAACATGCATATCTTTGTTCAGACGAAATCTTTGTTTTGCTCTAACTATCGAAATATTACGCGACATTTTGGGATGTAATACTGCATCAACCAGTTTCAAAAAATTTTCATCGTCTGTTAAAACTTCATTCAAATTGGCCATTTTACAATTTATTATAAACTAACAACACTCGACTTACCTAGGACTATGCTTGTCAAGTTTCAGAACAATACTCGCGTCAAATCGTTGATCGGTCAAAATGGCGTTCATCTTAAACTGCTGATTGAGTGACATTCAATGTTTATACAACACAAAATTATTTTTGATCTGCAGTTCGGGACTGAACTAGCGTTCAAAATGTTTTTAATTATGGTTCTAATAAAGGGTACATCTCATTTATTCTATGCCACTTAGCAGTCAATTGAGTTCGCTTTCCCCTTCATTACCAAAAATTTCTCTGCAATCAAGTTGCATACAGGTTATAAGATTTATTTATTTATTTATTTCTCGACGGTTAACCATTTTTACAAAGTACATATATATATATATATATATATATATATATATATATATATATATATATAATACAAAAAATATTATAACAAAACACGCTAGGTCACACTAAATTAATTACTTTTATGTTTTATTGGGCAATAACACCACAATCGTTTCAAATTCTATTCTGACTTCGTTGTCAATGGCTTTATATTTATTGACAACACTAAATTAAATTACAAAACCAAGAATCACAATTATCTTCTCAATGTTAAAACAGCTTTTTAATATCTCATTTAAATTTCTGAAGAGATTCCAAAAATACCAATACGGTCCTGAAATAAGTTAAAAGTTCTTGTTGTTCTAGTTAGTGATGCGTTTGACCCATACTTAGTCATATGAAATGGAACTTTAAACAGCTCAGTATTCCTACTGCGTCTGTCCAGCACATTTAAATGAATCAAATTCAATAGATGTGGACATATTATACACGAGTTAACTACTTTATGCAAAAGGCATAAATCTGCACAAATTCTCCTGCTCTCCAAGGATAACAAACTCTGTTCTAATGAGATCATATGAGTAATCATCTCTACGAAGTCCCATTTTATATACAGTAATACGTAAAGTTGTTTTGCACCTGCTCCAAAAGATCGACATCTGATCGATATGATGGCGACCAGACCCCGCAGCCATATTCTAAAATTGATCTCACTAAAGTGAGATATATTTAATTAGTTTTCCATTTTTTCTGGTTGTATTTGCAAGTGTGAAAATAAAAGGAGTAAAGTGGTCTGTTACATCTGTACGGAAAATTGTTGGTTCTATGGAAATCTTATTTTTTATAAACTATTCATGTCTGAAAATATGTGATCTATTATATATTCTGATTCAGTTCTTACCTTTGTGTGTTTGTTCATGTAAAACATATGCCAGTTAACGGTTAATATGTTTAAGTAATTATTTGTATCATTTCGATAGCTCTAGATCAATATAGATTTGTACATTTTTCTTATCTTATTATTATGTAGTAAATGCGTTTCTAGCTCATCTATGCAGTCTTGTATTTGAGATGAGGGAGGCCGACAGTATGTTATTACCCCGATTTTGTAATTATTTTTTAGTATATTTGCTATAAAATTTACCTCTAGAAAGTTAGTTTTATTTATAGAGGTTACTTCTTCAGTAGCGTAAATATCATTCTTTACACACAGACACACACATAATATATATATATATATATATATATATATATATATATATATATATATAAATTCAGGAATCTTAGGTTTTTTGGACCATTGAAATAATTATATGTTACTTTTTCATAGGCATTATAATATTTAATGTTTCGACTGGCCCTTGGTCTTTCTCAAAGCGCTTTTACAATTTTTTCTTCGTTTGTAAATGAATGACAAAGCATGATTTTATATAATCCTAAACAATATAATTAATTTAAAAAATAAACAAAATTATGTAACTACATTTTTTCGTTATTGCATTTTCTTACAGATTGGCTGTGTTACATGTTATTTCGTCAGTTTTTAATAATCAATTAGTAAATGCAATAAATGCTACTTTTCTTTAATTTAGTTAACATCGATTTCAATAGAACAATGGGATATTAAATATTTAGTCAATATTGTTGCGGAAATTTGTAATCTGTAACGAAATAATATTAACTTCTTTTTTAAAAAGGCGTGAATAGGAATATAACATACAGTATTTTTTTCATGGCATGCGATTTTCTATTACTCGACAGAAAGAGGTACAGTGAGATGATTACCGATATTTGTTGGAGTTAACTAAGAACCATTTTTGCGGTATTACTAAGAGCGGGATATCGTTTTTACTCAAGGTTTACCTATTTCAAGATCAATTTCAGTTATCTGATGGGGAGAAGAAATCTTTACAAAGATTTTTTTAATGCTCGTGTTTACATTCGATTTCAGTAACGCCGCTGTAAAAACATTTTCAAACCATCTCTGGTATTTATCTCCATTAAAGATCCTATCACGGTTAAAAAAATATAGCCAAAGTTAAGCTAGAAGCAGATGAAGGTAACAAGCGGAAATCAACTAAAGAGGTACATTGTGCAGCAAAGTGATTTTTCTTCCTTTACAAACAACGAGTTTTCGTCTTTTGCCACTCTCATGACAAAAACTTTCTTTACGAGATTCTCTATCAGTACCGATTTCCTCGACAAAGATCCTTCAACATGGAAGATTGATGTTGGTTACAAAAGCGTAATTAAAAAACTAGAGAAGACAGTTGTGAACTATGTTGCGGTAAGAGGTGTCATACAAATTCAGAAATTCAATAACATTCTCGTAAAAGATGAAATTGAAAAACAATTTGTTTAGCAGATGGTTGCCAAAGACTTTAAAAATTACCCAACTGCTACTAAATCTTCTCTTAGGAAAAAATAATATTCAGTATTGTTTCGTTTACAAATGTACGACTTGATTCTGTACAAAGGGTTTAGTTTATTACTTTTATGTTGTAGTTTGCGGTGAACCTGTTGGAGGTAAAAAAGACAAAGTTAATGGCATTATAAATGACTCGATATTCAAATATCCATGGATAGCTACCCTCTACCTTAGGCACAATGACGAGCTTCAATACATTTGTGGTGGTAATATAATCAGTGAGAGTGTAATTTTAACAGGTATGTAAACAATTCCGCAACTTTTGTAATTATTGCTGTTCATTAAATATATATGTACTCTAATAATTTGGTTCAAATATTTATAGCTGCCCATTGTGTGTCAAACTACAACGCTGACTCATTTCAACCCAGAGATTTGCAAATATCAGTAGGAAAGGCTTATCATGTGTATGGCGACCTCAGAGACCAAAGCGCACAGTACGTACTGGTAAGTTTTTTATTTTTGCTTGTATTATCAGAGAACGTTATGATTGCTCCCAAAAGAAGATCTTGTATATAAGGAATCACTGTTATCCTGACAGAAAATTAAAATCACAGTTCGCGAATATTTGTGACATTTTTAGGTTTTTGAAATTAAACATATGAGTTTACTAGGAAAATCAAGAACGACAAAACATATATAAGGACGTCTTCTGAGAGAGAAGAACGCAGTTTAGTTTGACTGACTATAGCTGATCTGCAGCGATCAACTGGTTATAATTGTTCCTAAATGGTTTCAACCAAATACATTCTAGCGGTTTTGGTTAATATCAATGAAGTCACAAATCAGCCCTTAGTTACGTCATTGTTTGAAATATCTTAAACCGGAAATAACCCAAAGCAGTAGTTGTTTTTGATTGTCTGCTTCTTTCTTAAATGACATTTGAGGTTAGATATTTACTATTTTACACGTTTACGTATACATTTAACCATACATTTTGATCAGTCTTGCAAAAAACACTTAAGTGCCACTAAAGAACCACATAAATAAAAAATGTATTGATGTGTACAAAATTTTAAATAAACAAAAACAAAACACTTTAACATATGATTTTGGCGTTTTGTGGTGGAACCAAATTGCATTCTCGCGAATGAGTTTTGGTTCTACTTCAGTGTTGAAAAGAGAAATGTCAAAGTACAGCCACTGTCAACCAAGGGTAGAACCAAAGTTATAACCGGTAGATCGCTGCAAATCGGCTTATGTATGTAAGTTAATGGTTCCGTACAATACCTATATATCTAAAAACTCTTAATGTTATAAAAATTTTCGTTTTTTCGAGCGAGTACTAGAATGCAAGATTAATGTGGCAAAACCTTCGAACGCATTACAACCAAATTTGGTGTGTCTTTTGTGTTATTTCGTTCTCGGAATATCAAGATTCTAACTGCTCAACATTATTGCTTTTCAACCAATTCAGGCTAGTAAAAAATTTAAATATAAATATTTTAAATCCCCTTAGTTTTTCTTTAGAATGGATAATTTCCAAGATATAACAGGAATAAAGAGAAAATCCTTTTAGAATAACTTCTTAATGGTAGGCATATTGAAATGTATCTGCCTGAGATCATTCCGGTGGTATTTCAGCAAAAAAAAATATAGCAGAACATCACATTTTATGACACAAAACATAATAATTAACACATTTCTTCATGTTAAACCTTACATTTCTTGAAGTTTCTAATAATTTGAATTTGATCAGTTCTGTATATGGTATATTCAGATCATTATTTGCACATTTGATTATCGAATTTTTACCGTCAACTGTTAATCTCATTAAGTTGTACGTAGATATAGTAAGATCATTGTTTTTTATTTGACTTGTTTGTAGAGACGTTGAAGGTGACACATAAATGGGTTGAAAGCGCTCATTAAATAATTTAAAAAATGTTACACGATTTATATAAAAAAATTCCAAATTTCCTTAAACAAAGGTTATATAAAACCACCAAGGGAGGATTTTTAGGACCAATCTAGCCTGGCCTAAGATGTTATTAAAATAAGGACTCTAACAATTACACTTTCAGGGCTAATTTCTGATTTGATACTGCAAATTCTATGTTCATTAATTTGAAAGACCCGAACCAACTGCTTGGAATTCTCGTTATTAGATTAATCCACATATTTGGCATATATATATATATATATATATATATATATATATATATATTATATATATTTGAAAACAAGTTGGCACGGACGGAACTATGTGTAGCTCTCTTGATGGTCCGGGTGTTCGTCCATTGAAAGTTTTATCCCTGTAAAGGAACGGTCGCCTGACGTTTCGCCAAAATCTCACTTGGCATTTTCATAAGGCTTTTCCTCTTCTTCCAACACGAAAGGTGGCTGCAGGTTCGGACTTTTCCGGACTACTTCGTATCCGAGATCGTCGGCTAGGTCGTTCTCCGCTTGGTCTGCTCTCCGTGGCGTCCACTGAGTAACTCGAATACTCGAGTAACTAGAAGCGAAAGCAGAAGGCTACGAGAATTATGCGAACCGACCTGAAGAGGGCAGATGTGACTCTGCCGAAACGTCGTCAATTTACCATCGATCCCGGCAGGGATCAGTTATCAACTACGCGGATGAATTCCCGGAAACCACCTAAAATATATATATATATATATATATATATATATATATATATATGTTTTTAAGTTTTCGCGGGCACTAAATGTATTAGATGGTTTCCGGGAATTCATCCGCGTAGTTGATAACTGATCCCTGCTGGGATCGATGGTAAAATGACGACGTTTCGGCAGAGTCACATCTGCCCTCTTCAGGTCGGTTCGCATAATTCCCGTAGCCTTCTGCTTTTGCTTCTAATTAGTTAGTTAGTTAGTATTCGAGTAACTAGAAGCGAAAGCAGAAGGCTACGAGAATTGTGCGAACCGACCTGAAGAGGGCAGATGTGACTCTGCCTAAACGTCGTCATTTTACCATCGATCCCGGCAGGGATCAATTATCAACTACGCGGATGAATTCCCGGAAACCATCTAATATATATATATATATATATATATATATATATATATATATTTGATTGAGAAGTCTTGGGTTTTTGGGACCATTGAAATAATTCTAATTTAGTTTTTCGTGGTAATTATTATATTTTACGTACGTTTCGACCAATTCTTGGTCTTTTCAAAAATGTTCTTTTTTGTAAAATTAATGACAACATAATTTTACACACCCTTAACCACTGTAAATAAAATTAACATATTTGAAAAGTATTGCGCCACTACAAACAAATTTATCTGTCTGATTGTAGTGGCGCAATACTTTTCAAATATGTTAATTTTATTTACAGTGGTTAAGTGTGTGTAAAATTATGTTGTCATTAATTTTACAAAAAAGAAAATTTTTGAAAAGACCAAGAATTGGTCGTAACGTACGTAAAATATAATAATTACCACGAAAAACTAAATTAGAATTATTTCAATGGTCCCAAAAACCCAAGACTTCTCAATCAAAAATATATAAACCGAGGACCGAGAACCATTTGGAAGGATAAAACAATTGTTCCCTTTCCACATAATTATATATATATATATATATATATATATATATATATATATATATATATATATATATCAGAACATTAGCAAATAACATATTTCAGATTGTTTGTGCCATTACCCAATTGTTTACTGCTAAAAAGAAGTCCTCAGTTCCAGAAATTATTTAACTAGAGATCTGGCAATATTTTGTCGGTCACGTATATATTTTACTAAATTCGGTAATAAATTATTATCGATTTGGGTAAATTATCAGCATTTTTAAGATCTATTCTTGCTTTGATATGAGGTAATCAAATTGGCAATTGACTTAGTTCAGTACAATTTGCAAATATCAATTGTCAATTAAGTCTTTTTTTGTTAGTACATAAATGCTAGCAATAACAATTTTGTTGCTCTCGCCATTTCTGGCTACCGTAATTTAAATCCTAACTCTGCTATATTTAAAAAATAAATATAGCTCCCGAAATAAAATCTAATTTGTTGCATAAAATAATATTCTCTTAAGTATCTCCAAGTGGTCAAACCCACCCCAACGCATATCTAAGTGGCCAAAGTCATGAAAATGTATTTAGAAGTTATTTTGTTGGAAATTTGTTGTTTGAAATTAGCTTAAAATAATATTCCCAACTTCCAGTGATCAAACATACCTCCCCTTAAATAGAAAGGAGTTGCGCGTAAAATCGGTTAGGTAGCAAATTTTGGGAATATTATGTTATACCATCTTCGAGTAACAATTGTACAACGAAATAAATGTTTTGTTTTACTTCGATAGATATTTTCATTTATTAAACACCCACGTGGCTAATTTAGTTTAGGTAATCCTCTCTTTGGCATATCCTGAATCGACAAACATTTCAAGTAACACAAAACGACACATTTTTGCGGTTTTATGCATGTGAAGTTGCCAAGTCAGTAGAAATTCTTAAATATTCTTTAAGTTCTGAAATACATACTTCATACATGTATTTACTATGTAACTGTAAACACTTCTAAATACATAATTGTTAAGTATTAAACATTAATAAATTAAAAATGTGTGAGCCTCAATCTTATCACACTGGATGGAAAAATAGTGGTGCCAGGTCATGAAAGGATGCGAAAACAATATGTTGATTCAATTAGCTAAATAACTATGGGAACTCCTTTTAAATCATGTATCAAATCAGCTTTTTCAAATAGTAGACATGAGCTGAAAATCCTTAAGCATGCAACATATCAATAATTAAAAAACCTTCAGTGATTGAAAGTGAAGTATTTAAGTGCAGTGAGATATCGAAATTAAAATTATATGTTATATTTCACAGTGCCTATTTTTATTTTATCAGAAGTAATAAAATTGTTCATAATTTCTAATTTCATCTGTCAAATACTGAAAGTTATAAAGCATATTATGATTACGTTGTGAAGTTGTAAGTTTAGGACTATGCAATGAAACAATTTGAAATTTGATTATATGATCGTACGTTCGTAACTAATTACTTTCAGATAACTTCTCATATATTTATCTCCAATTTAATAATTGTAAAAATCTCTCTGCAATATTCTATCCAATAAACGACTGAATTTACAATACATTTTGTGTTACAGGTAGAATAAATGAGTTTCACAGCTAATAACTTTTGGCGATAATATATAGATGAAATATAAGACCTCCATTACAATTTGTTGAGTTAAAGATCCTTTATTTGTACTACAATAATTTCCTATATGAATTTCAAACAAATTTTGAGGGAATATCAAAAGACAGGTATTGTCTTTGTTTACTTATTCTATATTGATGTTAATACGATCTCGTTAAACAAATTTGTTGGCAACGTTGCACAAAAAAATTGTCTTTTTGTGGTGTTAGGAACGTATGTCGTTTCAGGGTACACCAAATAGAGGATACCTTAGTTTAAAACTTACGTTGCAGTAGCTACCGTTTCTCGAGACGGGTTGAACAACAAAATTGTAACTGACATCCAAGTTTGCAAGAAATTAGCAACAAAATATCCCATAAATGATTTTTAAAAATATCTTTAGTTTTATGATTTATGCCATTTACGAGTGCACAGGGTGGTTTTGAACACAAGGGATGCTTTTGGAAGTTCCGTTCTATTATTTGGAGAACGCTCAAGATATTTGAAACGATAACTACAAGACCAAGCTTTTACTTCGTTCAATCTCCTCGGCTGCAACCCTGCAAGAAAAGAAATGAGAGAAAAGAGGTAAGCTGCCACCACCGAAATTGTGTTTTAGATTTTTGAGGAGGCCAATTCCGGAATCGCTCTCTATGCCCACCAAAAATTATGCTTGCCTTTGTCTTTAGTCTCACTGTTTCGGAGCTTCTTGGGTTTTCATCAGCCCCACTAAGCGGGCATATTCCCAGGCTTTGCAAAGACTGGTCGGTTGTATGGGAAGAGAGGGGGTTGAAAAGAACTAACCAAAAAGGCACTTATATTGAAGTTGAATAATACAAATTAAACCTACGGACAACAAAAACATAAAACTAAGTAAATGAATAAAGCAACAACAAAATAAAAATAGGACAGTAAAAAACAAACAATAAAAAATATGCAGTGAAATCAAACTAAATTAATGCAACCCACTGTACAAAATCAGTCTTCAACGATATCCAAAACGAGCTTACATTAATGGTCGTTCGGGGCCAGGGCCAACGCCAGCAGTCACAGAAATTTATCCTAATCAGAATAAAGAAACACAGCTAGTTTACAAAAGAAAAACTACAAGTAATTTCGTGCCTTCTGTTCAGCAAATCAAGTGTTCTCTGTCACTGAATCCGGACAAATCCTTCATAATATTAACATTTAACTATGCGTACCCATACGTTAATCAGTCCCTGTTGTTGAGGTCTCCTCCCAACCGTTTGCTGGATCCGAAACCTCTACGCTAGTTTCGAAATTGAACCCTTAAATCCACAAGGAAAAAACCACAGAATTTTGGCATTAACAGTACCGGTTAGCACAAGTTGTAGGTACAGACTCAAAGCGATTTATTCACTTAATACCAAGGTCTCCTACCTGCAACTACCTGCAAAAGGAAAAACAATTAAACTAACTTAACTAGCAAAGCACTTTACACATTTAATAAACTCAAATCACTTGCGACTTTTGAAATCCTTTAACCCTGTACCTAAAACCCTATATGAACAAGCGAACTTCTCTCACTCTGGAGTCTGGAGTTTGCCCTTTATGTCCACTAAAACCGCCGCGTCGAGGTCAATCTTTTTGTACTTTTGTTGTTTCCTTTCGAGTTTTCTTAAGAATTTCAAAAAGTCTCTTTTAACACTTATTTCTTTTGGGGTGATGGTTTTATACAATAATGCAGTAATTATTTATTTAATAAATTATTAAAAAATTAAATGTATCTACCATCACCGGGGTACCTATTACACATAAGTTTTATCCCAACTTGATGCTTTGTACCGTAACCGAATCATACGGTATACCGTTCAGGAACTTCTCAATGCGCATGCCTAAGATATGTAGGTACGATTCGAGTTTTAGAGCTAAGTTGGTACGTTTTCGAAACAGATTATACCAAAATCACTGTCTGCAATTATCAGACTGGTCAGACATAATGTTAATAAGTGTAATTAATTTATTCACAATGGTAGTGACTATAGCGGAGAAAAATAACAAATTACCAACGTTACTTTTCGATTTAGGGCCAAGTGCATTAATTGTTTGCTATGAAAATATAAAACAGAACATAATTTTACCCACAATTGTACATTACTTTCCTTATAGACACCCGTACATCAATAATTTTCTCTGTTTTACTATTACTTAATTTGGTTCAATGGTTTTTTAATGAAAAATAATCTTATTTCCAGTGTTGCCACAGTTAGATTTGTAAATTCCCCGCGATATGTTGAAAAATTCCTCTTTTTATAGCAAAATTCCCCTCAAAGTTCATGATGTCGGAAAAACAGAAAAAAAATGTTTTACTACTGAAAACTTTATTCCAAAAACTAAAACAAATACATCACTTTTTGTATAGGTTCGCTTTGAGCATATTTATTGTTGGTTCAAATTTTACACAATCTTTTATTTGGTCTTTAGTTTGCATTAGGGCAACTATCGTGCTTGTTTTTAGTTTATTTCTATGATCATTTTTAATATTTTTTAAAGAACTAAATACACGTTCCACGGATGCATTAGAGAAAGGTAGCAGGACGCTGCCAACAAATCCAGCCATAGACATTTTTTTAGTTTGTTTTTATCAACTTAGGGGACAGGCAAAAGAATCATAGCCCATCCAGCCTTATTAGATGTACCAAGTATAAATTATATATTTATTGCATTTGGAGTATAAAATTCCCCTTTTATTCTTATAACCCTTTTTTGCCCCTCACATAAGTGAAATTCCCCCCAAAAAGGGGAATTCCCCCCAGATCGGCAACACTGCTTATTTCCATTACTTAACCTCTTAATGGCATAGAATGTTGTAGATTACATGTAATTGGAGAATGGAACTGCGCAAGTCATAAGAGAATGAAATATTAATTTCTTTAAAAATCGTGAACTGAGAAAACCGTACGAGAACCGTTCATATACAGTACACATTTTGGTTGGTACGCTTTTGAGATAATTGACATGCGCTGAATCGTTCATTGATACACCCATAAACATATAAAAAAATTAGATTGAACTAACTGGAGGATTCAAATTTTTAGGTGAAGGAAATTAAACTCCATCCTCAATATAAAGGAGATGTTCAGAATTACATTAGCGATTTAGCAGTACTGAAAACAAAAACTCCTATTAGGATGAGTGCTTTGGTTCAGCCAGTATGCTTCAAGGGTGTAAATAATATTACGCTACCTAATGGTGCAAAAGGAGTGGTGAGTATTTTGAATCAGAATTACACTTAAAGATATTGCAATATACTTCGTGGGTTCAATTAAAAATTATAACAACTAATATGCACTGTCACTTTTCTAGAACTTTATTTACATCCAAACAGCTGATTCAAAAATACAATAATAATCTCATATAAGCTAGTCGTCGCGGTATCACTGCCTGGCGATCGTGGCGTTCTTCTTTTATATCACCAGCGTAGAATTCTCCAGTAGAAATCAACATCGTTCCTTCCGCTGCCGAGCCTTTTCGAGAATCGTATTTTTTTTATCTTGAAGCGTTTGTTGTCGTGCTGAAATGACACAGGGTCGGCTTTGGGTAAATTTCGTAACACTGCCCCCCCTTTAATTCTGATCGTCCCGATCAGAAACATCCCCTCCATGGTAGGGAGCGAGTCGATCTAAGTGAACCACCTTCAATTTAGCCTTGGGGTTTCGACGGATCCGGTAGACGACATCATTCAGCCTCTTGACCACTTCGTATGGACCATCCCAGGCGGGTGTAAGCTTTGGGGATTTACCCTTGCTCCGTTGGGGGTTGTACAGCCAGACTTTGTCCCTCTCCTGGAACCCGGCTGAATTGGCCTTGAGGTCGTATCGCGTCTTCATCCTGTCACTGGTGGCCAACATCTGCGTTCGGGCTAAGTCGTGTATTGCCAGCATGTTATGTCGGAGGTTCTTCGGGGGAGCCAAATGCCAAGTCGCATGGTAATCGCAGCTCCTTTCCGAATAAGACCCTGGCTGGGGTCAGGCCTGTACTATTATGTACAGCAGAGCGATATGACAACAGGAATAGGGGAATATGCTCATCCCAATCACGCTGGTTATTGCTGACGACCTTGGATAGGTGTTGTTCCAAGGTCCGGTTGAATCTTTCCACCATTCCGTCTGACTGTGGGTGTAATGGTGTTGTTCTCGTTTTCCTGATCCCCAACATCGTGCAGACCTTCTGGAATACATTCGATTCGAAGTTACGCCCCTGGTCTGAATGTAATTCCATCGGGACGCCAAACCTGCTGAATAGTTGTTCTACTAGCACCGTCGCTACCGTGGTTGCCTCTTGGCTGGGTATCGCATATGCCTCAGGCCATTTGCTGAAGTAATCCATTGCGACCAGAATGTATTTGTTCCCCCTCTCAGACTCGGGAAACGGACCGGCGACATCGATGGCAATTCTCTCAAATGGGACGCCCACATTGTACTGCTGCATTCTGCCCTTGGTCCGGGTCTTCGGGCCCTTACTGGCGGCACATGTGGCACATTTGCGGCACCAAGCTCTGACGTCTTCGAAGTAATTCACCCAGTAGTACCGCTGGCGAACTTTGTCTAGGGTTTTATTCATGCCCAGGTGGCCTCCGGTAATTCCATCATGTACTTCGATCAGGATGGCTGGTACCTTTTTCTTCGGAACTACCAGTTGGGACTTGGTTTCTCGTCCATCAGCGCTTTCTCAAACTCGCTTGAGCATTCCATTGTCTACTCTTAGAGAGTCCCACTGAGCCCATAACGATTTCAGCACGCCGGAGTATCTAGCTACCTCGTCCCATCGTGGCCTGGGTGCCCCTCTCATTTTGAGTGACAAGATTGGTTCGATGTCTGGATCAGCCATTTGGTCCTGGATGCACTGTTCCGTTGTCCAGTCTTCATTGGCCTGCACTCGGATCTGCCTTATGGAGATACCCTCTCGCTGTTCCGTCTTCAGACAATGCTTGCATTCCGCTCTACTGGGTCTTCTGGATAGGGCATCGGCATTATTGTGCAACAGGCCGGCACGGTGTTCCACCTTGAAGTCGTATTGCTGTAATTTCTCCATCCATCTGGCCAGTTGTCCTTCCGGTGTCTTCATGTCCAGCAGCCATTTGAGTGCGGCATGATCTGTTCGGATTAAGAAATGGCGACCATACAGGTATTTGTGGAAATGGTCTACAGCCCTTATTATTGCAAGAAGTTCTTTTCTGGTGACGCAATAATTTCTTTCTGGCTTCGAGAATCCACGGCTGTAGTACTCGATCACCCTCTCTTCACCATCTTGCACCTGGGATAGGACGGCCCCCAAACCTGTGTTGCTGGCGTCTGTGTCTAAGATGAACTTGCCGGACTGTGTAGGAAAGGCTAGGATTGGGCTGGAACATAGTGCTGCCTTCAGTCGCCTGAATGATGTTTCGCAATCCTGATTCCAATGGAAGGTCTCTTTATCAGTGGTCTGCCGATGTAGAGGGGCGGCGATGGTGGCAAATCCCTCAACAAAACGCCGGTAGTATGAACAGAGGCCCAAGAAGCTTCGGAGTTCATGTTTGTCTCTTGGAACTGGCCAATCACGGATGGCTTCTATCTTGTCTTCGTTGGTGCGGATTCCTGACTCGGACACTACGTGGCCCAAAAACTCTACTCTTTTTTTGAAACAAGGAACACTTCTTCGGATTGAGTCTCAGGTTGGCGTTATTAATTCTGGAGAATACTTCGCCCAGGTTCTTCAGATGGTCGTCGAATGTCTGGCCCATGACTAGAATGTCGTCGAGGTATACTAAGCACGTTCTCCATGTTAACCCGCTCAGTACATACTCCATTAGTCTCTCAAATGTAGCGGGTGCATTACATAACCCAAAGGACATGACCGTGAACTGAAACAGCCCTTTACTGGTGGAGAACACTGTCTTTTCTCTGTCATTTGCGTGTAGACCAACCTGCCAATATCCACTTTTTAGGTCTAGTGTGGAGAACCAACGGGAGCCTGCTAGTGTGGTCAAAGTGTCATCGATTCGGGGTAGTGGATAGCTGTCTTTCTTCGTGACATCATTCAGCTTTCTGTAATCCACGCAAAATCGGGTGGTTCCATCTTTCTTTTTAACTAGCACGACGGGAGCAGACCATGGACTGATGGATGGCTCAATAACTCCATTTTGTAACATGGACTCGATGTTTTCCTCGACTGCCTGTTGTTGCCCCAATGGTAGTCGTCTAGGTGGTATTCTGATGGGTTGAGCCTTTCCGGTATCTATTCGATGCTGGATGATCTTGGTGCGACCGGTAGTTCCATTTCTACTGTTAAAAATTTGCCAGTGTTTTGTGATAAATTGCTTGGCTTTCTTCTGGTTCTCTGGTGTCAAGTGTGTCAAGTGGTCAGCAAACTGTTGTAGGAACTCTTTATCGGGCCCTGTCTCATTCACCGACGTCTGGTACTCTTCTTCGCAATTGATGATGGTCTCTACTGGCTCGAAACAAGCTATCTCTTGACCATTCGCAATTCTAATGTCGTTGTTGGACAAATTCAGGACTCTGATTGGTATATCTCGTCCGGTTTTAACTATAGCCCGTCCAACCAAGTAGTCATGAGCTGAGTGTACGGGCTCCACCATTCCAACGCAGCTCCCAGGATTGCTGTCTAGCTGCCCATGAATAATCTGTTCCGTTCGACCGGGAATTCTAGCTGAAGACTTTGCCACAATTTTTATGGGGGTGACTGATGTGTTGACGGGCCGTGTCAATACAAATTTCTCATTTAGGAACCGAAGAACATCATATCTCGGGTCGAACATAAATCCATGCTGGCTAATTAGGTCCATTCCCAGTATAAAATCGTCCTCAATATTCGCTACCAGGACCCTATGCCGGATCATGTTGTCCCCGATCCGTAGCACGACATCGGCCTCACCCTGTATTGACATGGACTCGCCGGTGACTGTTCTGAGCTGGATGTTATTGGTAACTGGCCGAATTTCTGATGCTCTTAAGACCCTGGACTTGGCAATGGACACAGCGGCGCCGGTATCGATGGTGATGGTAACTGCTGGCCCGTTGATGGTGCCTCTGATGACTAGGCTGCCGCTATCTCTGCAAAATCCCCGGATGGAAACTGTCCTGGGGGCTGGTGGATGGTGAGTCAGCATTCGCCCCCTTATGCTGACTGGTTGGAGTTTCCCTGGTTGGTAAGGTCGGTTTGTTGGCTACCCCTGGTTGGTGATCGTTCCGGTAGCCTTACTCGGCAGTCACGTTGGAAGTGCCCTGTCCGTCCGCAGCGGTAACATGCCCCTCTGGTGCCAGTTCTTTGTGACCGGTCTAATAATTTGTTCAGACCAGCCAGCAGCGCTTGAAATTGTGACTCTGACTCTTCCTGGTTGAAGGAAACTGCTCGGACCCTCGGCTTGGACATGTTCATGACGGCCTCTACTTCCAAAGCCCGAAGTAGAGCTTCACTACTTTTCTTGACGCCACTCAGTCTTAAATTTCTTTGTACTTCCACATCTCTGATGCCGTTTATGAAACTCTGTGTGGCCAACTGGTCTTTCGTTTCCTCTGGCAGGTCTGGGTAGGACAAGTGAACTAACCGTCTAATTTCTGCTTCGAATTCTTGGAGGCTTTCACAGGATTTTTGGGTTTTTCCACTCAGTTGGACTTGGTATACCTGGCTCAAGGATTGATTGTCGTAACGTTTGTCTAGGATAGCGATTATCTTGTCGAAATTGCCTTGTTCATCGACTGGAATGCTCTGGAGGAGTTCTAGGGCCGGACCTCTTAAGGAAATTACCAGAGATGTGGATTTTTCATGATTATCCCATCCATTAGCTGTAGCCACGGCCTCAAATTGCCGTTTATACATGGGCCAAGATGAACTGCCGTCGAATGTGGGTGGTTTACTAACCTTACCTTTGGTACTCACGGTGTTCTGGTATTTTCCTCGCTGTAAGTCCTGTTGCATTTTTTTAATTTCTGTTTCTAGTTTATTTTGGATGGCACAGATTTTATCTTGTACTTCAGTGTGTACTGTTTGCTTGATGGAACTGATTTCAAATTTTACCTGACTTTGGATGGAATCAAGATCATCTACTTTTGTTTCAAGAGTATCCACGGTATTTTTTATGGTCTTAATGTCATCATTTATCTCTTTTATATCTGACTCAACTATTTGCATTCTTTCATTAACTGTTTCATTAACTTGTCCTACTATTTGCATTAATTGTTCGAATTGCAGTTGTCTTTTCTGTTCAGTTTCGTGTCGATTTAATTCAATTTGATCTTGTTTTTGTTCAAATATTTTAAAATCATTTTGTCGCTGTTCATTCAATTTCGAAAATAATCCCTCAATTAAATTATGTTGTTTTTCTTCCATAGTGGAAACAAGATTTTGTTGTTCGCTTTTCATCGTAGTGACAAGGTTTTCTAATTCTACTTTACGTTTTTCATCAAAAGATTTTACTAACCTTTGTTGAATTTCTTCTTGATGTTGTTTCTCCTTCTTATCACGTTTTTCAAGAATCTGTGCTATTTTTTCGTCTAGTCCGTCCGTAACCTGTTTGATAATTTTTTTGGTAGTTTCGTCTGTTTTTTCCATACTACGGGTTTCTATAAATCAAATTACGATCTTAACTGCACTTAATCCTTCACTTCTAACACCAAATTGCAATATACTTCGTGGGTTCAATTAAAAATTATAACAACTAATATGCACTGTCACTTTTCTAGAACTTTATTTACATCCAAACAGTTGATTCAAAAATACAATAATAATCTCATATAAGCTAGTCGTCGCGGTATCACTGCCTGGTGATCGTGGCGTTCTTCTTTTATATCACCAGCGTAGAATTCTCCAGTAGAAATCAACATCGTTCCTTCCGCTGCCGAGCCTTTTCGAGAATCGTATTTTTTTTTATCTTGAAGCGTTTGTTGTCGTGCTGAAATGACACAGGGTCGGCTTTGGGTAAATTTCGTAACAATATATTCAAACACAGTCAGGGACTTTCCCAGCTTTTGGTTTCGGGAGGGGCAAATCAGAAAAAAATATATCCTAGTGAGGGGCAAATCAGGAAAAAAATTGTACTAAAAAGGAGCGTGGGGCAAGTCAACAAATTTATGAAAGGTTTTGTAGGCTCACGGAGATTTTTCAGGTAGGGGGGGGGCAGCCCCCTCGAAATGCCCATGGATAGAGTTATAAATCTCTTAGTACAAATGTCTAGAAATAATGTTTTGATCTCATGATTATACGTTTGTTCATTTAGACCAGTTGCTAATAATTAAAACGGTTTGTTAAATTTGACGCCAATCAGCTATCTTGCCAGTTACATATGCCAATACACAATTCGTGTAGAATTTTTCAAACCGTTGGCAACTGGTTACTATAAAAAACATAATATCCTTCAAATATATTATTGAAAACAATAAATACATATTTACCAATGAGATTTCAAAAATATAATTATACTTTTCAAGGGCGACATAATTCTGAAAAATTAGGCGAAATTTTAGAACAAAAAAATTTTAAAAACAGAATCTTATTGTAAATATTCTAAATACGAATTATCATAATTGGTGTTTCTATATCATTAACAGTTCATTTTAATTTAAGTTCGCACTTTGGGGACAAAAAGCTAATGGTGATATACCAGAAGGACTAAAATATTTCGAAATTTTAAACAACCAGCAAGCATGTGAAAAGGAAATTCGCAAGGAATGGGCTGATAAATATAACTTACCTGATAAAAGGTGCGCACTTTTGAAAAATGAAGGCAACGAGACATTATGTAAAGGTTTCAGTGGCGCTGGATGGGCATTTAAAAATCCTACGGACAACCGCTACTATATCCATGGAATTGTTTCACTAGCGCCAAGAAATATTGAAACTATGTGTTCAGATCCAACGGTTTTATGTACAAAAGTGTCAACATATTACGATTTTATTGCGAGTAAGTATTCACAAATTTAACAAATAAAACACGGAATATATATATCTTATATAATAACTAACACAATTAATTTTTTAAAAAAACTTTTTATTTGAATTACAAAATTAAAAACTTTAAAACACTTAATGACCCTCGCTGTCGTCGCATGTGAATTTATAATCTTGGTTTTGCAAGCTAAGCATCAGCAGATTACACGTGCGAGGAAGCCGAGCGTTGTCCCTGGGAATTGCTATATCGTGAAATATGAGATGTAATACGATATTTATGAGAAATGATTATTATATTGTTGCTATGGTGTAAATATTCTAAGTGTGATTTATGACGGAAATAACATATATATATATATATATATATATATATATATATATATATATATATATATGTATAAGTTTAATAGTCATTATTATAATATATTGGTATTTAGGTTAAGGGATATTGACTAATTATTGTTTTTTATGTGTATCTCTTTATTCACATTAACCTAGCTTTCGGAAATTATTGTTTCCTTCGTCAGGGTTATGCAATTGATGAGGTGATATAAATTGTTGTTACAAATACTGAATGAAATAAACTTAAGAGGTTATGTGGAATGTCATTGTCAGCATAAAACACTAAAAAACATCAACACAATCACAAACAATGGAACATCTAATTCACTAGTCTGTTGGTCCATCATAGAAATCCCTCAGAGGATCAGACAACAAATAAGCGTAGATGTCGCGGATACAAAACAACTTAGCGACATCTACGCTTATTTGTTGTCTGATCCTCTGAGGGATTTCTATGATGGACCAACAGACCAGTGAATTAGATGTTCCATTGTTTGTGCTTGTGTTGATGGTTCTTAGTGTTTTATGCTGACAATGACATTCCACATAACCTCTTAAGTTTATTTCATTCAGAGAGATACACATAAAAAACAATAATTAGTCAATATCCCTTAACCTAAATACCAATATATATATATATATATATATATATATATATATATATATATATATATATATATATAGATGGTTTCGGGAAATGCGACCGACCTGAAGAGGGCAAATGTGACTCTGCCGAAACGCCGTCATTTTACCATCGGTCCCGGCAGGGATCAGTTATCAACTACGCGGATGAATTCCCGAAAACCATCTAATACATTTAGTGCCCGCGAAAACTTAAAAACAAATATATATATATATATATATATATATATATATATATATATATATATATATCAATAAAAAATCTAGGATCAAAATATCTTAAGTAAAGTAAATTCATAAATCTAATATAAAATAACAAAACCAATGTCAAATAATGGAATAGAAATTTTGAAACGGTAGTTCTTTAAAAATGTAAAAAATGAAATAAAAACATAATATGCAATTCAGAGACAATGATCGTATGAAAATGATTCAATTATGAAGCTGGACAATGAAATGATGATTTGTAGGGAAAAGTACACAATTTAACTAGCAAAATATAATATTTTGACATTAGACACGTTTGACATTTATTGAAAATTTTAAAAGAAAAGATGTAGTTATATAATAAGTCTATACACTCGATATAACATAATAAAAACATACAGTACTTAGAAAATACAAATTTTATCTTAAAATTTTGATACACAAACAGGTATGCGAAATGTCAAAATTTAAATAGTCTGGAACTTTCACAATTTCATATTTTGAACATAACAGGGCTATCACATCACAACTTTAGATTTTTATAAACACATTTTAGGACAAATAACATATAAAAACTTAAAATCTCCACTTCAAAATTAGTAAAGCAAAATTTCATCTGTCAAAATATTTGGAACGATATTGTGAAACAA
This sequence comes from Octodonta nipae, assembly GCA_034190945.1. Taxonomy (NCBI): domain Eukaryota; kingdom Metazoa; phylum Arthropoda; class Insecta; order Coleoptera; family Chrysomelidae; genus Octodonta; species Octodonta nipae. The sequence goes on from CM067217.1 coordinate 128,246,660, forward strand.
TCTAGGAGGCGTTTGGTTTGAAATTCAGTCAGTTAGACAAAGAGGGAGTGCTAATTCAATAGTACACATTAGTTTGGGCGACAATGAAGAGTTTATTTGACAATCCATAGCAATCGATTTTAAGAGTGGGAATATTTGACAAAGGACACGGAAAAATAAGAAATTGCAATTTATATAAAATGAAAAGATCTCGAGCAAAATTGAATGTACGGGTGATTAAAAGTGAACAAGAAGAATGTTATATTTTAAAATAGTTATTCAAAAATCCGGGATAAAGAAAATAAGAAATTAGAGCTCCATGTCAACATAAAAAACTATAAAAGAGAATGAATACAGGACTAGAGGGGGATTTACAATTCAGCAGTGCAGCAGTAAACTTTGTTCAAGGTTAAGACGTGACAGCTAATGTCAGACTTGTCAAAATTTTTAAAAGTTTCAAAAGTCAAGAATTTTCAAGAAAGGTTGTAAACAAAAATAAATAACCATATCCCAGGTAAATAAAGAAGTACAAGTGCATAAAGTATTGCACTAGAAGGCGATAACCAGTAAATGGAAAGCAATTGATTGATTATTGGAGGTATAGCAGCAGTAATTCAATTGGATATAATCAAGTAAAGCAGATCACACAAAAGGTGCAAAAAGACATCCTAGAGTATTAACAGTTGTAAAGTTTGAAAGCACATTGATATATAGCAGAGTACTAAGACATCATTCAGAGAGATCAAAAGGTGAAACAATAGCTGGTGGACAAGAGGAACAGTTGGACGATTAAGTGAGAACAGTTTGAAACTGTTAAAATGATACAAAGTATTTCCATTTATAATTTATTTAAACAATTTAGTTGGCGTTCAACTATTTATACTATTAATTCAAAAAAATTATTTAGTGGGAAATATTTTTGAGTAACGGGTTTATATCAAAATTAAATTTCAGAATTGCATATAAACATTTATTACATTTTAAATTTGGCTGTAGATAAAAAAGGAACTATTCGTAAACAACAAATCTTTTTAGACTAATTTCATTATCTGTTAGTTAAGAGTTAAATTTGATTTTTGATTGATATCATATTGAGATTAAAGGTGAATACAAATTTTACTTGCTCAGCACACGTTCTAGAACCGTAACTGAGAAGAGTATCAAAAGCCGGAGCAGTATAAGATAATTGTGTGGAGTGCTTATAGGAAGGTAAAATAATAAAATTGAAAACATTCATTTAAATAAAAAAAATTAAAACTAAAAACCCTATAAAACTCCATTACAATATATATGTATATATATATATATATATATATATATATATATATATATATATATATATATATATATATATTTATATATATATATATATATATATTTGTTTTTAAGTTTTCGCGGGCACTAAATGTATTAGGTGGTTTCCGGGAATTCATCCGCGTAGTTGATAACTGATCCCTGCCGGGATCGATGGTAAGATGACGACGTTTCGGCAGAGTCACATCTGCCCTCTTCAGGTCGGTTCGCATAATTCTCGTAGCCTTCTGCTCGAATAGTATTCGAGTAACTAAAAGCGAAAGCAGAAGGCTACGAGAATTATGCGAACCGACCTGAAGAGGGCAGATGTGACTCTGCCGAGACGTCGTCATTTTACCATCGATCCCGGCAGGGATCAGTTATCAACCACCTAAAACACATATATATATATATATATATATATATATATATATATATATATATATATGTCTAGCCGTTGGCTTTCATGGATGGAACAATATGAAGAAATATTTATCCGGGAATACATCCGTTCGTTATATTGATTCATATTTGAATCCTGCAGACGTTTCGCCAAGGTCTCACTTGGCATTCTCAATGCGTTGTTGCGGTGAACTGAGAGGTGATCTACCTGAGCTGTTTATTTTATATGCCTCCGTCGGAGGTTATATCGCACCTGATTGGTCGGTGTAGACTCCGCCCCCTTTGCTGCCGTGTCGGGTGTCTCACTTGTTGACGGGTTCGTATTTTGCTTGGCTAATTCTGTTTTATTTTGATGTTGAATAATTGTCTTCCATGTGTTAGAAAGGTACAGGGCGTCATCTCTTTTGTTTAGATGTCCACTTTTCTCGATTTCAATGGCTTCTCGTATTAGTCTGGTTTTGTAATGAGTTGTTTGTGTGATCTGTTTGCAACTATCGAAGTTGATTTTATGGTCCGATTGTTGTTGGTGTTGGAACAGAGTCGATGTTGTCTGTTTATTTTTGACAGCTAATCTGTGCTCATCTAAACGGGCTGAAATTCTCCTGTTCTTTTGTCCGACGTATACCTTGTCGCACGTTCCATAAGTTATATTATATACCCCTTGGTTTTCAAGTTTAACTTTTGGTTTGGGATTTCCTAAACTTGTGCCTATGGGCTGGTGCGGTTTGTAGGCTGTCGCTATGTCATGCCTTCGAAGAATTCGGCCAATTCTGTCCGTTGTCCCTTTGATATATGGTAAGACTGCTTTTGGTTTTTCGGTGAGGTCATCATTTGGTTTTGGCTCAAGGTGTTGTTGTGCTATTGCCTTTTTGATTGTGTGGTTTGTGTATCCGTTTTGTCCTAGAGCGTTAGTTATCTGTTTTAATTCGTGTGTTTTGTTATTGTCGTCGGTCAGTCGTATGGATCTGGAAACTAGCGTGTTGGCAACTCACTGTATTTGAGAAGGGTGGTGATGGGATTTGTAGTTTAAGTATCTGTTCGTGTGTGTTGGCTTTCTATATACGCTGTGGTCGAAATGCCTATTCTGGGGTTTTTTCTTACGAGGACGTCAAGAAAAGGCAGCTGGTTGTTTTCCTACTCTAAATTGAATCCTGGGGTGTATGGAGTTTAGGTGTTCCAGAAACTTAAGAAGTTCTTGTTTGCCGAAAGACCATATGACAAATACATCATCGACGTATCTTAGCCATAACTTTGGCTTTAGGTTTGCTGTCTGCAGTGCCTTTTTCTCGAAATAGGTCATGAAGAGGTTTGCCACTGCTGGTGATAGTGGGGACCCCATTGCTGCTCCGTCGGTTTGTTTATATATGCGGTTGTCAAACATAAAATAGGCACTTTTGAGGCAGTGTCGTGACAAATCTATTATGAATTGTGGGAGGTCTTCATTCTCAGATATTTGTTGAAGTGCTTCTTCTATTGGTATGCTTGGATATAAGCTCTTAACATCAAAACTAGCTATGATATCTTCTGGTTCTATGGAAATACTGTTGAGAATGCGCGTGAAGTGTTCCGAGTTTTTAATGTAAGAATCTGCTTTTTCCACAATTGGTTGTAGGGTGCTGGCTAGATATTTTTCCAAGTTGTATACTGGCGACTTGAAGGCACTAACTATAGGTCGAAGTGGGACCATATTTTTCTAATGTTAAGTCTAACAACTCTCTGTTGGTAGTTTCAAATTCTCCTCGGAAATCAAGAAAAATGCGCCTATTCTTATATCTGAACTAAGGGCATTTATACATTGCTTAAAATAAGTATGAAGCCTGCTTGAATACAGGTTAAAGTCATATTATTTTCAATATATGCCACTAATTGGGTATTGATGAGTGTTCCAGTTGCTTTTCATAATTGGGCATCATATTTACTGTACGAACGTTATTACATAAGTTTAAATGTTGTATTCTTTTCAATAAGGATTACTGTTGAAATTTTCCACTTTGGAGCAAATTCCCTTTTCAATACTTGTATTAATGAGTAGTAAAAAATGATTACCTACCTCCTAGAAAGTCGATTTTAGTATCTCTGTGGTTATTCCATCTATACTACTTTTTTTGTTCTCCATGCCTTTAACAAAATTTTGAAGGTTCATAATTTAATTTTTTTTAAACAACAGTCAGTACTTTGAATATTTTATAATCTTTATTACAAGTTGAATATTTACTCTTTACCTGCAATTTCTGTTATACTGTTTAAAATATAAATAGAAAGGGGAGAATGTTCAAAGAACAGTTTTTATTCAATTTTCAAAAAGCTTGTATGGATGGTGTCTTATTTACGTGGGCGAGTAGCTTCATACTTCTAAAAACAGTATAGTAATGCAACTATTTTATTTTCCCCTTTCTCTTTGTGTATTTTTCCCTCAACAGCTTGAAAAAATACTCTTTCAAAACCATCATCTGGAAGAATGTCGTGAGACGCATTGAAATTTTTATTACTGATAATATAAGGTAAGATAAATACGTAATTTTCGCCTGTATGTTTAATCCTGTAACCTACCTACAAAATTATATAAAATAAATAAATATCTACTATCTTGCAATATTTTTACTGTTGACTTTCTTTATTTTATCAGTTTCGCTATTAGTTCTTTTCATGACCATTTACCATAATAAATAATATTTTTCCGACTCGTACCCCTTTGGCCCTCTACCGACACAAAACGACGGAATACGCCTATTACGATCTCTTTTAATACGGAACACCGCTGATTTTAACACTTTCGGGACCTCAACATTTTAACAAAATATGGAGTCTTGCCCAAATGGTGCATTTTAGGTACCATGTATACCTAAAGTCATACTAAAATTGAGTGAGGGATCCAAATGTGTAATAATATATATTAAAAATGTAACTTCAATATCAATCATCCCTGTACATATATAAAGGGTGTCTCAAATATGAAGGGCTAACATTGCTAAGAAACGGTAAGCGATACAAACACGGTTAAATGGAGAAAAAGTTACGTATTTTAGAGCCCAATCAACTATTTAAAAAAAATGTCACTATCTTTTACCGTTTATAGTCTACATAGTTCAATTAAATAATTTTTTCCATCACAAGAAAACCCAAATTTTTTACTTGTTATTCTTACGTTGTATAGCGATGTTAATGCAAAAATCGAGTATATAAAAACAATTTCGACATTTTTTTTGTAAATTAAATAGAAATTGCTAAAATCTGAGAAATTTAGATTTTTCTTTGATAACGTCTAAACTGTAAATATGTGAATACAAAAGTTCTAGGTAATAACATCTAATATCATCAACAATTTTATAACATTTTCTGTTGTTTCTTTGCAAATTGTAAAAGCAATAATTTTTGCAGTAATTACTTACTGATTGATGATTGTTTCAGTCTTCATTTGATGAAAATTCATTTTTAAGATTACTTAAAAAACAACAAACACTTGTTTAAATTTTCACTTTTTATTTCTTTAAATATGACATATGTTTTGTCAAGTCTGGCTTCATCAGAATTTGGAAATACAATGAATGCTAAATTTATATTTCATACAAAGGAACTACAGGTAAGGTAATAAAATGATTAAAAGGTTTTAATTCTGAGGAATTTCGGAAGAAGTCGGCTGGATATAGGTCAGTTAAATTATACATTTATGAAATTGTTCACAATAGATGTTAATAATATAATATAATATTATTTAGAGATGGATTTTAAGATTAAGTAATGGAGATGAATTGGTATCAGTTTGGTCGTTTAATAGATTAGGAGAATTTTTGTTTTTATTAATTTCCAGTGATTCAAGCATATATAATTTTTTACTTTTGTTTTGTAAATGTAAAATTTCAAGTGCATTCTGAGGTACATGGTTTTCTTTCAATAAGTGGTCCTCAAATGTGGATTTGTTTTGTTGTTGATTTTCGAAAGCTCTAGTGTGTTCACGCCATCTTGAATTGAAAGATCTTCCAGTGTGACCAATATAGAAATTGGGGCAACTACCACAGTTCAACCTATAGACACCCGAGTTAGAATTTTTGTCAGTCTTGTCTTTGTTGTTTCCTATATGTCTAGATAAATTGTTGTTTGTTGTGAAGGCTGTATATATGTTCCTGTTCTTTAAAAATTGGGAGATTTGTTGTGGGCGGGTTCCATTGAATGTGAGAGTACGGTATAATTTAGGTATGGAATTGAGGTCAGTGGGATAGACTTCTTTAATAGCAATTTTCTTTAATTTTCTGTTTAATAAGTTGTCAATAAGTTGAGTGGTGTAACCATTGTTGACTGCCATGAGTTTGATTCTTTCAAATTCCGTATCAAAGTCGGTTTTGTTAAGTGGTAAGAGATACAAACACGGTTAAATGGAGAAAAAGTTACGTATTTTAGAGCCCAATCGACTATTATTAAACGGACCCAAAATAAAAAATTTCCACACAGCATTCCCCGTAGCGGATTTTTAGAGATTTGAACCTGAAGAAACAGATTATTTTTTATTTCATTAAGCGAAAATCGTGCATCGGATTGAAATAAAGTCAAGTGATCAAATTGGATTAGAAATGAAAGAGCATTTAAAAATTGGTTTTATGTTAAGCGGAGTCAATGGCATACCATCCATCTCTGCCAAAATATTCAGGCCAGATGCTGCACAAAGGCCTGGTGGAAATAAAAAGAAATGCCTCTGGATGCCTAGTACTTGTACACCAAATTTCATTTAAATATCGAGATTGGTATTAAACAAATTATTAAAAAATCATTTATTTTTAAAAACTGTATCTCCCTGTATCTCAAAATCTCAAACATTAAGGTGCTTAGGAGTACCTTCATATGAAGTTTCTTATAATTGACCCAAGTATCACCCCCTAAAATATTGAAATTCAATTAGCAATCACCCTATATATATATGAATGTGTGTGCGTGTAGTTGCATTTTTCATCTTGACATTGCCAATTTATATTACACTATTATAATATATTCTAATTTTTTTCAGATCAGTTGGATGCTCCATAAATAAGCAAATTTTTAAAATTATTTAAACGATTTTTGTTTAACTGACATTGTATTTGTACTTTTTTAAATCTGTAGTAAAGCATTTTCCCGTTATGGTGCATTTTTATTTTATTTGACCTTTCTGAGGTCAACGCAAAACCATATTTTTAAAATGTTCTAAACATATGAATAGATTAATTATTTGATCTGGACTGTTATTACTAAAAAAAACTATAAAATGTTTGTATCTGTATATTTGTTAGTCGAATCGGATGATCTTAGTTTTGTTACTCATGAATAACAGGTTTTTTGGATTCGGTATATACAATATATGGATACCCTTATATCACTCCTGATTTCTTCGTCTTTCACTATACAGCAATTTGCTCCGAAACTACTTGACGGAAAAGTTTTAAATTTGGTAGGAGTGTATAGTTTGGTGACCCGATCAGGAGTACATATCGTAAATGAAGAAATTTTGAGTTTAGGGGTACTTTTGGGGGAGGGTGGGAATTAACAAAAATCGAAAATTTCCACCCTTATATCCGAAACTATTGAGCCTAAAATTTTGAAAAAAAAGGGGAATATAGAACGTTGACCAAAGTTTAAATCAAAAATAAGAAGAAACCCCTAATTTCATTTTTGAGGGCAAATTATTGAATTAAATAGAAACTTAGAATTTTAAAACTTTTCAAACGCATGATGTAGTACATCCTATGGAAGGACTCATTCTGAGAAACACAAATATATTTTATCCATATTTTAAGAATAATTTCTTTAGAAGATATTAACAAAAAAATACAAAAATGTACTCATTCCCGTCCTTATTTCCGAAACTATAAGACGTACAATTTTAGAGGAAAAATTAAAGAATTAAATGGAAAATATAAAATTATTTGTTTCTAACGGACCATGTAATATCAAATGAAAGGGCTCGTTATGACGCATAGAGATATATATTTTTTATTTCTAATATAAATTACACTCTCCCCCTTAACTCCGGAACTATAAGAGGTAAAGTTTTGAAAAAAATATATAAGGCTTCACCTAAGTTTTACAGAAAAAATGCCTCGCCGCTTTCAGTATGGTCACTGAAGCAAAAGGTGTGTTAATTTTACATATCAAAAATAAACGTGGATACAGGGCAGCCGAATTAGTCAACTCACGTAACCCAATTCAAATAGCTGCCATTCAGATGCTATTATAAAACTACTTCGGAGATCTAGAGATTCAAGACCTTCATAAAAAGAGCCAATTAACAATCGCATCTCCTCTAATATTTTGTGCTCGACTACAAACCCACCAAGTAAAAGATGCTTTCTCTAGGGTTAGAAAACAGATATAAACATAAATTGATTTGACCGAATCTGAGGCACTAAATAGCCAACTAACAGGGAGAATGACAAAATAATTCGAATTGGTGGTCCTAAATATTTTCTGGACGCTGTTTCATATATAAAACGCGAACTCCAACTGCAACATCTAGAAACTCAGCAACCCCCTCAAAAGTTCAGTAAGTATCATGTATAAAACAATGTTCGTTCTGTAAAACAATGGGATATACAGTAAACGAATGTCTTACAAAATCGAGACAAAAGCAGCAAAACCAAAAAATTCGGCAACTTTTTTCAAATAAAGGTCCTAACCCAATTGCCTAACATTGAAGCTAATTCCAGAATCGGCTAGACCTTCAATCCACCACTGAAAATTTCCAGCACAGAGCACAACCCCCAATTTTACAGCAATATGAGACCAATCAAATTTCCGCGTCAACAGCAAACACATCATTTAAAAATTGTCATTATTATGACTACGATCAACCCGATGCTTACGCATCACAAGATCGATATTAAAATATTGAAGTAACAACCAAGACCTTGACAGGTGCGAATTGGACTATTATTTTAAAATAGAAAATGCAGAGAATAAAAACTACACCGAGGTAAACTAAGAAAATCCCCTACAATTTTTCAGAGCTTTCTTTTCTAAACGGAACCTTTGGAAGTTGCAGATCTTCAGACCCAAATTTAAACATTAAATCAAGGCAGCTTCGTTCAAGACTTGAACTTTCCAGAACACATAATTTTTTTATAAAACTGGTTTTTTCATTTTCTATCGAGACACCTGCACATTTCTCATGGGTATAAATGAATAGATTCTTGGCTCGTTCAACATTCCCAAAAAAGTATATACTGAATACTCATTATAGAGTTTGACGGATTTTAGGTTCTGACTTTTTTGAACATTACAATAATAAGCAACTAATTTTAAAACACTTCAGCTGCTTAAGGTAATGGATGATACAATCAACGCTAGGGAGCTCAAACTACTGTCGATTTTTATACTTCAATTTCAATCGAACCCCCGACAGAGACGTTATTAACAGGTAGGGAAATAGAAAAAGTTCATCACCCTAATCTGATTTTAAAGTGTAAAGCAACGGCCAATTCCTTACGCTTGTACTTATTTATCTACTCTCTCTAAATTTGTAAAGTTTTTTAATCTCAGACTCGAAATGTTGAAATACTTCATTGTGAATTCTCACAAACACTCCTTTAGACAACAAGGTAGGCAAGAGGAAATTGTTAACCAATTTTTACATCAAACGTTTTATCATTAAAATACCGCAAACTTAATGATATTATCCTTTCTCTAACATCTTAGATATACCTGGACCAACTTGGTTATTGTCAGTAGGTTGCTACTTATGACTTCGCCTCGGGTGTCCATAAAATAGAAATAGACCCACAGTACATGGCAAAAGCAGCATTTTTTGTCGAGAACGGTCATTTGGAATTAGCCCCACGCCCTTTGGTTTGAAGAATGTTTCCTCGACCATTCAAAGGCTAATGGTCAATATTCTTATTATTTAATTTGAGACCTTATAACTGAAGACGATGTAAAAACCAAATCCATCAAAAGTAGAGTGTATTTTAATTTTTCCAAAAAAGAAAAATCAAGAACATAAAATTATATTTATAGCTAGTTTGTTATTAAGGTAGGTTAATTTCTAACTTTACAAAGATCTCAAAACTCTTAATTATAAAACTACAAAAAGATCAAATATTCAACTTTAAAGAAAAGTGAGTGTAATCCATCAAAATGCACATTAACTTGCACACCTAATTTATTTACACATTGACGACCAGTTTATACAGACTACAGACGCAAGCTCCTTTGCTTAAAATAGTAGAAGGGTTCTCTAGTGATATCCATATGCAAATTGGCCTAGACAAATGCCGAATTATTAATATAGTTAAAGGCAAAATACAGAAGGGACCCTACGAAATGGGACATGGCACCTCAATTGATTCCAGGGAGAAAGGCCATACTTACAAACACCTTGGAATAAAGCAGGCTCAACGAATTGATCACACCACCATGAGAAAGGACCTAACAACACAGTTTTATAAAAGGGTAAGACGACTGCTGAAGACCAACTTAACAGTAAAAATTTGTTTCAGGCTATTGACACCTACGCGTGTTCAGTGCTTAGTTACTCTTTCGGTTTAGTTAACTGGTGCAAGACAGACATTGAACAACTACAACGGAAAGTTCGAGTAGCCCTCTCAATATTTGGGATGCTGTTGTATGATTGAAAACTGGGTAAAGCCAACCCGTATTTGTAGTTGGTATCCAACTCAATAGGTGGTTGAAAATCAATTGATAGTATGGGACTGCGACCTTTTGGGTGATAATCACAGACATTTCTGAACAATGTTGCTGTTGCAGTCTATTAATTAGGAGAGGGCTGAACTTGTCGATGGAAAAATTAAAAATAATGTATGCAAACTATTACTATTTTTTATTATAGAGAAATTTCAAGCATACATGTCCAAAATTCCATTGACAATAGTTTTGATAAGCGTTGTTATTGTAGAGGATCCTGACTCCGCTGCCAAAGTATTTAGCTAATTCCCAGGGAGGTTTCAAGCCGCCAAAGCTGTCAAAGTAGTGGACAAAGTTTCCATTTCGCCCATAAGGTACCCAATGTGTACCCTGGTTGTTGCTGGCATCCAAATGAACGATGGCAGACTCCTTTTGATGCGAACGTACGGGTAAGGCATCTCGCATAAATACACCCCTAAAGTGGGGTATTTTCAAGCGTTTGGCATAGCTCTCGAGCTCATGATTGTACAATGCCCGATCGGGTAGCTTTACTGGGAGTTTTTTGACTTTTTTAAATAGAAACCGAAGCCACCTTTGTGTGACTTTTTCAGGAAAAGATCACTTCTTTTCTTGGCAAGTTTCTCCATGGCTTGGTAATGACGTTGATCCTCTTCCAGTTTCTGTCTGGTGTTCTTTGCATTGATCAAAGCCTTGGCTACGTAACTGGCTCCACCGGCTAAAGCCCCTAAAGCGCTAAGGCCTGCAAACAGGGGGATGAGAGGGAGAAAACCACCCCTTGACTCAAAGGAAATCATCCGAGGAACGCGGATTTTGTTCGCGTCCACTCGCCTGCTTAATGGATGCTCGGGCTGCTCTCAATGCCATTAACGATTATTCACGTATGTCACCACCACCACCCGATCCAGTGATAGCTTTTATGGTAGGTAGAAGTACATATCGTCGGAAAGATTTTTTCCCAAGTCGTTGCTTCGTGCCAAGTCCCATCTTACGTTTAGCTTTCATACCCGTAGTTATAAGCCAAGATTCGGCTTTTTCACCAAGTGACGCGTCCTTCGACTTGAATCGATTTTCCAACTCATAATCGGCCTTGTGTCGATCTACCAACGTCTTGTATTTGTTGTAGGCGATGTCGTGTGCACGGCAAGCAGCGTCTGTCTTGTTGATTCCCTGCTGACCTTTGGAGAGACGGTCTTCAAGTTTCGTACCGGGTCCACAAAACTGATAACCGGGTAGATGTAGCTCAAAGGGTAATTTGTTGATTGCGCTATTCAGTAGACTTCCACCGCTTTGGAGAGTTAGCATTATATTGATTGAAAGCCCTCGGGATTGATGTATTTATTAAGCAATGACATCCTGAGTCTATCGTAAGATGTAATTGAAACAACAGAATGTCCAATTACCTGCCGAAAATTTGGACTTTGTTGATGGCAACACACCAACGCAAGACGACATGAACCCCTACTGCCAAATTTTGTTCGTGCGACCCTCTGCGGTCCAAGCGGATCTGGGAAAACGAATGCTGTCCTTTCGCTCCTGTTCAGTGAAAACGGACTACGATTTGAAAACGTCTACTTCTACTCCAAGTCACTCTACCAACCAAAGTACCAGCTCCTACAAGAAGTACTCAAGCAGATTAAGAGCATCTCATACTTTCCCTTAAACGACAATGAGGAGATAATCGATCCGACCGAGGCGCGTAAATGTTCAGTATTCATCTTTGATGATGTCGCTGGCGATAAATAGAAAAAGATTCAAAGCTTTTTCTCCATGGGTAGACACAGAAATATCGATGCAGTTTATGTGTGCCAGACGTATAGAGTCATTCCGAAACAATTGATTCGCTACAATTGCAATGTAATTGTCATTTTCAAACAAGACGATGTCAATTTGAAGCAGATTTACGACGAACACGTCTCCCCTGACATGGATTATGAGACATTTAAAGTATTGTGTTCTGAATGCTGGCGGGATCGTTTCGGGTTTCTTACGATTGTGAAGGAATACAACTTCAATGATGGCCGGTATCGAAAAGGCTTCGACAAATATATAAAGGTACAGTAATATGGATTGACATTAGTCGTCAAAATGTCTTCATTGAGTAGCAACATTGTCGCTACTGCACGAAAGAAGAAAATTAAACAATTCGCCCGTTCCATCCGCAAAAAAATTCTCAGTCTTAAATTGGGGAAGTCGGAGCACGATGACACGCTCAATAAGTTATTTAGACCTGTGGTTACGCCCCTGCAGCAGTTAGCTTCGACAACGACCAAAGTTCTTAGCAAAACACCCACGACTGCGATTAAACATGAAACAATTAAAAATCAAGATGTGCTGCTGCAGCCTATTAAAAAAGAAGAACCAGCCTTTGAAGAGTCACAATTCCTCGATGAAGTTCTATAGCAGAGACTAGTATCCCAACCGATGATAATGATGGTGTCGAAAAATAAATGTTCGATGAGTCGGAGCCCATATCTCCGAACGTAGTGTAATCTTACCTCGAGCAATACCCTATTGGACTTTTTCAGTAAAAGCGATAATGTCGACAACATATACGGTCCCATATATGACGAGCCGAGTTTCAAGTGGTATCTCGGACAATAGGAAATCAACTTTAACCTTACAGGTCATATTATCGTTGACGGGTTGCAGTTTCAAGGCACCCCCGGAGTTACTTTTCTACAAAGACCCCAATTTCGCCCCCGATGATTTAGAGGCATACCGTCCAATTTTGACAATAACATCGGCACACAAGAATTCGGCAAGTCGACTAAAAGCCTCCAATCTCTATAAATATACGGAAATCATAAGGCCCATGTTTCCACCTCCAGGAAAAAAGCCACGTTTCGACTCTGGCATGAAGTTAACTTAAAATACAAAGCCAGTGGAGTGCATCTACTGGGACGACCCTAATGAATTAGTTGAACGGTTGAAACCTCTCATCGCATCCAAAGAGGCTCGTAACACATCGCATGACAACGAAATAATTGCCATTATAAATGAACTTAAGGAAGCAGGCATTATACGTGAAAGATACATTTTGTGCAGTTTTATTTTCATATATCTAGCCTTTCATTCAATTGATACTCTACTATGCCTTCGAGTAAGTTCGGGCGCAGCAACACAGCCCAACAAACGATCGCAAAGTTTGAAAGTGAACCGTAAACTTGTTGATACCGAAGCCGTATTGTGAAATCCATACGTGAAGAGAAGGTTGCTGAATTTGCTGAACTAACTGAAGACAAGATTAAGAAAGTAGTAGTGCCCGAGCTATACCAAGATATGCAAAAACTACATGATGACATTAAAAGTCAAATGTTGGAACAAAATGGCAAACTTAAAGCACACGCTGAAGATATTGCCAAGATTAAGTTACATTACTAATAATACTTTACCTACCTCCTTTGGTCGATGAATAAAATTTTCATGAAAAGTATGGCCAACAATAAAAACATGACTTTGTCAACTTTTGGCTAGTATACACGATGATTTTATAGCGAAACATTCCAAGGAAAAGGTGCAGGTAGTTTAGGAGCTTCATCATTCTGTACGCAGGAATTTGCTACGCCGCCAAGTGATAATCAAGGGTTTCGATGACTTGTGGCAGTCTGATCTCGGACAAATGGATCAGTATGCGAAATCCAATGGAAAATTCAAGTTTTTCCAGTCGTAATCGATTGTTTTTCAAAGTACGTGTGGACGAGACCACCGAAAAGTAAGTCTGGTGAAGAGGGGACGCGAGGCTTTGAGAGTATCCTCCGGGAACCTCAACTGAAAAATCTTCAAACCGACATGGGCAAAGAATACTACAACTCCCACTTCCAGCGGCCAATGAAATCCCACGGGATCAATCATTATAGCACCTTTAGTGCGATGAAAGCCTCAATCGCTGAACGAATCATTAGAACGTTGAAAGAGCGTCTGTACAAGTACTTTAGTTTGAATGGTACACAAAGAATTGTCAATCTGGATGACACGTATCGCATAAACAGACCAGCCATTTACCAGAGCAAGGCAACACTTGAAAGTCGACTTGCAACGTACACCGACTGGTCTATTTCTCTAAGACAAACACCCGAGATGCTTGCGAATGCAGGCTTTTTCTTTATTTATATTTTGTTTTATTTTCCAACATTTTTGTACAGAATTATTGTGCAACATAAAGATTTGAGCATCTCGAGAAATCTCCGTTACAATGTTTTCCACCATGATAGATTCGATATTGTCCACAAGATCACCATCACACAGGGGTGTCAAAGAATGATCGAGGTTTCGTAATGTGGTTCCTCGAGTGAACCATTTTAAATTTCTTAGCCGAGACTTAAGCATGTTGCTCACATCTACGGGGTGTGACACATTGTACCATTTTTTAACAACTTTAGCATTAGGATGTTTCTTCAGAAAGGCATTTATGGTTGAATGGAAAGACGCTCTCTGCCTACGAATCACATTCTCTCGTAAAGTTAACAGAGCCATACATCTTTGTTTGCTGCGGTCGATGGACTGTGGAGGGCTTGATCCCTCAAACGTGTCACAACATCAGTATGGATTTTCTGTGATACGGTATTCAATACATCTTCATGTCGTTTGGCAGTAAAATCAAAATCATTCTAAAGTAGAAAGCAGAGTTATTTGGAAACAGTTAAGAAAAGCAAACAAAATATTCATGATATCACAACAGTAGGCAGCACAGTATACACCAATCAAGGTGAGAGAGTGACCTGGTCAGAAAGAGTTCCACCGTTTAGAAAGGTGAAAGCACTTTCAAAGTGTTAAAGTGAAAAAGGTATTTACTTTTGGATTTATTTAAACATTCATATATTTTTTTGAGTTTCATTTAACTATTAGATTTATAAATAACATTTGGAAAATAATTATTTTAGCAACGATATGAAGTTTGAAAACATTGCATTTGAAAATTCATTGAGCTTGAAATAAGTTTGTTGAAGAGAATTTAAAATCATTTCGGTACAGCAAATCTTTTTAGATTAGTCATTGTTATTCATAAGGTGTTTGATATTTATTAGAAATTTATTGATTGATTTGATTTGTTATATATTTGAATTTTTAAATTTTTTAAAAAAGGTTGATAATTTCCAAGTTTATTTTTAAAAGGTTTGATAACATATTTAATAAAGAAACTGATTTGTTTTATTACTGACAAAGGGTAAATTGGCGCATGAATAACATTTAAATAAAATAAAAAAGAGTTTCAAGAGTTGGAGCAGTTTTGTTGAAGATAATGAATATTGTGTGGAGTTTTTACGGAGTGGACAAGTTTAAAATAAATAAAAGTTAAATAACAACCACGAAGTAAAAATTCCATAACAATATATATGCTTCCCGAAACCTTTCTTACATTGTGTTAGCCAATTCAGCCGTTACTCAAACAATTCGTATATATATATATATATATATATATATATATATATATATATAATGTTTTTGAACGCCAACTTGTCTCTCTCAACCATGGCTGTGTGACAGTCTCCTACACTCACGCTGTTTTGACCTTGGTCCGCTCAAACACAGAGGGAGCGTCTCGCTACCAACCACAGCTGTGCAGTCTTCTGCACACACGATGTTTTGAACTTGCACGTTTAACCGGATATCGGACTTATCGTCGATGTACGAATTTTCGACAAGTTCGTAGTCGTCATGTCTCCACCCAACCACTATTTCTACGCTTGCCGGTGACTGGTATTATTACTACGCGCCATAAATGGGTTTTTATTCAACATACTATCAACTTTTAATATCTTTTTGTGAAGTGGTCTTGTTGGCATATGCTAAGTGCTTAGGTAGGAAACAGATGGACGGGGTTCGATTCCCCATGACTGCGACGGTTTTTTTTTAATAAAGATATATTAATTATTTTGTATATCATCGAAATTTAGCGCGGTTGAACAGATCACGTAACTATTGACTAATGAGAATTTGGCATGGCTGAGCACGTGGTAATTAACCAAGGTGAGCACTTTATGGGGGTAACTGCTTATCTACTACGCCACAACCCGCCTGTAGTACGCCGTCAGCTGTCAACCGTGTTCCGTACCACTGACTCTATGATATGATATGATATACCTGCCATCGTTCTATGCCATACGCCCCATACCATCGTTCCGTCGTTCTATGCCAACGCACCATACCAATGTTCCCGCGTTCTATGCCAACGCCCCATATCATCGTTCCGTGTCAACGCCCCAGTCATCCGAGGTCATTGACCCCCCCAGGCGATGGCACGTGCGGCTGAGCCCGGGCGGTGTCATCTTGGTTCTCAAGTGGGGGACGTGACGTGACGTGAATATTCCCACGACCAAGTGGAGCGAACCCTTCTCAGGAATATGGTCAATTCTTACAATACTTTTTAATTCTGTCAGTGAAAACTGGCACTCCTCGTTTTCTTCAATGTATTTGAAAATCTGCTCCATTGCTGCATCTACTTGTATTGTGAATGGATGAATTTTTTTCTCCCTCTCGGTCTGTTTTAGAGTAGTTCTTAAAATCAGAGGTAGTTACATACCTGATTTGTTGTCTTGACGAATTGACGAATTTGTCTGCATACTGAATGCACATAGACAAATCCGCGAGTATTTAAATACTCAGAATGTCCATCCGCTCTTTCGGCAGAAGCAGCTTTCAGCGTTGATATTCTTCTACTAGTGACTTTTACAAAGTCTTCTAGTCCATAGCTTAATTCAGAACTACATCCGATTTTGTCGCAAATGAGCCAATCATTACTTATATTATCGCTATTCGATGGTTCACCCATTTTGATACAGGCTGTAACATTACTAATATTAATAACTAACCTTTATATCATGATTAATGATTTAAAATATTAAATTCTGCTTTTACATTTTTTACAAGCGTGTAATATAAATAAAAAACAAATACTTACTATCTATGCCACTAGTTTCAAAGTTTATAAAACTCAATAATGTTCAGTAATTAACTTTTAACACACTCACTGCTCAATAATATATATTAATTGCAAATTATCAAAAATCAGAAATTATTTATTTTCGGAGAACACAAAAACAGCTACGTATTGAGCCTAGCAAGTTGGCACGTGTACTATTCTGTTAGGGTCCGCGTTAACAGCATCCAACACATGTTGTTGTCCCCTCTAGTCCCCTTCCCACCCCTCATATTTATACTGGCAGTCCCTTGAGACCCAAGTATGTAAAAGTTCCCCCTTTTAAAATATAACTTTAAACTAATATAAATAAAATTAATAATTATTTATAATAATAATTAAAAAATTTAGACCGCAGAAAATTTTTTTAAAACATTTTTCTATATACTATTAAAAACACATTTCCAAAGTTTATATAAAGAATCATTAACTGGCCCTGGATTCCGAGGTGTAAATTTTATGGTTCTCCACCAATTTGGCAGATAAATAAGCCAAATTTCTTGTCGGTACTTTCACTAAAACTTCAACGCGGATGAATTCCCGGAAACCATCTAATGTATATATATATATATATATATATATATATATATATATATATATATATATATATATATATATATATATATATATATATATATATATATATATATAATTATTCTTACTTAATATAATCTCCAAAAGAGAGTCCACCTTAAATCTGTGAAATTCTTAACAAAGGGATTACAGGAACCTCTGTGTTCTTATTTTCACCAAGAGAAGACAGACATAACATCTCACATCAACAAGTTATAAGCTTTGGACAAATGCTAAACGAAAACAATGCAAATCTATATTTGAAACTTAATGTTTTTTCTCGGATATTCAACTATATAATAACTTAGGTTTGTGTTTCTACGCTACTGAATTACAACCGTTTGGGGAATTCAATCTAGTAATAAGTGATACAATCTTGTATCTTGACCTTACAACAAGAAACACCCAAAGAATATTAGATTTGTTTTCCTATAATTTGAAAATTACGACCGCACCTAGAAATGATTTATATATTTACAATGATTTTTGTATTACTCAATTTTACTGGTAAGTAAAACATTCAGCTTATAAATATTGTTATAAAATTAACATGATTTAAATGTTAGTGTATTTACTTCATGTCAAAATAATTTGTTGTCAATTGTTTGTTATAACTAAAGTAATAAATATTTAATTTTATTATATTTTATGTTTGAGCTACATTAATAAAACATTTCATTCATGTCATTGTCATGTCATTATTGTTAAAAGCAGAGACTTAAACTATGATAAAACTTTTAAAAAAAAGTATAACCGACTTCTACCTATAATTAAAATGCTAAAAATATTTATAACAAAATACAACTCAAGCAAATAAATAACACATTCAATATTGTTAGGTACCTACCCAGGAAGTAAAAAATGTAAACATTAAAATGTGCTCATTCTGTACAAATTAAATACCTACCGATCTAGTATATTTTTGAAGTCGGTGCCAAGCAAATCTAAAATTCTTCACTGCGTACTTATCTACTAATTCATCAAACTTGATTGTTGCTTTGCACCGACTTGAAAAATATACTAGATTGGTAGGTAATTAATTTGTACAGAATGTGCACCTTTTAATATTTACATTTTTTACTTCCTGGGTAGGTACCTAACAACATTGAATGTGTTATTTATTTGCCAGAGTTGTATTTTGTTAGAATTATTTTTAGCTTTTTAGTTATAGGTAGAAGTCGGTTATATATTTTTTAAATGTTTTATTTTCAACTTTTTATTATTTTTTTTGAACACATGTAGTTTTCATTCTTTATTTTTTATTTTGTATGTATAACCTTAATAGACAGAACCGGGTAACATCGAAAGCCTCAAGATTACACAATGATACTTTCTCATTTAAATTGACAGGTAAATCTTTACGAACAAAATGTACTAGTACGCGTTGACTTAATAAGCCCAAAATATATTTATGCCTTATGGACTACGCCATGTAACCTTTTTTCAACTTTTTTTGACAACCCTGTATAACTATAGATAATTCTACTCCAACCTATGTACCAACCATCCTGTACATACGAAATTTGTTAGCTGCCTTCTATAGGACGGAGTAGAATCCATCCCATATTTACGGAGTCAAATCCGTCCTATATTTCAACTATAGTATATAACTCCTTGTGGGCTAGCCCATAAATTAGTTCATTTTTTACATTTTATATTCACGTTCTGTGTAACATTAATTCCTCTCCACACTTCTTATGGCCTATAAAAGAAATAATTTTTAAATCACACTGTATAAATATAATTCAACTGCAGCATATATTTCAACCATCCTGTATATGATTTGCTTATGTCTACATCATATAACAGTTTTTTA
This sequence comes from Octodonta nipae, assembly GCA_034190945.1. Classification (NCBI taxonomy): domain Eukaryota; kingdom Metazoa; phylum Arthropoda; class Insecta; order Coleoptera; family Chrysomelidae; genus Octodonta; species Octodonta nipae. Next base: position 128,266,264 of record CM067217.1, read on the forward strand.
ATCACCCTATATAATTTTAATTTCACATTTTTTCCAACATCTTTATACCAGCAAACGTCCAGTCCACCCTATATTCCAACCATCATGTATATACGGCTGCCTACAGAACACTATCATTCTAGTCCGTCCTATATTTCAATCTTTATATAAATGCAACTCCTTCTATCACTTTACTTTATGATTTTGTTTGCTATAATTAAACACCCTGTGTGTAAACGCACCAAATAGCAGTTTAAAGTTTGACTGAATTTTCTATTAGGCCGGGAGAATGTGACAACCAAAAGCACCGTCTTGCATTTAAATAGGTATTTGCCTGGTATACAAACAAAACGAGCTTGGTACTCATTGATTTAAGGAGCCGAAAATACTATGCTTTACTACCTATATGCTTGAGATGTATATAGAAAATTTTCAAATTCGCAATTAAAACTTCCAATTCCTAAAATTACCGCACTATTAAGTTGGAATTAAAATATTTATGAGGAAATGTCCGTTAATTCATTTCAATGAAATTTTTGATAAGAATTTTGGAATTTTCGGCGATTTTCTGCAAAATTGCAAGTTGCACGTCGCAGAAAAGTATATGAGATCACCTAAGGATCTTCCTTAATAGATTAAACGTTAAAAAACTATACACATCCATAAGGAGTTATCGAAAAATCGACTAAAATATTAGGGATATTGATCGATTTCCATGCACGCATGTGTTCATTCACAAATTATATCACTTTACCACTAGAATTCTTTTCCAAAATTTGAAGTTTCACCAATCCGGATATATACTCTATTAAACAAGACCATATTCATTCAAAACGGTGCACCACAGGAGAAGAAATCAGGTAACATACATACAAAAAAGCGAAAAAAAATACGCGACGAATTGATAACCTCCTTCTTTTTGGAAGTCGGAAATATCGACTCATTTGTAATAATGTCAAATATTTATTACCGATCACTATCCGAGAGTAGTAACATGCTAGACTCCCCTAAACGGCAATCCAAAGAGAAAAGGTAATCATGTAGTTAAGTTAAACTCAGAGAAATTTATACAATCAATAAGTGCCGTAAAGTTTAGTGATATATACGAAACAGAGGAAGTGGATAATGGTGGTAAAGTAAAACTGAACAAATTATCAGAATGTATGAATAAAGCAACACATCTGCAAACCTAAAACAAAAAATTTAAAACGAAACAATAGATAACAATCGGGTTTGTCATTTCGATAAAGTGGAGAGATAAACTTTTCCAAATATACATTAAAGATCGATTAAATGATATAAAAAACAAGTATATTTAACTTATAGAAACAAACTTAATCTTCTAATTAAAAAAGTAAGCATCAATACTTTAAGAACAAAATATAGGAAAAAACAAGAACAAAACTGAAAGTCAGTAAGTCTGCGCAGTTTTACATATTTGGGTCCACGTTATTGGAATTTCTTGCCTCAGAAACTAAAGACCATTAACTCAAATAGGATTCCGATGTAAACTTAATTAGTGGATATTGTCAACAGATAGATATCAGTTCCATAGGATAATCGAAAATTACTAATAAACAGCAACTTTTGCATCATTCTAGTAGTAAATCACATGTTATATATATATATATATATATATATATATATATATATATATATATATATATATATATATATATATATATATATATGTATGTGGTATATATGTATTTATGTGTATGTATGTATGTATGTGTGTATATGTATGTATACTAGAGTGGTCGTTAATTTTTTTTTGTGACGCCCCCTCAAAAGCTTCCTTTTGATGAAAAAACACTGGGAAAATTTTCTTTTTTCTTTAAATTCAAAACAACACGTGCCTCTAGACGACCTAAGTCAATTTTTAATTTTTGGGAATGGATATAATCATCTTTAATCGGAATATTACATGAAAAATACAACTTTATTCGAAATATAAAAAATAATGAAACTCATATCAATAAAAAAAATATTTTATCAAAATAATAATAAACAACAATTTAAATTTTAAAAAATTCCAGTTGATTTGGTCTATTAAAATTGATATTTTTATTTTAATATTACATTAGTACAAACGATATTTTAATACCTAGATTTCTTCTCTCCAAGCCTCAAGTAAGCTTTTTTTCGTATTTTTAATGCCTTCTCTTCTATGATCATCTACGATTTTACTGAGGAATTTTTGAGGATTATACCCAAAAATTGACTTAGATCGTCTAGAGGCACGTGTTTTGAATTATATAAAAAAAATTTCCCAGTGTTTTTTATCAAAAGGAATCTTTTGAGGGGGCGTGGCAATAAATTTAATTTGAAACGACCACCCTAATGTAGTATGTGGGTGTAGTTATGTATATGTGTGTATATATAAATACTATATACTCATATTTAGCTACGTATACGTGTATATTTTGAAGCTCATAGAAAAGTTTTTAAACAAACTTTTTTGGGCTTCTTTTATTTGTTGAGTTGTATCCTAAAAAATTAACTGTAATTAGGTTGGAAATTGTAACGGTATCTTGAAATTGCCTCTAAATATTTGAATAATATTTTAATAAATTCCCAACTTGAGCATACAAAATATGGCAGCACATTTCAACTACGGCACGCATTGTATTTTGCTTTTAACTATAGTATTAATTCGGCATTTGTCTAGGCCAATTTGCTGCCATCAGCTTTAAGTCATCCATGTATAACAAATGGTTTATGTTAAATGCCTGTGCGCTGTTGTGTTTGAGACTGAACCCAAAGTTAGTCGAGTTCAGTTTGAGAGAGGGTTCATGGCAAGCCAAGGCAAAAATAAATTATTCCCTACTTGACCATACAATGTATGGCAGCACACTCCCTCTAAGGCACACATATATATATATATATATATATATATATATATATATATATATATATATTTATATATATATATATATTATATTCACTTTGATTCAATTCACTTTTTAAAAAAAAATTATTTATTTAGAAACATACAATATTAAAAGTGAACAATTAAAATAGTTAAAGTACTTGAATAACTTAATGCTATAAATGATATTATTTGAATGACAACACGAGAACGTTTCCAGTTGCTTTTATAACATTGACAAAAGTGCTGATGCAAGTCAGCGTTTTTACTTGGTAAAAGGACTCGTGTAGGTTTCCGGGAAGTTGTTTGCATATAATTCAAGATGAAATTTGATATCCCTGAGAAGTCACGTACGCTTTAAATTCCATTGACTTCTCGACTGTGTGAACTAAGTGCTGATATATTTTGCATATAACAACTCCCCTTACATATCAAAAGTTGATGCTATAACATCAACTTTTAGGAACAGAAACATAAAATAACATAAAATGATGTTTGAATGGTATGAATAATAAGTAATAAGCGTATAAAATATGAATAAAATAAAGTAAAAGGTAAAAATCAAATTGATATTTGTAAAATAAAATCAAAAATGTTAAAGTAAATGAGCAATAAAATAATACGAGTAATAATTAAATGCTTAACCTAAACATATCAAAATAAAATATAAAGTAAAAGGAAATGTGAATAAAAATAATGTGTAGAAAAATAAAAAAGTTAATGATATAAATTAATATTAAAAATGGTGTTTTTAGAGAACATAAAGGGTATACCTAAACTTGCGTCTCTAAGCTTTGTTCTGTTTTCAAAACAGGCCTAAGCTTGGGAAGAATTTGAGTCTTGGCTGAGGCACTGAAGTCTGGTCAGGATTGCAGTCCTTTGGAGGTTTTACCATCCTCTTTTTGAGAGCTTGGAAGGTGATGAGTGCTGCTATGATCATGAGAGCAGCTATGGTTGTATAGGTAAACCAAGAGATATTTTTGGTAACAAACGGCTGGTTTATGAGACCATCGAGGTCTCTGGAATATTGTTCCAATTTGTGATTTGCTACGTCTAATTCTTCTACGTTAAGCGTGTTCAGCTTCAGGGGCTGAAGTTCAGGAATTATAATTTTTTCTGGCACTGCGTCGCAACAGTTGAACGGCACTGTTACTGGTTGGAAGGTTTCTAGAACATCGGTTTGTTTACCAGATTCGGCTTGAACTTTTGTAATTCCTATAAACGCACTACACTCTGATTGAAGAGTCAATATGGAGTTGAGGGAGATTGTAAGAGTTTTTGGGTTTGTTTGAGCGCAATTCACTGTAACACTTATGGGTTCAGCCATGTATTGGGTTCTAGTTTTTGAACGTTGTATCCTTGAGTGAATATTAGTGAGCTTTTACAGTTGTCGGGTACCTTCTGGACATTCCTTAGAAGTTGAGCTTCACATAACGCGTTTGTGTCAATAGGATACGCGTAAAGTTCAGAACACAGTTTCTTACGAGTGGATAACGGTTTACACGCACTTAAGTCTTTGATCGGAATAAACATTAAAGAATCATCATTCTTTGCAAGATATTTTTGAGTGAAGGATAGCATATGATGTAAACCTGCTCTTTCATCGTATATAGGGATAGGATATAAATGAAAGACTGTGTAAGGATGTTGTTCGACTAAAGGGATTCTTAACACAAATATAAGATCGGTATATGTTTGAAATGCCTCTAGTTCAATAATTTCCAGATATTGTGCGATGCTCGAGTACTTTACAGCCAATGGAAGGTTACTTTTGACTAAATTTTGCGATATTTCCTGTAATGAGGTAATAAGATGTTCTGGTGTTAAAATTGAAGAGTGAATTATTTTCAGACGCGCGAATGTGATAGAATTTAAAACATCATTTAAATTATCTTCTAAGTAGAGATAATTCTCCATAAGTTTTTCACACATTTCAAGTAGTGCGAGTTTTGATTCGACGTAGGCGACCTTATCATTAATTTTTCCTATAGTGTTTTCCAGCTTTATCATGCTATCGTTAAAAAGTTTCTCGTCAATTCTTAGATTTTGGATAGTTTCGTTGAAGTTTTTAATTACGGATGTGGTGACACTTATTTGTTTTTTTTTGTAAGTTCTCAATTTGAAGTTGGCCTTGATTTAAGCGGTTTATGCTTTCGGTAAAGTATTTTCCGTCGGCGGCGTCTAAATTGCCGGTGATTGCCTTAAAAAGGGTACCTGCCCCATCAAGTATACCTCGTTTGTGTCTTTTAGTGTCCATGTGAATGTCAGTAAATTTCTGTTTGATTGAGTTAGAAATTTGATTGAGAAGGTTAATGTGGGTTTGTACGTCTGCGCGAAAGTAGTTCATAGCAAAAGAATTGAAGTTAACAGTTTTTACAAGAGTTTGTAATATTCTGTTATTTGTTGTAAATACTTGTTCTAGTGTAGAAATGTTTCTGTGTACTAAAAGTGTCCATTTATCATTGGATACAGTTATTTCTGCTTCGTTATGGAAGTAGATACCTAAAGTATTGTTTATTGGTTGTATTTGAAATTGGGGTACTGCTGACCCGAACAGCAGGCAAAACCTGAAACAGAAATTAACTTTCTGAGAACGGTTTCATTCGGTTGAAATTTACTTTTGATTTTTGGTTAGTTTTAGGGTTTAGTACTGTTGCGGAGTTTCTGTGAATCTCCAGGATTTCGAAAGGACCATTGAATTTATTTTGGAGTTTGTCCTTGATCTGGGATTCTTTAATATAGACTTTATCGCCTATTTGATAGTTAGGGAGATTTTCAGAAACGTGTTCATCAAATCTGACTTTCGCTTTATGTTTTTGGATTTCCGTTCTTTCGCGAGCAATTTTATAATAGTGAGAGATACGATTATTGAGATCTCTGATGTACTTAGTTATCAGAGCTTGTTGTTTGTAGAGAGTTTCTGGAGTCCTATCCATCCCATATTTACGGAGTCAAATCCGTCCTATATTTCAACCATAGTATATAACTCCTTGTGGACTAACCCATAAATTATTTCATTTCTAACATTTTATATTATCGCCCTGTGTAAGATTAATTCCTCTCCACACTTTAAGCAACTTCTTATGGGCTATAAAAGAAAATTTTTTTTAATCACACTGTATAAATATAATTCAACTCCAGCATACATTTCAACCATCTTGTATATGATTTGCTCATGTCCACATCATATAACAGTTTTTTAATCACCCTATATACTTTTAATTTCACTTTTTTTCCAACATTTTTATAGCACCAAACGTCTATTCCACCCTATATTCCAACCATCCTGTATATACGGCTGCCTACGGACCACTATCATTCTAGTCCGTCCGATATTTCAATCTTCATATAAATGCAACTCCTTCTATTACTTTACTTTGTGATTTTGTTTGCTATAACTAAACACCCTGTCTATAAACGCACCAACTAGCAGTTTAAAGTTTGACATGTTTTGTCACTGAATTTTCTATTAGGTCGGGAGAATGCATTTAAATAGGTATTTGCCTGGTATAAAAACAAAATGAGCTTTGTACTCATTGATTTAAGGAGCCGAAAATACTATGCTTTACTACCTATACCTATGCTTGAGATGTACATAGAAAATTTTTAAATTCGCAATTAAAACTTCCAGTGCCTAAAATTACCGCACTATTACGTTGGAATTAAAATATTTATGAGGAAATGTCCGTTATGTCATTTCGATGAAATTTTTGATAAGAATTTTGGAATTTTCGGCGGTTTTCTGCAAAACTGCAACTTGCACGTCTCAGAAAATTATATGAGATCACCTAAGGATCTTCCTTAATAGATTAAACGTTAAAAAAACTATACACATCCATAAGGAGTTATCGAAATATCGACTAAAATATTAGGGATATTGGTCGATTTCCATGCATGTGTTCATTCAGAAATTTTATCACTTTACCAATAGAATTCTTTTCCAAAATTTGAAGAGTCACCAATCCGGATATATACTCTATTAAACAAGACCATATTCATTCAAAACGGTGCACCACAGGAGAAGAAATCAGGTAACATACATAAAAAAAGCTAAAAAAATACGCGACGAATTGATAACCTCCTCCTTTTTGGAAGTCGGTTAATAAAATTAATTGGAAGACGTGGATACAATGAATTGATACAGACAGGCTGCCTGGAAGAAGAACTAATGGCAGACCGAGGACAAGTGAAGTAAAAGAAGAGGACTGTTTACTTTTCATGGATACTGTACGCAAATTCAGCCTTAAATGTATTTTATATTTTTATTATTTTTTTGGAACTTACAATAAGCATTTCTCCGATCATAATAAAGAATAAAATATAAAAAATCATGAAATATTATTTAAAGGCGTTGAGATAAGGGCTACTAAAGTAGTTTGGATTAAAATAATTCATTTTTTAATTTAAAACAGGGTTTAAAACGTAATAGACAGTTTTAGAAATTATTTTCTTTGCTTTTGCAGATTTCAGTTTGTTGATTGTGTCCTTCCTGCACATCCAGAAAATGGAAATTGGCAGGTAATAGGTGGAAGTCAGGAACCTGGGTCGACAATTCTTCCAAATACCTTAATAAAATTTTCCTGCAATGCTGGTTATACCTTAACACCTAAAAATGCATTTTATATATGTGATGCTGACTGGAGTCCGAAAACTATGCCAAAATGTCAAGGTATGTAAAACATATCTCCTGAATTTTTGTGTTGTTTCTACATATGATTAAAGTAAAAATACTAAATATCTTATTAAATGACAATAAACTGTTGCTCATTTATTTTATACTAGTATAAAATAACATACATAAAAAAATTGCACAATATTCTGTGTTTAAGAAACCACCTGCACAAGAATCAAATCCACCTTAACTACTCGCGTGGAGTGTACAGATTCGAATGGGAAAACTATCTCTTGCGGTCGAGCAGAACATGGAAGTACAGCAACAGTTAAATGTGCTCAATATTATGAATTACCTGTTGGACAGAATGGTAAAACTCATTGTAAAGAAGGCAATTGGTCAAATATTATTAAGCGGTGTGTACCCGGTATGTTTTTTGTTAGCAAATAAGTTATAAAAACGATTAAAACTCAGCAGAATGAAAGTGCCTTTACCATTCGAATCTTAGTGATTTATGACAGTTAGTTGATTTGCAAATCAACCTGAAATTCCTTTAAATCATGAATCATGTTTAGGTAATTTTCTGTTATATAAATGAGTCTATATTATAGTTTAGTTATGTACCTAATAATCTGCTGTATATATATACCACAAACAAGGGATTAAAGTACCAAGGGTGGATAGAACTAGCAACCTAGTGACGATGGTAAAGTCTTTCGTAGGGTTAAATTTTAATAAAACAATATTCTGTTCAGACCCAATTCTTGTTAGAATTCCGCCTTGCCTATCGATATGATGTAATCATTCACAGAAATTACCCAGCTTTTTGCGTTGCAATATTTTATCAACCAGTACCAAAAATCTTCGTTCTCTGTTAAAACCTTATTCACATTTGCCATTATTCAATTTATAATAAACTATCCATATTGGATCTAAGTACACAATGAAAAACCCATTCGACTTACGTAAGACTATGCATGTCAGGTTTCAAAGCAGAGCAAATTGTTCATCGGTTTACATGGCGTTCATCTTAAACTAACATTGAGTGACGTTCAATGTTCATACAATACAAAATTTACTTCTGATCTGATTTGATATATTCTGTGGATTCACATAATTTATTCTCATTAAATATATTTTGTGTGGTTCTTGTTTATTTTTCCTAAATTTATTCTTATTATTATTTAAATAATCTCTGAAATTATTTCAAATTAAATGCCATCTAAACTTGATTAATTCCGAATAATATTTATACGTGTTAATGAGGAAAAGTCTTGAAATCAAACATCAAACTTGTGTATTGCATTTGAAATTTTAACAATTAAGTTCCCAACTATATTGACATGTCCAATATTCGCTAATATTACTGTTTAAGAAGGATATGTTCTTGATTGTGGTTCTAGTAAAGGATACATCTCTGTCATTTATTCTATGCCGCTTAGCAGTCAATAGAATTTGCTTCCAACCTTCATTAGCAAACATTTCTCTGAAATCGAATTGCATATAGGCTATAAAATACCCCCTTCCCTCAATTATTTTTTAAACAATTGCAGATATCAAAATGACATTTTATATTTATCGTATAAGACATGTCTAATTTATATTTTACATAATCTTTGCCCCAGAGTCAAGTGTTATTTAGTTATGACCCTCATTAAAACTATTTTTATTTATTACCAATTATTAATATTATATTCTTAAATGATACATTTGATCACCTTGGGCATCCTAATAAATATAAAGCCTTATTCAAGTTTTTGATAGTTTCCATGGAATATATTGACACTAAAATTATTAATTGCCTTAACTATTTTTTTAGCTTCGTAACAAACATCTTCAAATATGTATAAATGAAAATAAGATAACTAAATAAGATAAATCGGTCAAACAAGCTTCCTTTTGATATTTACTCACCTTTGTGGAAAAACATATTGGACAAATAATCCCACACGGAATAAAGTGATATAACATCCCACATTTTTGAAAACATACCGCTCTCAAGTTTTCATAATTCAATTTAGTCTTGTAACAATTATATGTACAGTGGACTATTAAAAATTCAATAAAAATAACCATAATATGATTTCGTCGAAGAACATCCGAAGATTTAGCTTTTGTGTATACCGCGTTCTCGAATATGAAAACTATAGTAGTCGGATAACACTCCCCACATACACCTAAATTTAATTTAGTTTAAGTTCAAAAATGGATTCATTTAAAATCGATTTAGATCTCTAAAATTTTAATACCAATTCGGCAAAACAAATTTACAAGGTTCTTTCCATTTAAAATAAGTACTGGACCATGCTAATTTCTCAAAGAGTAATTAAATTAGTAAATAAAATTTATTGCATTCCGTGATTGTTTACCATATTCAAAAATTTTCTAGTATTAAAAAAGTCAATTTTACAGTTTATTTTGAGTGCTCATTATGGTTTTCTCTCCTAACTTCTTTTTCTCTAACTATAACTATTACGAAGTTGTAACGGTGAAAGTGTAGTAGGAGCAATTTCCCCAGATTACTGGTTGTTTCTTACTGAAAATCGTCCTCATAGTGTTCTAAGAGAAAGAAATATTCACAACATGATCAACCAGTCTTCCTGTGTACAAATATGTTTACTGTACGCAGTATGTACATATCTGAGAACGTAGGTTTTCGCGGCCAGAGTCATAGGTGATTCTGCTTTTTCCGGATTTGGACCCCGTCATTTTTTCGAATTAATTTATTTATATACCTAAACCAGGATATAAACAAAGTTTTCCGACGTTTCGCCCACACTTGTAAGGGGCTTTTTCAAGGATGAGAAAAGACAAAACAAATATTACTTAAGGTTACTTAATCCGCTCTCCAACATACAACATCGCCAAATATTTAGCGGACATTCATTGGAAGATCGCCCTCATATGTTTTAAACTCATTCCATTTCATAACTCTTCTTTCAGAGATATCAGTTGAACCCAAAGACATTTCAGGTAGTTTTGATGTGAGATCACTGTTCATCAAAGTTCCTATCTCAAGATTATTAGAGAACTGCTGTCGGAAGACGGACAAACCTTCGATTTACTCATGTTGATCGAAAAATCTCTTACGTCTACGTATTTTCTTTTTCAAAATAAATATTACATGCAAACTTCTGGTACCCTCATGGGTTCGCCTTTATCACCAATAGTGGCAAATATCTTTATGGAAGCCTTTGAAGCAGTGGCTCTGGAGTCTTCAAGTCACAAACCCAAAATTTGTTCTTTAACTAGATTAATGCCCAACATTCAAACATCAAATCCACAATGGAAATTGAGTCCAATGGATCTCTGACCTTCCTGGACGTGTTGGTTTCACTGTTGCCAAATCGTCGTCTGGGCCACTCTGTATATCAAAAACCAACACATACAGACAGATATCTGCACGCCCGGTCCCATCATCATCCATCTCAGAAAAGGTCAGTCGTGAACTCCCTGGTGCATCGAGCTATATCTATTTCCGAACCCAAACGTTTGAGAAGGGAATTAGCTTGGGTAGAGGGTAGCCTACTAAACAACGTCTGCAGTAAACGAGAGATTCGCAATTCCATTTCTCGTCACCAAAATCCTCTTCCTAGGAAAGAACTATTACTTATTAAATCAGTAGCATATTTGCCACATATCAGCAAGGTCACGGATGGGATTGGGAAGCTTCTCCATAAGCACGAGGTGAAAACAGTTTACAAACCATTATCCAAAATCGCACAAATATTACCCTCTCCAAAGAATAAACAAAATCCTGTTTCATCTATGGGTGTTTATTCCATCCATGCTCGTGAGGGACGGTATACAACGCTGAAACAGGTCGATCTATAAACACTCGTCTATGTGAGCACAAACGTTGTTTGAAAACGAGCCTGCTATAGCTGAACATCATCACGGCGGGCCACAACATCCTCTTCGACAGCTCCTCTGTCGTGGCCAAATCTCCGTATTATTTCACCAGAAAATTCCGTGAGGCCGTTGAAATCGCCAAAAATCCCAAGAATTTGAACCGAGACAAAGGTTTTGAACTTTCGCCCATCTGGCAACCCTGCATCAACATTTCAACAGACATCTCATCAACAAAATAAATCATTGCCTACTAATAAAATTTCTCCACAAAGATCCTTTAATAAGAACGAATGATGTTGGTTACAAAAGCGCAATTAATAAACTAAAGAAGACAGTTGTGATTGATTGATTTGCGTAAAAAGATGTGAAACAAATTCAAAAATAATAACATTTCCACAAAAGATGAAATTGATAAAACGATTGTTTTGCAGATTGTTACCGGAGACCTTTGATATTACCCAACTACTGCTAAATTTTCTCTGAGGAAAAAATAATATTTAATATTCGTTCGCTTACGTATGTACGTTTTGATTCTGTACATAGCATTGTTCTAAGTAGTATTGTAGCTTTATTAAAAAACCTTATATTTGAAAAATAATCATTTGAGTTCAAGGATTGTTCCAATTTCAAGGAGTCCAATTCTAGTGAGATTTCGTCTGTTTTTTGGAGATAAGATTAGAGGGTGGGAGACCAAAATTTTGACTTTCAGTAAATAATTTGTGCCGTAAACTCGGTGATTAAGAGTAAAGAAGTGAGGATTTAGTTGATTACTTTCCTGTTGTAGTTTGCGGGGTACCTATTGGAGGTAAAATAGACACAGTTAATGGCTCTATAAATGACCCGACATTCAAATATCCATGGACAGCTACCCTCTACCGTAGACACAATGACGAGCTTAGACACATTTGTGGTGGAAACATAGTCAGTGCCAATGTAATTTTAACAGGTACGTAAACAATTGCACAAATTATAATGATTGCTCCTCATTAAATATAAATGTACTCTAATAATTTGGTTCAAATATTTATAGCTGCCCATTGTGTGGCAAACTATAACGGAGAGTCCTTTCAACCAAAAGATTTTCAAATATCAGTAGGAAAAGCTTATAATGTATATGGTGACCTCAGAGACCAAAGCGCACAGTATGTACTGGTAAGTTTTTTATTTTTGTTTATATTATGGCACAAAGTTATGATTGCACCCGAGAGAAGATCTTATATATAGATACAAAAAGGAATCACTGTTATCCTGACAGAAAAACTGTAAATTTCAGTTTGGGAAAATTTGTGATATTTCTAGGTCTTTGAAATTAAACATTTTACTAGAAAAATCAAGAACGACAAAACATATACGGAGTGATCAATCTGAAGTGTACTCTGTTTGGCTTCGGGATCGGCCGCCTTCGACCGAAAAAAGCGCCTTCGCCTTGAACTTCAGCTTCGGCAAAAAATCAGCCAAAGTTTGCAGAAGCGAAACTTTCTATCACCCTCAGAAAAAGGACGAAGTTTTACGAATAAACGCGAGATACGTACCGAGGGTGGTGGTAATGATGACGTAATTATAGAAAAAAAATTTAATACATGGTAAGGGGATAAAGTTCCCAAAAAGTGGAATTTAGGATGCATTAGTTCAGTACTTAAAAAAGGTTATAAAAACCATGTCAAAGTTCCCGAGACAGCAGTTATTATTGCAATGAACTTGTATGGCCGTATACTGAAATATTCGGGGTTCATCTCCCAGTTCGTGTAGCGTTTGCCGGAGTGTTATCGAAATTTCCAGTCAGGTTGACCTTGTACAGGAGCGGCGTAGATAAATTTTATAACACTGCCCCCCCCCCCTTTAATCCTGATCGTCCCAATTGGGAACATTCTCTCCATGGTAGAGAGCAAGTCGATCCAAATGAACCACCTTCAACTTAGCTCTTGGGTTTCGACGGGTACGGTAGACAACGTCATTGATTCTCTTGACCACCTCGTAGGTACCATCCCAGGCGGATGCAAGCTTTAAGGATTTACCCTTGCTCCTCTGGGGGTGTACAGCCAGACCTTATCCCTCTCTTCGAACCCGACTGAATTGCCCTCGAGGTAATATCGGGTCTTCATCCGGTCGCTGGTGGCCAACATCTACGTTCGGGCTAGTTCGTGTATTGCCAGAATGTTATGTCGGCATAATCGTTGATTTCTTGGGAGGTTTCTTCGTGGGAGCCAAAGGCCAGATAGCAGGGTAATCTCAGCTCTTTTCCGAATAGTACCCTGACTAGAGTCAGACGTGTACTGTTATGTACGGCTGAGCGATAGGCCAACAGGAATAGGGGAATATGCTCATCCCAATCACCGTCGATTATTGCTGACGACCTTGGACAGGTGTTGTTCCAAGGTCCTGTTGAATCTTCCACCATTCCGTCTGACTCTGGATGCAATGGTGTTGTTCTCGTTTTCATGATTTCAGACCTTCTGGAATACATTCGATTCGAAGTTACGCCCGTGGTCTGAATGTAGTTCCAAGGGGGAGCCAACCCTGAAGAAAAGCTGTTCTTCTACCAGCACCCCCCCTACCATGGTTGCCTCTTGATTGGGTATCACATATGCCTCAGGCCACTTGCTAAAGTAATCCATTGCGACCAAAATGTATTTGTTCCCCATCTCAGGCTCGGGAAATGGACCGGATGATATCGATGGCAATTCTTTCAAATAGGACGCTCACATTGTTCTGCAGCATTCTGCTATTGGTTCGGGTCCTCGGGCCCTTACTGGCTACACAGGTGTCACATTTCCGGCACCAAGCTCTGAGTTATTCGAAGTAATGGACCCAGTAGTACCGTTGGCTAATTTTATCCATGTATTTATTCATGCCAAGATGACCTCCAGTAAATCCCATTATGTACTTCAGTCAGGATGGCTGGTACCTTTTTCTTTGGAACTACCAGTTGGGACTTAGTTATTCGACCGTCCGTGCTTTCTCAAATTCTCTTTAGCATTCCATTCTCAACTCTTAGGAAGTCCCATTTGGCCCATAATGATTTCAGGACGCTCGAGTATCTAGCTACCTCGTCCCATCGTGGCCTAGGTGCCCCTCTTTTTTTTCAGTGACGTCATTTGTTCGATATCTAGATCAGCCATTTGATCCTGGGTGCACTGTTCCGCTGTCTAGTCTTCATTGGCCTGCACACAGATCTGTCGGATGGAGATACCCCCTCGCTGTTCCGTCTTCAGACAATGTCCGCATTCTACTCTTCGAGGTCTTCTTGACAGAGCATCGACATTATTATGCAAATTGTATTCATGTAATTTCTCCATCCACCTGGTCAGTTGTCCTACCGGGGTCTTCATCTCCAGCAGGCAATAGAGTTATTTGTGGAAATGGTCTACAGCCCTGATTATTGCAAGAAGTTCTTTTCTGGTGACACAATAGTAGTCTGTAGTACCCGATCACCCTCTCTTCACCATCCAGCATCGGAGATAGGACGGCCCCCAAACCTATGTTGCTGGCGTCGGTGTCTAAGATAAACTTGCCGGACTGTGTAGAGAACCCTAGGATTGCGCTGGATCAGAGTGCCGCCTTCAGTCTTGATTTCAATGGAATGACTCTTTTTCAGCGGTCTGCTGATGTAGAGGTGCGACAATGATACCAAATCCTTTAACAAATCGCTTGTAGTATATGAACCAGAAGCTTCGAAGTTCATGCTTGTCCCTTAGGAGTGTCCAATCACAAATGGCTTCTATCTTGTCTTTGTTCGTGTGGATTTCTGACTCAAAAACGTCGTGGCCCAAAAACTTTACTTCTTCAGATAGTCGTCGAATGTATGACCCATGACCAGAATGTCTTCGTGATATACTAAGCACGTTCTCCATGTCAACCTGCTCAATACATACTCGATTAGTCTCTCAAATGTAGCGGGGGCATTACATAACCCAAAGGACATGACCGTGAACTAAAACAGCGCTTTACTGGTGGAGAACGCTGTCTTCTCTCTGTCGTTTTCGTGTAGACCAACTTGCCACTATCCACTCTTTAGGTCTAGTGTGGATATCCAACAGGAGCCTGCGAGTGTGGTAAGAGTCTGAGTAATATTTTATAATTCAACTTTAAGTTTTTCATCAAAAGATTTCACTAACCTTTATTGGATTTGTTCTTGATGTTTCTCCTTGTCACGCGTTTCCAAGATCTGAGTTATTTTTTCGCTACCTGTTATTTTTTGGTAGTCCATGTTTTCCATAATTCAATTTACGATTTTAACTACACTCAATCCTGTACTTCTAACACCAAATTGCAATAAACTTCGTGGGTTCAAATTAAATTTTAACAACTAATATTTACTTTATTTACACCTACATTATTTACAACAGCTGATTTCGCAAACAATTTACATTAAAATAATAACACTATCTAAGTTGAACTGACTGTGGAATGTCCAGTCATCGTATTTTTAATCCACATCTCTCTAGCAAATTTCATGCGTCATCTCCCAGTTCGTGTAGCGTTTGCCGGAATGTTATCGAAATTTCCAGTAAGGTTAACCTTGAATATGATCCCTTTTTTATACTTCAGTCGGCTTAAATGTTTTACGTTGTGTTACTCAGGAGCGGCGTAGATAAATTTTATAACAATATGTTAAGAAATAAGGATTTATATATCAGAAATATATTAATATAAATTTTATTTCAATATATAATAATATATCTAAATAAGTGAAACCATGCTTCATCAGAATAAATAATTACATCCAAATCTTCATCTCTAATTGATTATATAAACCATTAATCATAGTTTTATCAATGTATAAAGTCTTGGTCCTGAAAGTGTTGATATAATGACATTTTGTAAGTATACAGGTTAAATTTATTTTTCACTACTGTTTGTACACTTCCATACGAAAGACCAATAATTGCAAAACTTATATGTAAAATGTTATTATTAAAAAAAAATCCTCAATTTCCGCTTAAGTTTCTGCGGTCTGATGAATGCAGATTTACAAACTGCGGGGTATTTAACAGACACAAACAACATGTATTGGACAGATTAAAATCCGATCTTACATTTTGAGGTGCGCGATCAAGTGAGGTTTTAACATATAGCTAGGAATCATAAGCGGGCACGTTCTATTTCATATTTTTTATGATAATATCTATATCTTGAGATATCACCAAATTACGTCGTGTAAACTTTAGAAAAGTTGCCTCTTCAAGATGTAGCGAACATGTGGTTCTAGCAAGATGGAGCACCTCCACATAATGCAAGAATCTAACTGACTTTGATTCAGCATTATGAAAATAAGTGGATCGGAAATCTAGCTCCTGTTACCTGGCCTGCTCTCTCACCGGACCTTACTCCTCTTGATTTTTGCATTTGGAGATACTTACTGAAGTATTATATTACTTATAATATGGTAGAGGAACTTGAGGCTTCAGTTCTTTGGGTCATTGAAGCAATGCCTAGACAAATGGATATAGATGCATGTATATCTCTAATTCACCCATAAATAAAAGAGTACTTTTATTTGTTTATTTTTTAAGGAAATTAAAACAAAACTCAATTACGGCATTTTGTTTCACAGATAACTAAACAAAAAATTGTTTTTGTTTCACAGCTAATTAAACAAAAAATTGTTTTTGTTTTAATAAAATCTGGTTAACATAAGAAACAACAGCTATACAGCTATGGTTGCAAAAAATCTAGAAAAAAATCGTTAACGTCAGTAGATTGGCCGTAGTCGCTAACACAAAAGTACCAAGTTTTATCAAATATTTTTGGAATTTTTTGAGTTTTTCTCGACATTTTGAACACCCCTGTAGATATTTTAAATTTCGATACATCACCTGTTGGGCTTGGAATAGCGCAACTTTTTTCTCATTTTAGCCACTGTGTATCTCTTGCTGATTCGAAAATCCCCATGTAGTTGCTCCGTCATTTCGAATGATGATATTATACAACGAAAGAATGCAGTAATTACTTATTTCAAAAATTATTAAATAATTAAATGTATCTAAGACCGCTGGTAATAACATAACTCCTCTGAAGAAATATGATTATACCTCTAAAAATATACAAAAAAAATTTTAGGTAAAGGAAATTAAACTCCATCCTCAATATAAAGGAGAACTTAGGAATTATATGAGTGATTTAGCAGTACTTAAAACGAAAACACCAATTAGGATGAGTGCTTTGGTTCAGCCAGTATGCTTCAAGGGTTTGAATAACATTATTCTACTTGAGGGTGCAAAAGGAGCAGTGAGTATTTTGGATTTGAATTATGCTTATAGGTATTTTTAGATACATCTACAAACATTTAAATGAAAATGTTTATAAATAATGTTTTAGCTCATGGTATCTTTCAAATTATACCGGGTTATTATAAATAAAGCGGGTTATTATAAATTATGGACTCATTTTTAAAGATGTGTATTTATTAAAGAACATATACAAAATGTACACCAATGGGAAGTGGAAGTTTCAAAGTTCTTTTACAATACCTAATAAATGTTCAACGTGTCCACTGTCTGCTGCATATCTAGGCGGTAGCCGAACTCACACACATGCAAGTGTATGTACTGTAACTGTGTGCAGGGCAGCTGTGATACGGTTCCGCAGAGGTGGGACGTTAAAAGGTTTCTTAACATAAGCCCATAAAAATAGTCACATGGAGTGAGATCAGGAGATCTCGGTGGTCTTAAGTGTAGAGCCAGGTCTTCATTTCCCCTGAGATCTATCCAGCGCTGAGGAAGGGATGCATTCAGCCTCATACATGAATGAGCCAATAGGGAAAATGAAGTGCGGTAAATCTGTGAATCGTCTATTACAATTTGAGGAACAGCCATTGTTCCAACATGTACATTGTACCAGTTACAGTTCTTTCTGTAAAGAAAAAAGTCCATAAACCTTTGAACGGGATACGGCACAGAACATGTTACCTTCGGTGAGCCTGTTTCGTGTTGCAATGTTAAATGTGGAGCTTGCAAAGCCCATATGCGAACATTATGTTGACTTTTCCACCAAGTGGAAAGTCGCTTCATCGCTGAAAATGATATGTTGCAGTAACGCGTCATCCTCCAAGATTTCTAGCACATAACGACAAAATTTGAAACGCATCTCTTTGTCATTAGGGTTGAGAGCTTGCACAAGTTGTAATCGGTAGGGCTTTTACAGCAAACGCCGTCTCAGAACTCTCCAGATAGTTGATTCGGGTATTCCAAGTACTCTTCTAGCTCTATTGGTAAACTTACTTGGACTGCTAACCAAACTTTCTTCAATACGTCTGAAATCATCCCTCGACACACGAGTTGGAGCTGTGCTTTTCTAGTAGGCAGTTCAATACCGAATTTTGTACGAAATGTTCCCGGTACTTCTTGCGAACTAAAGAAGACAGAAAATCTTGCTCCACGGTACGGAGAGGGAAACGAATGACAAGCTATTACCACGCGAACTCATCCAGCCGCGTCTGGAACCGTCTTTGTCAGCCGAAACTTTGAAGCTTCCTCTTTTCATTTGTATAAAGATTGTTCATTTTGTATTTGTACTTTAATTATTACGATTTTTTTTAAATGTGTTCATCATTCATAATAACCATGTATTGTTAAACATAAAGCATTTACCAACAACAATTCAGCAAAAAATTACAAATAAATAAATTACGTTAGACATTTTGGAACATTAACAAAAAAATTAATGAATCTTGTGAATATTCTGAATAACATCTAGCATAACTTGTGTTTACAAATCATTAATATAAGTTATTTTGAATTTAAGGTCGCACTTTGGGGACATAAAGCGAATGGTGAGATAACAGAAGGACTAAAATATTTCGAAATTTTAAACAACCAGCAAACATGTGAGAAGGAACTCCCTAAGGAATTTTCTTATAAATATAAATTACCGGATAAAACTTGCACACTTTTGAAAAATGAAGGCAACGAAACATTATGTAAAGGTTTGAGTGGTGCTGGATGGGCATTTAAAAATCCTACTGACAACCGATACTATATCCATGGAATTATTTCAATAGCGCCATGGAATACTGCAATTATGTGTTCAGATTCAACAGTTTTATGTACAAATGTTTCATCATATTACGATTTTATTACGAGTAAGTATCTACAAATTTAACAAATAGACACACCGAATGCATATATATAGGGTGGACCAATGGTGTGTGAACGGATGTTTCTCACAATACTGATACATATTTTAAAAAACTACCGATGAGGATGAGAGAAAGTGAGAAATGCAAACCAAAAGTAGTTTTACTGGAATTCCGAAACATACAGAGTGAATAGAACTCATTAAATAAGCCAAAAAGTCCCTATGAACATGTGTAGGAAGTTATAGGCCCTTAAAAGGGTCTTGCATAACTTTTTACGTTAAATAACATGTGTTACCTAGTTTTCGACATGCAAATCATAAGCGTCCTATTTAGGTTGGTTAAGGAGGTTTTCGGCCCGTATTTTTTGTATTTCAATTTTTTTACAATTTTCTCTACAGATTAATTAAATCTTAACAAATATACGTAAACAAATATTATGTTTGACCAAATCGATATTTTGAATGGTTTTCGAGTAAAAAAGTAAAAGTAAAAAAAAAACAAAAATCTGTTTACCATGGCGAATAAAAGACTGACGTTGCCACAACGATTAACCATTTAAGTTATTGATAAACTGTCAATTCAGCTTAGCAGGGTTTAATTAGTAAAAGTGGCGATTAAAAAAAACATTTTTATTTGAGCTCTTTTAAAGGTATAAAACTAAGGGTGTGTTTTAGGGCACATGTTAATAGGGACTTTTTGGCTAATTTTAATGAGTTCTACACACAGCAGAAGTTTGGAACCCTATTTTAGGAACACCTTGTATACAGGCTGATTTATAATGAAGTTGCATTTTTGAAACAAAACACTCTGGGCATTATTTGATTTTTTTTGTCCAAATTTTGACATTAAGAAACAATATCAGACTTGTCCTGTATTTTAGGAGGCTGTAATTAGGGGGAAATATTGACCACCCCCCCATACTACCAAGCGCCAAAATGGCAATGATGAACGCTTTTCATTATGCTAGATATCCTCATATGTTCGTCCTATATAGGGTTATTTCTATTCCAATGATATATGATTATTTGTATCTGACCAAATCGATATTTTCAATGGTTTTCGAGTAAATTGGGTTTGAAAGTTATTCTGCTGTTTAAGGGCCAAAAATTACAAAAATCTGTTTAGTATGGCAAATAAAAGACTGACATTAGTATGCTTAATAATTTAAGTTATTGATAAACTGTCAATTGACAATTAAATAGTTAAAGATAAGTTGTAATCGGTAATAAGTTAGGTAATTAGGTAAGTTAAGTGAGTAAACACACTAAAGACACCTAAACAAGAAGTGCAACTGGTGAATTACAAAGAGTGTATAGTGAACTTATATGCTCAAATATGTGATATGAACCTGGTGCAAGTAAAAACTTCATATGCTTAGTATGTAAGAGACTATAAAGAGTAGAAATACGAAATTATATTGTAGATATAAATTGTATTTTGCAAATAAGTTGAAAAATAGAAACTCAGAAGGATCAAACATTCGAAGTTCAAAATCTCCATAAAAAAGAAAATTTGAGCAATAGTTTATATAAAACAATTTATTCAAAATTAAAATAGCTTTCAAATGAGATATTTTGTAAAACATATAGTTTAAATTAGAAATTTTGATTAGATTTGTGGTTATAAAAATAAATAAAAATCAAGTGAGCTCATGTTAGTGTTTTGTTCCTATCTCATAAATAGAACTGCCACGCCAAAATTGAGTGAATCGTCATTTAACCAGCGCCTTGGTAAATAAAAAGTAAAATATTGAAACAATGGAGAAAGGAAGAAAAGTCATCGAAGAAATTGAAATGGTGTTCTAGAAAAAGAAAGACAACAAACTAAAATTAAATAAGGTAAATGATTTTGTAATTTGTAAAATGTTATGTTGTGATATTTAAAAGATAATGTTTTATTTATAAATTTAGATAAGGAATTACAGCTTAGATAAATAAGAAAGAGAATTCTCGAAAGTAATAAATAGAATATTAATATTATTATAATATTAATGGAAATTGGAAAATTGATTTGAATTTAACAATGTTGTTTAATAAAGTATGTTGAAACTGTTTTGTTGAAAAGTGATTTTTTTTTAAAATACTTAAATGAATAAACAATAGTTTATTTAAAGAAAATTATTATGAAATTAAATCAGTAGAGTTAAAATAAAGAATCAATTAAAGTTTAGTTGTAACTAAAAAGTGAAAGCAATAATTGAATAATAACAAGGTTAAAGACAATTTCAAAATAAAAATTTTAGAAAAGTAAAATAGTAAGAGTGTCTTCGAGGAAGGAGTTGCCGGAATTACAAGAGAGGTACAAGAGTAAGTACAAAGATTTTATATTGAAAGTAAGTTGATTTGATGTTTTTAATTTGTTGCATTTAAAGTTTAAAATAAGTTGTTGAATTTAATCTAAATAAGTATAATATTATCTATTGTTGTAAAAGCCTGTCTGTTTCCAACAAATAGCCGGATGAACAGTTAAATAATAAGGCCCAATGAACCCACATACAAACAAAAATTTTTATATTTTTCATATAGCAATATAAAAAAGGATTAAAATTAAATTAAATACAGTAAACCCCCACACTCACGAACAATTTTTAATAATTTACAATTAAATAATAAATAATTAATATAAAGGTCAGTCTCTAAATTTAATACATAATAAATACATAATTAATAATATAATAATAATTCATATATATATATATATATATATATATATATATATATATATATATATATATATAGACATATAAACGGTCATTGTGAAGCCCAACCAATGTATAAGTAGTACTATGTGTAGCCCAAATTGACGTTGTTTAGCCCGCTCACGGGCTGCACAACGTTTTGCGTGTATTTCATCGCTAGCCGATCAATCACATTTCAAGGAACCTTTCCTGAAAATTTTGCGAGGGCTGAACAACGAGTCGCTTAGCCATTTTTTCATACAAAATAGTTCAATCGAGCAGACTGTAGGTGGCGCACAGCAGTAAATGTATGTAACAAGGATATGCCTGACACTTTATGCACGTTATGTAGCCCGAGATATTGCAACACCGCAAGTCAGATCGGAGGAGAAATATACATTGGGGCATTTCACGTGAAGCGGGCAGCGAAAATAATCTCAGATTTTGGATTTTGTTCATCTTTGTATTAATTGTACTTCTAAATGACTTTAATGTTGTTTTAATCAAGCCTAGTTGCCAGTTTATAATATAACTCTTTGAATAATTGAAAAACCTTGAGCAATGGATTTTTGAAATCTATTGCCACTATTATCCGAAAACCTGGAAAATAAATCACGTTGGGTTTTTTTTGAGGAAATTGAATGTTTTTTTGGCAGTTATTAAGAATTTGAAATATTTTTTTCAAATCAGATTTCACTTAACTTCGTCGTTTTTTATATTTTTATTTTTATGTCAAAATGTAGCTTTTATATAAAATCGGATTTGTATTCGTTTTGTTGATAAATGAACTAAATGGGGAAGGTTTGCACTGATCTATTTTTTAAGTTCATTATAGACCCCGAAAAGTTTGAAACAAAGAGGCAGCGTCAATATAAATGAGTTTTATTTTATAACTATTCTTATCTAATTGTTTTCTGAACGATAATTGTGGCATCTCTGGTTTTTATTTTTTCTGAGTTCTTTGGGAATAACACCACACAAACTTGAAAGTCTGTATATTTCAAAAAGGTCCAAACTTTATGTAGGCGAAAAGGAAGATTTTATTTTGAAAATTTTTCACCTTTGCAATTCTCAGTATAACTTATTCGCTTAAAAATTAGGCAATCTGTTGATATAAATGCGTGATAGTTTGGTACCAGTATTAGTCACAGAAAAAAAAAGTTGCAGCGAAACTCTTTGTCATGGAAGAATATTAAATTTTCTCAAAAAACCCATCTTTTCGGATAATACCGGCAATAGCTGTCAAAAAAATCCATTGCTCTGTTTTTCAATTATTATTCAAAGGCTTATAAACTGGCAATTAGGCTTGATTAAAACAAAATAACGATGTACATTCAATCAGATTATTTAGAAGTACAATTAGTCCGAAGATGAACAAAATCCACAATAACAATTTCTGTGTTAATGAAAAAATACGTGGTTCTTGATATGATGTTCAAAGAAACACATTCTTAATTAAATGTTTTGTTTCGCTCTACGACATAAATGATTTGGTTTCTTAGATTTTTGTTATTGTGAAGTGGTGAAGCAGAAGACAACATATGCATTACAACGTTCTGGATTACGGTTTTCATCTTGGCAATTAACGTTTATTTTGGGTACGACAACATACCCTGTACAGAATATGTAGATGCAGCAGTTTTATGCATTAGCACAACGTACCTTAGATCAACATATCCCTCAAGAATATTGATTAAAGTCAGCATTCTACGTATAGGTCTCCTATCAGTTGATTAAATTTTTGCAAAATGATAATCTCGTTATTATTTGTTTGGGGAGAGAATTGTATACACCAATTTTCATGCTTGGGTCACATTTTGTTTCCCAGATATTATTATTTTTTTATTTATAAAAAATAATATATTTTTCTGGATCAAATATACTTTACGACCTATAAATATACATGAAAAATTGAATACAAATTTTGCTGCCTTACCTTTTCTTGACTCTTTTTTCTATTCTCAAGGCTTGGGGTCTGGGCTTAATGTATCTATTTAATTCAACAATTTATTCACTTATAGTTTTAGTTTAATTTTAGTTTTTAGTTTAGTTTATTGCCCAACAGAAATTAATCCAATTACAGGACAAATATATAAAATAATGAAACATACTTACAAATAATCTAAGACATCTTAAATATTAAAAAAAAAGAAAAGAGAATAAATAACAATTAATATATTATCATGTTTTAAACAATAAATCGAGACTAAAACAATTGACAAGGACTTTTTGCTAGTAACTAAACCACAGTTGACCTGTCATTTGTTGTATATTTATGCTTCAGCGATTGTTCCAAAATTGTCATAGTTAATATCACAGTTACTAGATATACTGTTATAACTTCTACACATGATGAATAATTGGGATTTTATAAGCACATTTGAACAGATAAAAATAGGTGTTATTTCTAAAACCAAGCCTTGGCAAATGTATTGGGATCATTGGAAGGAGTGCAGGAGAGTCAATTCTATTGTAAAAGAATTTGTATAAAAATAAAAGACTGTAAATTCCAATGCATGACCTTATCCCAATACTGCTGGTACCCTCTGACAGGATATGAGCCGTCGACACAACAAGCCAGAAATTTTAGGAATTTTCTTTGCACTGCCTCCAGAAGCTTATGATGAATCTTGTAGACAGGATGCCACATAAGATTGCAATAATCTAACATTGAGCGCACTAAGCATGTATATAAAGATTTCAACGCTGATATGTTATTAAAGCTGTTGCAATTTCTCAAAATAAAACCCAACGATTGCAGTGCCTATTTGCAAATTATGGAAATATTTAGAGCGAATGAGAGATTATGATCGAAATATACACCTAAGTCCTTTATGATAGTGCATCGCTCAATAGCCTGGTTATTAAACTAATAATCGAACAGTAAAGAACATACTTTGCATTTAGCGATGTTCAAAAAGAGTTTGTTTTCGGTACACCATAACGTGAGCTGATCCATGTCGTGTTGTAACCGTAAGCTATCAATGATGCCCTCGACTTTAAGAAATAATTTCAGATCGTCTGCAAAAGAAGAGTTTCACGTAACAGTATACTTGATAAGTAGTTTATGAATATCAGAAACAAGAACGGGCCGAAATTGGAACCTTGGGATACTCCTGAACTGACAGTAAATATGTTTGATTTAAAGCCGTTATAGCTAACAAATTGATGGCGGTTACTTAAGTAGTATTTAAATAGATTAGCCAGCGAGTTACTGAAACCAAAGACCGATAATTTTGCTCTTAATGTGGGGTGATGAAGTTTATCGAAAGCTTGGTAAAATCGGTATAGACCACATGTACTTGACTTTTGGAGTCAATGGCTGCAGCTGTGAACTGGGTGAAAATCGACAAGTTAGTGACTGTGGATCTATTTATCATAAAACCGTGTTGGTCCGGCGATATGTGTGTTCTGACATTAGGAAAAATCTGATCATAAATGCACATCTCGAATACTTTAGCAAAGTTAGGAATAATGGCGATGGGTCTATAATTTGTTATGATATCTTTGTTGCCAGATTTGTGCACGGGACAGATTTTCGACAGTTTCGAGCACTCAGGGAATATCCCAGTTTTTAAACCGGTCGAGCAGTCTCTAACCAAGAAGCTGGGAATTATGTCATGTCCAGATGTAAAACTATCTTTAAGGCGTTTAGAGGACTTGATGATGTCACTAACAGATAAACTTGAAATAGAAATATTAGGCGAGTATATGGACCCACCCAAAGAATTACCTGAACTGGAAAGGGGAGCAAACACTTTTAAAATAATGAGCAAAGGAATTTACTATTTTCTGGGGATTGGTATGGTTTTGTTCCTGGTAGGACATTCTTCCTGGAATACGTGAGAATTAATAATTGACCAAAAAGCCTCCGGATCAGTTTGTATTTTATTTTGTAGGGCAAGGCCGTAGCCAGCGGGGGGGGGTTCGGAGTTCAACCCCCCCCCCCGAAATGTGGGATTGAAGGCTCAATTTTAATGAATTTACAATTTTTTTCATAAAATATATTTTTTTATTCCATACATTTCTTATATACTGGAGTTAGATGATTAGAAAAATAACTTTTTCCTAGTCAATCCATCCATCATCCAAAAAAATTCCTTGTTGTAGGGTATTTAAGTAAGTATGGAAAGAATCATTAATTAGTTTGTTTACAAGTTTCCTCATATCGCTAAATCTATGATAATAATATTCAAAGTTATACCTTTTAAATAATTTGTGATAGTGGTTCTTAAGTTTAATATTTTGGATTAAATCGTGGAAGCACCATGTAGGGTACTAAGTAAATCTGTTTTTATACGATGGGATCAAACGATCTAATATTGCAGTAAGTGTATTATAAAGAATGTCACAAGCTGCATTAGGATCTGATATCGGTTGATATCTGGAACTTGAACTGTGATTGAAATAATAAGCGAGGGGTGATAATTTTCTATATTTACTAGCGGGTTGAGTTCAGCCTTAACTACACATGGTACACTCACCAAGACTAAATCTAGCAATCCACCATTGGCATTTGTAATATTGTTTTCTTGTTCAAAGTTATTAAATTCAATAAAAGATTGCAATGTAGTAGTCTTGATGTTAGTGCTGTTGAGAATCGGAATGTTGAAGTCCCCTATTATGATAATGTTAGAGAGACTGATAGTGAATTGCTCAAAAGCATCCAAGAACAACTCAGCTCAGTACTAGTTACGGACGGAGGTATATAAATGACAAATATATATAATGACATATAATTCGAGCCGTTTCACAGGAGCTCGACCACAAACATCGTGACACGACAATTTTTTATTTTAAATGTAACTCTGTATGTTGTACATGTAAATAATGCTAGTACATAAATAAATAAATACATTTACATTTATTCAAATTTTAATAAAGAATCATAAACCCTACAGACTAAATATTTATTATAGTTAGAGAATAAAAAGGAAGTGAGAATTATTACAATTTATATTAATACTTTTTATGATAAACAAAATACTTTTACCACAAATAAGAGGTAAATTGTTAATCATTAGTTTTAAATATAAAATTTATGAAATTTTAATAATTGTTAACAAAACGTAAACAATTGATTCTACATTAATAAATGATAAACCGTATGCTGACTAAGAGTGCCCAACATAATTGATAATGAAAAAAAATAGCATGTAGTTAGAAATAATTTTTGTAATTTTGTATAATTTATATTACCTTATATGTAATACTAAAAACTTAATAAACGATTAATAAAAACAGACATTATTTGTAACTATTGTAAACAAAAGATTTTACTTTTGTCCAATTTTTTTCTTTAAAAATTTCTTTATGTTGTCTTATAAACTCTTCTGTTTCTTCTTTTTTAGGTGCCTTTTTCTGTTTAATGTGTTGTTTAAAGTGATTAATCATGAGCTTTTTTTGTTCATTTGTTCATTTAATTCTTGTTGTCATGGCTTTCTTACCTTTAAAATAATGCTTATCAGTGCTACACCGAGTTTGAAATACTTAACAATGAATTTAACATTTAATAAAATCTTACCTTCTTTGGATACATTTTGATCGGCGTTTGGTTGCTCATTATTATCCTTTTCTGGAATTATATATGTTTAGTTAACATTAACTTACTCTTAACGCAATGTTATTCCTTTACCTACAATCGGTTCCTCAACATCTGTGTCCTCCATGTCAGATAATTCGATTTCATCTAAATTTTTGCCTTTATATAAGGAAGCTCTTCCACTATTTATTGCAAGTAGCAGTTTTGAAACTTTTGCAGTTTAGTAGATGTGGTAGATGTTTTGTGGAAGTCTATAAATCACAATATAATACAAATAATTATATTGAAACTGTTATAGATAAAACCAAGGCCGTAGCCAGCGGGGGGTCTGGGGGTTCAACCCCCGAAATTTTAGAATTTTGGGTTTCAAGATTCAATTTTAACCAATTAATTATGTTTTTCATAAGAATAATTTTTATATTTATACAGTTGTATATATCCTGGAAATATATGAACACAAATGCAGATTTTTCAGTACTAATCAGCCCACCAATAATCAAAAAAAATTATCCCCCCCCGTAAATATTGTCCAACCTTGGATAAAACACTAAATAAAAATTTGATGTAATCATCAAAAAAAAAGTTGCTCACCTGTAATATGAATTATGTGTTTTCTTAGTGTGGCCCATAAAATTAGCAAACTGTTCCAAATCATCGTCCGTCAAATTTAAAACTTGTAATACAGTGGCGATTTGTTTCCTTAATCGTGTAGATGTAAAAAGATTCGTATCCTCAACTCCTGATTCTTGGGCTAATTTTTTTAGAGTATGGTACTCACTAAGACATTTATTTTTTGTATTCGGGTTGGCAAACAAATATTCATTAGTTTCGTGAACACATTGATATCTAACACTAATTAATACCTCAATAAATTTTTGCACATCTATAGGAAATAAGATTACTACTGGTTTACTGCCTTTACCTTTAGTAACAACCCTTTTAAATTTTTTCGATAAAATTTTTTCGGTTTCTGTAAGTGAGCTGAAAAGTTCCTCTTGTTGGTTCTGGAGTAAGGTTTCGTTATATATTTCTAGTTTTATATATCGAATTTCCCCAACCCTTTTCGATTTAACAGTAGTGTTAAAGAAAAAACACATTCCGCTAGTCTTCGGTAAAATATTTTTATCTGTCGATTTTCCTGTAATGCGTTACATGCTTCATTTGCTGCTTTATTTATAAATTGTTGAAATTTAATGACATCTTTAGTAAGGGGTAATAATTTTCCTTTTGGTGTTTCTTTTCATTGAGATCTTTTAGTGCCAAGCTGGATATTTCCCAATTCCAATTGGTTTCTATTAATTTTTTTAATAGTTTAATTTCTTTCAATAAATTAACTTGATTTGTGCAAGGAAATAAGGGACTTTTTTTATCAGCATTTTTGTGGCCACATCACACACCTGCTTAAGAGATGTTCCCATGTGCAAAGGCAAACTGCTTGTTTTAAACGAATGTGTCCCAGAATCATATCCACTAATAAGTTTCGTAGCAGCTACAAAATTATCGAAAAACTGTGGTTTTAAATAATCTAAAAGGTTTTCTAATCCGCAAATTTTTTTTAAACACAGTAATAGTCTTCCTAATTCCCTCATTTTATTCGATATAACATTTCTAATTTGTGGGCGTTTATGTTTTGTAAGCAAATTTTCTGCATAACAGCAAACTAGAATGTCGTTCATTACCAGATTAGAGATAACCTCGTTTCGCATAATTGGAAAAACTTCATTCTTCAAACGTAGTCGAATAAAAACTGTTATATGTACCAGAACATATAGACTATAGCTGAGCAGATGATAAATGTTGTTGTCGTTCTGAAAACTGCAAGCTTGGCCTAGATGTACAGCGCTTTCGATGACGTCTTAAATAATTTCTTTTGAAATATCCTAGACAGTCTTGGCACACTACATAGGTGTCTTTTAAATTGGTCAAGTTTTCTACAGTTCCTCCATCATGATCAAGAGTTTTTGGTCTTCTTACAGGACGAATTTGATTAGTATTGGAAGCTAACGCAAAGTTTCCTTGTCGGCGAATTGAGTTTAGAACCACTTTTCTATTTGGATCTTTCAAAGACATAGAGAACAACTGCCGAACTGCACCTTCCTCACTATGATTCTGTTTCAAGTGTCGAGGAAAGTGTGTTACTTCTTGATTACAATATGGACATGATGACTTCTTAGTCCAAGGTCTAAAATTTGTAAATTGTTCTATTTTGCCAGATGAAGTTGGAACAAATTCACCAAAAGATATTATTACTCGATCTACGTTATTTTCTTGTTGTAAAGTTTTATTTTCTACAAAATACAAAAAATAATTATTAGTCTGGTTGCTCTGATTTTTTTGTTTTTCTTTATGCAGAGAAATTGAAAAAAGTTGATTCTTATGTTTTTGAGGCCTGAAAAATTGAAACATGTTTATTTTTTGCACCTTAAAACTGAATATAACTTGTGACGGTGCGCTCAACGACAACTTTAACAGTCAGAATCGCATTCAGGGCCTCAAAATACGTAGGGATCAGCTAAAATTTTACAATATGAAAATAAAATCGTCAACAGACAGATTTACTGGACTATATCTGAATAAATTAAAACTATACCTATCGATATTAAAGGACCAGGTAATGCAGAACTTGGTAATAAGTTACTTTGTTTTACAAAACTCGTTTCTTTAATTTCTGTAATAGCTGTCGAAGTTGACGGAGTTGAAATACGACTAATACATCGAACTAATTTTTTAGTTTTTTTGATTTTATCTTCAATTTGTTCAGTTTCCTCAGACTCATAGTCACTTGAATCAGGGACATAATCACTCCCTGAACAAGAAACTGATTCCTCGGAATTACTAGATTCCAAAGGTATATTTGATTCTTCATTTTGTGTGGTCGATGTATCTTTCCTAAATGTTTGGTTATTTTCATTGTTGTTGGGTTGAGTGTGTCTTTCTGATATATCAACAACTTTGGTATCATTTTGTTCTACATTTAAAAAGTTTACTGGTTCTACATCCCTCTGGACATTACGTATTGTATGTTTTTCTTGATTATTAAAAGCATTTATGGCTAAAATTTGGTCTTGTGTTATTGTGCCCTTAGTAGTTTCATATTTTGGAAGGTCCAAGAAATATTTGTTACTGCTTGTTACCAAAGACAGAATTCTACTTGATCGATTCATAATTCAAACTAAAATTAAAATTATTTTAGAAAACTTCTTATAGTGCAAGAACCGACCAGAAATATTAATATAAGTGTATCACTAATTGATTAAATTATTTCAAGTAATAAATACGTTAGTAACAAGAATTGCCTAATGCCGAAGATAATTCATTATAAGATATTTTTATATACTGGTTTAGATTTTACTAAAGATATAATACAAATATACTACAGGAAAAACTTAGTAATAAGAATAGGGGAAATACAGATTCAATCTACGCTGCCTTCTTTTGTTTAATTTGCCACAATGAAATATGCCAAATGCACTGCAGAACCGGACAATCTTAGGATATATTAGGTTTACTTACACCTAAGTATATAGACTAACAGCTAGTGACCCATTTTTCATGAAGTGTTTGATTCACGTAAATATTTTAGATAGAGTTATAGAAAGGATAGATGAGTGGTTAATCGGTAGTCTGCCTTACCTACCTGGTATGGAATACCCTGTTTTTTATGGCATTTTTAGAATCTACGATATTATTGGAAATATCATATGTCTGACGGGCTCCAGGTGAAAGCTATTTCAATTTTTTGAAAATTTTAATAGATGCAGCCCTTCACAAAAAAAATATTTTTTGGAAACAAAGAAGGCCAGGTCAAAATTTGCCAGAATTTTCCTGAATAAAACTTGCGCAGAAATTGACACAGAATTCAGCTATCTCGAAAATCGTGTAACTAATATTTTTAAAGTGGCAACCCCTTTTTACTCAACGCCAGTGTTTTCTACGCTAAAAAATACTGGTAGTTTATGCTTACAACCCCATACCTACATTAAACGGGTTTTGTATAAACTTGGAAAAACTAAAATTTCTGTGCGGTTGTTAGAGATATATGAATTATATATTTGTTGAAACAATCGACAAGAAACAAAAGAATATTACTTTAATTTGTTAATCATTTATGGAGAATTTGACATTGAAAGAGTCTGTGTAACTTTTCTTCCGCGATATCCGAATAGATCAAAACATACTCATGACACCATCACGCAGAGCATTCCCAAGTCTAAAACACATAGGCAGTTTGTTAAAAAGTAAAAAAATTAATTTGTCGTAGACAATGGATGAATGCATCACGAGTACACCGCACAAATTGAAATAATCTTCGTTCCTAATCCTAACCGCGACGTGATAAAAGCTTTAGTTAATGATTTAGTTAGATATAATTATGCTTTAAAGTCAAATTCTTAGCAATATTTTGTGTTGAAACTTCAGTATTTGTTTTTTTATCGATTCTATCAAAAAGGCTAATGATAATTCAGATATCTCTAATAACGACACGGAAATTGTAGTTTCTCCAAGTTTATACAAAAACCGTTTAATTTAGGTATGTGGTTGTAATCATAACACACCCTTCCTCTATTTTTTAGCGTAGAATTCACTGGCGTTGAGAAAAAAAGGGTAGCGATGTGAAAAAAATGAGATACACGATTTTCAAGATAGCTGAATTCGGCGCCAATTTCGGAGTAAACAGTATAATTTTTTTGAACAATTTGCAAAGATTTAGGAAGCTTCAAGTTTAATTCAGGTAAATTCTGGATAATTTCGACCTGGGCCTCTTTGTTTCCAAAAAAATAATTATTTTGTTAATTGCTGTAAAAATTAAAAAAAAATTAAATAATGTTTAACTGGAGTCCTTCAGACATATGATGTTTCCAATAAAGTTGTATTAAAAGTCATTGCAGATTTTAAAAATGCTATAAAAAACATGGTGTTCTATTAAAAAAACACAGTTGGGGTCCAGTTCCGGTAGAACCGGAAGTCGCAGATAACTGAAAATATCTTAACTCAAAACCAGCTCATCGAAAAAACCCCGTATACCTATTTTCAGATTAATAGTCCCAGTAGTTTCCCACGAACATATTGACTTAGCTCATCGTGGTAGACCCTGTACACCTAGTTTCCCAACGTAGGTAAGGCAGACTACCGACTACCCACTCATTTATCCTATTTATACCTCTACGTAAAATATTTACGTGAATCAAACACTTCATGAAAATGGGTCACTAGCTCTTCAACTAATATCTCTTATGTTGAAAACTGTAAAGCTTGTCTTCTAAACGTTGTTTGTGGCATATTCTGATTACTTCTATGTTTATTTCGATTGTGGTGTTGTTACCCAAAGAAACATAGAAGTACTGTAAAGTTTATTAGCGTGGACCGTTATTTACTAACTGCGCTTTGGATATTGTGTAAAAGAAAAAAAATGAAAGGGTTCTTTTTATGTACCAAAAGGTGTAAAAAATCTTAGGAAGGTACATAATTATTCAACCAGAAATAGAACAGATAATCATTTTTACATTGAAAAAAACTAAAGCTTTCAAATGTAATAATGTTAGTACGTTAATTGTGTAATATTAAATATATTATGTACGTACACACCCGCCTTATATTTTGTTTTCTATTTGACTTTGTCACCTAATTCTTGATGCTATAATATTATGTTTTTTTGATAGAGTTCAGTGTTCAGTTGAAGTTTATTTGTAAGAGGCGTTAACATAAATTTGTTAGTAAAGATCGGATGCGTGTTAGAGAGCAGGCTATTAATCAAATTACTTTTATTAGGTTAGGTGGCAAAAGCAAATATATTATTAATAATTTTTCTAATGTTTACAATTATTATAATTAGAATAAGAAATACTTACTTATTGTTCAAGAACAACGGGACACAGAACTAATGTAAAACCGTAAATATAAACCAGGTCACAAACGCTTAATATAGAAAAAATAAACTTGCCCAGTTTTTATCTGCGGCAGCCCTTTGAAATCGGTATATGACAACGTTAAGATACAATGCAAAGTTGATAATTGTTTTGAGACTATGAATCGCTTTTTAGCGAGATTTTAATACAAACAGTTTAAATCGTGCATAGAGAGAATTTGGCAACTCTGTGGGCTAAACAAGAACCGAAGAATAGTTTTTTATATACAGGCGGGCTAAATAAGGTCTCATTCATATTTTATGGGCTGTACAGCGTATAATCAATATAAACAATATTAAAACATGGAGTTTATTTACCCCTCTTAATGTGCTCAAAATCAAACTAACTAATTAATTATTATACAAAGATATATACTTCTCTGATATCAATCTATATGGTGGGTGGAACAACGCCCCTAGAATATATTGGGCTTAATAACGTACTAATTATATGTATATATATATATATATATATATATATATATATATATATATATATATATATATATATGAATGTGTGTCTATTCGTGTGGGCTGGGCACATCTATAGATGGTTGCATTCTTTCATCTTAACATTGCGAAATTATATATATATATATATATATATATATATATATATATATATATATAATAATTGATTTAATATATTCTTATTTTTTCCAGATCAGTTGGATGCCCCATAAAGATATAAATAATGTTTTAAATTTTTGTAAACCATTTTCGCGCCACTAATTTGTATCTATTTATTTAAAACTTTAAACTTTAGTAGGAGATTCTCCCTGCTATGATGGATTGATGGATTTTTATTTTACTTAACTTTTTTGATATCAATGTAAAACGATAATATGTTTAAAATTAATTATTTTATCTGGACTGTTATTAATAAAACAAATTATAAAATGGATGTTGTGTTATGTGGTATAGAAAAATTTTCCCCTCCCCCACCTTCTTCTGCGAAAATCATGAAAAAAAGTACAGCGCTTCATGTAATGTATCTAATGAAAGAGCTCCTCAACTGAAATAATAATATTCTTTGTAAAATATTGTAATAAATTCTTTAAAAGATTAAAATAAACAAAATTCGAAAGACTCCCTCTTTATCTCAGAAACTGTGTGCAAAGTCTTGAAAAAATGGAGGCTATATCTTCAAATTATATATTTAAAAAAAAATTATAAAAAAATGATTTCAAGCCCACCCTTACTTGTTAATTATTAATTGAAAGATATTCTAAAGAGAATACCTACACTTTTTGTAATCATAAAACGTATAATTTAAAAGAAAATCAACTCATTACATTCTATATCTCATTTAGAGTTTACAGAGTAAATCATAATGTTAATTCTTGGCGGAGAAAATTAATGATGTATAAAAGCAAGAGTTTCCCCCTTTTAGAAAACCACATCTGAAATCCTAGAGATTTCTCAACCTTAATTCAAGACATTCATAAAATGAGACAATCTCCTCTACAAACTGTGGCACTAAGTAGCCTACTAACAGGTGGGACAACTAATTCGAGCCAGAGATCCTAAAGAAATTCTGGTAGCGGTTTCACGCATAAAACGTAAACTCCAACTGCATTGTCTTGATTTTCGGAACCAACCGCAACTCCCTCAAAAACCCAGTCAGGATTCTGTAGAGAAACGATGCTGATTCTCCCAAACAATGGGACATACAGTAAAAGAATGTCTCAAAAACTTTAAAGTAGAACAGAAACTTTCAACAACTTCGTCCCTTCAATAGTACACAACCCCCTTATCAATATAAGTCCAAACCAAATTTCTTCCCTCAACCCGATATTTACGAATCACAAAATCGGGATCAAAATATTGATTTGGGAACTAACAACCAAGGCGATACCAAATTTGACTATTATTCAAAAACAGAAAATGCTGGAATGAAAACAACATTGAGGTTAATACCAATATTTCCCTACAAATTTTCCGTGCCTCCCTTTCCAAACGGAATCTTCAGACCCAAATTTAAACATTAAATCTAAATAACTGCGTCCCAAACTTGAACATTTCTATGACAAAGCGTTCTTTAAGACCGCTCCTTTCTGTTAACTCAACAAAATGTATATTACATCACAGATTGCTCCAACACATATAAACTTTTTATAGAAACCGGTGCTGGCCTTTCATTTTCAAACCAAACACCTATACACATTTCAAGGAGACATATCAAGATAATGTAGTAATTCAGAGAATTACCAATCAAAAAATTGTCCCGTTCAACATCAGAGATATATCTGCAACCTGAACTGAATGTTCAGTTACCTGTGACTCTTGGAGAGTAGGCAGATTGAGTCCTCGAGTTCGATCTAGACTATGGAGCTCTTTTTCATTTTTGATAATGGCTCCAAAGCAAAAGTCGAAACGTCGAGGAGTATCTCATAAATTTAGACCCGGTTCTCACCCGGAACCTCGCTTAGTTCATAATAATGACAGCGGAAGAATTATAACCGTTAGTATGGCTTATGATGTCACACCAGCCAAGTGGGAATAGAGTGGATAAATTTGGTTCAATTTCGACGTTTTGGGACCTTAAAGTCTCGTATGGGAAATTACATGTAAAAGTTGATAATTTTGTCTAAGAATTTGTTGAAGACTAGTGGTCGCCCAGTGGTCGAAATTCGATCCTATTTCATGAAATTGTAAATGTATATTTTTATCAGAAACAGAGTTGTGGAGAAAGCGGAGAAGTGGATGTAATGACCAAGATTGTTCACTCATATTGACAAATTTATTGAAATATAAAGAAAATAAAAATGTATGTAAACACAAATATCGGTAATCGAAATATTTTTGACAAATGAATGACCCCCCAAATTTTTGGCTGGAACCGCTCCTGGCAAAATATTCGATATAATAATTGGAAGATTGTTCTTTGCAACCTAAAAGTTTTCGTCATTTGCGGTTTCAATCAAGTTCAGTAATATTAAAGAAAAGAGAGGACCAACCTTCGGGAAGGTTGTGATAATAATATATTAATCAAATAATTAAATTCACATTAAAAACAGAATATTTAATATGAAAGTTACGGCAACGCGTCCGAAAAATCAATACTGATCTACTACGTTGACTATTTTACCACTAAACAATAACAACGCTTGCATGTGCTTTCCAGAAGTAAATGCTCTAAGTATATAACAGCATCTAACGATCGGTCCCTGTATATATAATTACTCAATGTTTTGACGGTCTGGTGGTGGCGGCACTGTCAGTTATTTGGCGTTGACAGTATGGATGTAAATAGTGAATTTTTATTATATTTTATTTAATGAATGAACCAATATTATAAATTAATATTAGCATTCTGCACTCAAGGTCGTCAGTAGCTACTAAACAAAATAAATATGAAGAAAATCGGTTGAGAGACAGAGGAGAAAATGGTACCTAATCGTTTTGTCTTTGTCTATTTATATATAGATTATTAAGTTCATTTTGTCTATTGTCACTATCTGTTAATCAGATAGATCTAAGACTTTCATTACAGAACTCAATTGGGCAGGGTGGTGGTGATTTGGCATTTAATTTTCGATTGGTTTGGATTGTTTTCCTGTAGACGGTATATGAGAATCTATCATTGTTGGTTTTCTTTATGAGGACATCAAGAAACGGGAGAGAAAAATCGGACTCGATTTCCATTTGTAAATTGAATGTTAGGATGTATACCATTGAGATGTTGCAGAAAGAAGTCTAAGGCAAGGCCGCACATCAAAGAATCTTGAAATGTAACAAACGTTTTACGAAAATAAAATACGACAAAACAAATAGGGGTGCGCATACTAATGAAACAAGTGGGTTTCATACTCGTAAAGCAATTTAATGGCTTGCAATCGTATTGAAACAAGTTTTATAGAATAGAACATGTTCTATTTCTGTTTCAGTTTCACTATCTGATCAACTTGAAATTTAGCCTGAAGTTTGTTACATTCGTTTATAACCATAGGTGCTACGTTTAAGATGAACATGTTTTATGGTTTTTGTACATTAATAAAGGAATTATATTATTTGTTAGTCGACCTACTGATTAAATCGTTATATTCAGTTATTTAAAATATCTCTTTACGAAATTGTGTAACAGAATTTCAAATAATAATTGAGTAGTTAGTAATTATATGCAGAATGATGAATGCAAATTTTAAGTCTTTCTCTAGTGATGGTACATTGTCAATGGTAAATATTTTATTTAATTCGCTTTAAATTAAGAATTAATTTAAGCATTTCAATATTATTAATCAAATAAAAAAGAAATAATTGCAAAGAGTTATATTCTTGTAATTGTTTCTATCTCTGTATAAAATGAATTAAATTTGACATGATAATTTAATTCCACTGCACCCGTATAGGTAATATGTTTTAAGATTTGTGTACCTGCTCTTTGGCTTTTTGACATTAATAAAGGACTTTCTACAACAGCAATAACAACTGGGCGTTATCACCTTCCATTGTCTCAACAACGGTGTAATAAACGTGGTCTCAACTAATACTACAACAATTTTGCAACCTTATTTGAGTTTATCTGATTAGTATGTTACAACAAAAAACGTTTTCACTTTTATCGACATATTTAGAACTATATCATTCAACGTATAACAGCCGTTTCGAACCAGGAGTTCTGGTCATATACGCTTCCTTAAATGACAAGTTCTAAAGTGAAATACTTGGATGTAATACACATCAGTAAGACAACAGTCAGTGTATTGAACCTAATAGATGTCGGTGACATCTACCGTCTAGTGAGTAATTTAAGTATATGTCACCGACATCTATTAGGTTCAATACACTGACTGTTTTAACTTTTCGTGATTATTTATTTCACGTTTTATGTTACTTTGATGTGCGGCCTGCCTAATGAATCTCTGTTAGGTTGTCAAATAACAAAAATAACAAGAATGTTTTAAATTAGACGAGTTTAGGTCTTGGGTTTCGATTTGTTCCATGAAAATGTTAGCAAGCATTAGAGAAAGAGGTGAGCCAATGGGGGCCATAAGCACTTGTTTGCACAGTGTCTTGAAATGAAAAAAACGGTATTAGAACAACAGTGTAGTACAAGTTTGATGATGCCAGAAGAGTGTTTTGTTTTTAGAATCCTTAACATTTCTGAAATAGATACATTGGTAAAAAGAGAAACAACATCGACGCTAACCAGGATATCATTTTCTGAAATTCTGCAAGTGCCTAACATACCATATATATATATATATATATATATATATATATATATATATATATATAATAATAATAATGTGAATAATGTGAAACATCACATCCACAAATTATAAAAGTTGCCTTTTTGGGATATGAAACTATTGTAAACTTTAATGTTAAAGAAAATATCGACTTTCCCAGATATTTAGGTATTTCTTCCTACGCTACTGAATTCAAAGTCTGGGGAATTCAATCTAGTTATTGATGATATAGTATAATAATATGTAAACACTCTTGATACTTGACCCATCAGCGGGAATCAACCAAACATGATATTCCTACAATTTTAAAAATGTTAAAAGTTGAACCTAAAGATGATTTACAAACACATATTAATTTTTGTCTTACTCACTTTGAATGGTAAGTAAAACATTTAGCTTATAATTAATACTCAAAATAAACGGGGCGATAATTTTTTGTCAATTGAAATACACAGGAATCATTTTTAAGTTTAAGTTTACCGCAAAGAGATGGAAAGATTAATAAATATTTCATTTTTGTATATCATAGACAGTTACCCACTGGAAATATGAGAAATCAGAAGAGGTTAAATATGCACAATGCTTTTGATTCATTAGTATTGCAGTGTTGCTGCTAAATACATTGTTGTGGATATCAATAAATAATATTCTATATGTATAGTGTACCGAGATAAGCGTGAAGCATTGGAATCTGAAAATTCGTAGGAGTTATAATGTTGGTTAAACGAGTAAAAAGTTGAACAAATCAAATTAATTTTACACAGTTTCTGCAGAAGTACACTAACTATAAGCGAGTTCAATATTTTTGTATCTTTTGCAATTTTAGTTTTAATAAATTTAATATACTTAATCTATTGGCTGAGTCTGTAACTCCTAGATCAGTGGTGACGAACTTCTCATATCCAAGTGCCAAATATTACAGTTATTCCTTTGCAGAGAATAGGTTTTTTATACTGTTACTGCCTTATGTTGAATATCGGGTTTACAAATAGTTACTTAAGATGTAATTACCGTTTATTTTATCAGACAACGATTAACCTTAAGTAACCATATGTCGCGGAAACAAAGAGAGTACGTCGGTTTTTTAACGTTAAAGGTCTTTTTAATTGCATCTAATTACCGATCATTTTCATTTGCTTCCACGTCTCTTCTTTAACTCGCAAGTGTTTGTTTCCATATCAGAGTTGACTGAAAATCAATTATTTGCAGTTCTAAATTTGTTAAGTACGGTATTCATAAATTTTTATATTCAGTTTATTTATTATGATTGATGATATGATGATATGATTATATTTAGTATTGCATATTAAACAATTTCCAAAAAAATGTCTAAAATCTATTACTTATCGTCTTCTAAACGTTGTTTGTGGAATATTCTTGATTACTTGTATGTTTTTTTTGGGGCAATAACACCTCAATCGAAATAAAACGACGTATATTGAAGGAAAACCAAGCGTTTCAAAGTCTATTCTGACTTCTTTGTCAATGGCTTAATATTTATTAATTAATGTAAATTCCAAAATTTGATTTATGACATTTAAAAAATTATTACCTGAACTATTCCAGAAAAGCTTATGAATTATTATAAATATGATACACAAAAAAAGAATTGTCTTAAGTACGAGAATTAATCACCAAAGGTTGTAGCACTTTGTCAAGTTGGGTATTTGCAGCACGAATCTTTTTATTTGAAAAAATTATATCGATGCTATTTAGACAAATGCGTTGAATAATTTGTTTAAACCTAATATTCTATGCCAAGATGATGGCTTGTATCATGGAACTTGACATTACTCAGGGTACCGTTTGAATATCTATGACGTGCCAGAAAAAATTTCAAACGTGCCACCTGTAGCCCGCATGTCATTTGGTCGCCGTCCCCGTTCTAGAAGTTGCATCCGAAGAAGATAGCTAGAACAATCGTCTATTATCGGCCTTGAAATCTGACTCTTTAATGCAAGCTGCTAAAACTGACTACGAAGTTGGTTCCCATACCATCGTTCAACGGCTGAAACTATTTGTCAAAATCTGCCAGTTGCTATTTTGAAATTTTTTATAGTAATTACAGTGCCTCTTAAGGAAATCAGCAGTTCAATAGTTACTGAAACTGCGTCAAAATACCTTTTACGCATAGACTACGAAGAACTTGACCTGAAAACCTTTAGTAACCAGTGAATTTTGAGACTTTCCCTAAATTATATATTTTTCAAGCTTCTCAATTTCATTTCGTACTAATTTTGTATTGTTATAACATGTTATATACATTCTAGAAATTAATTATCCTCAATAAAAACGAATTTTGGGAATAAGCAAACAGGTAGTAAAAACTAATGCTCTAAAAACAGGAGTAAGCTTATAAAGTACCGAAGTTAATAGGTCTGGGTCACTACAGGAAAGATAGAGAGCAACTACGATAGTATTTAAATACCGAGGTGTAGCAAGATTTCAGTTCAGTAGAGAGCGACGTAGTGGATCAGTTGATTTGTTAGTGTGAGTTTATCGATATTGTTAAAACTAAATATTTTGCAATGAAATGAAAATTGAATTTGTGTGGAAATAAAGACGATTATATTTGGTGTAAAAATTGTTTTGAACCCAAGCGGCCCGTAGTTGAATTTTGTCTTCTTTGTGTCAGACACAAGTGTATAATGATTGTATTTATTTGGAAACAAGCATTTCGTAACAGAAAATAAAAAAAATTGTTTGAGGTGATCCTTGCTTACGGGTAACTTTCTTCAAAACAATATCGGTATCCTTCCTTTAAATTACTACATGCAAAATTTAAAATCGCACTACTATTATTATCCTTGATTTAATGAACAATCACCAAATCTAATAATATATCTTTATGTCTTCGAGACATTGCATACCGTAACAGGAAGATAAGGCGGTTGCAGTCATTTTGAAAGACCGCCGTCAACTTTTTTACATTAACGTATCTTTATTTTCAGAGCTAAAATTATACAAATTTCCTTACTCCTATCCTCTAATTCTAATTCTATTACTTCCCTACGTTCTTTTTCCTATATTGATATAATGCTAATATAAAATAATTAGAGGCAGTAGAGAACAACGCACTATGGAGGATGACGGACGCCCTATGGTACCTGAGAAACAACCAACTAAGAAGAGACCTAGAGATGACTACAATCAAGGGAGAAATATTGAAGAGAACGAAGAAAACCATAGGCAGGATGGAACAGCATAGGAACCCACTGATGACAGAGGCAACCAACTACGATGAACATGAGAGACACTGTTTCGTCCTCTTGTAGTAGTTCTTGCCGTGGTCTAATCCTACCGTAAGTCTTCTAGTTGGTTGGTCCGGCATCCTCCTCCTTCCTATGGCTATTGCCTGCGTTTTTACCGCCTTGAACTTGATTTTCCATTTCTTCGCCCATTGCTCCATGTCCTCGATTTCTGGTTGCAGGTAGTTTACCGCTTGGTCCGCCTTTCATGATGTTGCCGCCTTTGCTGCGTCGTCCGCATAGATGTATGTCCTGGTGTGCCGTGGTCCTCTTGGTATGTCACTGGTATAGATGCATATAGTGTACAGCGTCGGTGATAGTGCTGATCCCTGTGGCGTTCCTCCCCGTATCCTCCTTTCCGTCAATGTGGTGTCGTTGATCCTGATGCTGAATGTCCGTC
Organism: Octodonta nipae; assembly: GCA_034190945.1. Lineage (NCBI taxonomy): Eukaryota > Metazoa > Arthropoda > Insecta > Coleoptera > Chrysomelidae > Octodonta > Octodonta nipae. Next base: position 128,308,623 of record CM067217.1, read on the forward strand.
CTGTTAGGTAGTTCTGTATTATCCTGAAGATCTTCCTTCTGAAGCCCTGTCCTTCCATTTTTGCTAATAGTCCGCTTTGCCATATCTTATCGAAAGCTCGCTCCATGTCGAAGAATATGATGCACGTTGTCTTCTTGTTCTCGATGTTGGTTATTGCTTCTTCTACCATCCTCATTACCTAGTCCTCTGTGGAATGTCCTTCTGTGAATCCGCTCTGTTCATCTGGAATGATGTTTAGCTGTTCCTCTTGCTCGTTCAGTCTTCTCAGAATGATCCTGTCCATAATCTTGCTGGTGTGCCTTAGTAGGCTAATGGATCTGTAGTTCCCTGTTAGTTTTTTGCTCTTTCCTGGTTTTGGGATCATCACTATTTCCGCCTTCTTCCAGTCTTCTGGGTATTTTTGCTGAAACAGAATATGCTAGTATAATGTTTTTAGCCTCTTATCTATGTACACGTTTAGTAGTTCCTTTAACATCTTATTTGATATTTTATCCCATCCTGGTGCTTTTCTGGCTTTCAGCATTGCTATGATGTCCTTTATCTCTTCCATTGTCGTTTCATTAATTGGATCGTCGTCTTCTAATCTCTTGGGCTTTTTCTTCTATTTCTTCCTCGAATTGCCTGTCGTCTCCTTGATCTGTGTTAAACTGTTCCTCCATTGCCTCTGCAAATATTTCTACCTTGTCATCCTCATTCTTTTTATTATTTGCCAGTGTGTGCCTTTGTCTATGCCCAGTCCTTGTAAATAGTGGTCCCATTTCTCACATCTGTGCTCCCTCAATTCTTCTCTTATTTCGCTGCTCAGTCTGTTGATTGTTTGTTTTATCCTGGGATCTAGGATTATCTGGTATCTTCTCTTGTCCCTGTTCCTTTCTCGGATGTTCTCCTTCAGTTGTCTCGAGATGTCCCCTGTAGACCGCCGTCAAGAGAAAGGGTTACCTTTAAATGTGGCCTCCGGGCGGTGCTGCCAGGGAAGTCGGTAAAGTACCTGGAGGTATTCCTAGATGATAATCATATTTTCATTTACTCCTTAGGGTTGCATATGCATATAAAACTGCGACGGTGGAAGGGAAGCTTTTCGTGGAGGAGAGAGTGAGGTTGTGCGACGGTAATCGTGAGGGGTGAGTGAGAGATAGAAAGAACACTAGAAATACGGCAGAATAAAGGTGGCAGGTGAATGAAGAGAAAGCTGAGCGTGGACTAAGTGTTTGATTGGAGATATTTGTGAGTAGGTTAAGTGCCAATTCAGAATTTTCTAGTATGAGATAATCCAGTTCTTAACAGGACATGGGTGTTTCACAGCTTACTTGTGTCGAATGAGGCGAGCGAATGACGATGTTTGTATTTATTGCGGAGAGGTGGACGCCCCGAAGCATACCGTTTTTGTGTGTAAAACTTGGGGCGCGAAGAGGTAGAGGCTTAGGTTTGACGTGGGAGGGTACGTGACGACCGAAAAAGTACTTCATGTTACACAAATGCGAAATTTGGGGGCACATAAGCTACTTCGTGCAGAACGTCATACATATCAAAAAATAGTAGAGCGAGAATTCTTACCTATGCGCTTGAAGTATTAGAAGGGTAGTGGGTATACACCGGGGTGCCTAAACTTATATCTCGCGATGGTTCCAGGTACCCAGAGGCCGATGGAGGTATTTTTACTGGATCAAACCCCACACTGCAGTATGCAACTGGAAAACACGTCCGGCTGTCAGTTGGATTAGCGTGAAATTCGCCCTCTGAAAAAAGTAGTGTCATGTTTATAAAAGAAAGCCAACTAAGGTAATAATCATTTTTATTTAAATACTTGTTCTTTTAAGAAGAAGAAAAATTATGAAAAGTTGTTAATCAATGAAATTAGAATGAAATGTACTATTTTTCTGTGGAAAAATCCAATATGGCTTCTTTAGAAAAAAAAAGTTGATGATGGTAGCCGAACAATGAAACAGCTTATGACAAATTACGAAAAGGTAATCGTATAGCTGAAAAAAGGGGCGACGAAAAAAATAAAAAAAAAACAATCTTCGGAAGTAAATTTCCCCATTTCTACTTCTTCGTTTCTGAGGTTCGAATTTTAATTACCTACCCTGTAAATATGCTCAACATCGTACAGAGCTTATAGAATACATTAGATTCAATATTCCTCACTTTGTCCGAAGGCAACTCCAACGGTACATCAACCAACTGTTCCACCTTTACCGTTGCCACCTTGACTGCCTACTCTTTGGGTAAGGCATAAACCTCAGGACATTAGCTAAAGTAATCTTTTGCGACCAGAAGATATTTCAATTTTAACCAATTAATCCTCTTTTTCAGCAGAATAAATTTTATATTTATACAATTTTATATATCTTGGAAATCCATGAATACATGAAATATAAATATCAGCAATTCCATATCAGCAGAACCATTAGGCCGAATGTACAAAATGAAGTAAAACTTTACACTAATAATACTTGAAGCAGATCTATCATTAATTTAGAAACATAGAAAACCATTTTACTAATCTGTGAATGCAACGTTATTGTATAACATAGGCGAATCGTTCACAATTGTTGCATATAGTTCTAGACCCACGTCTGAATTAAAGGGTTGTGTTTTTCAAGTATTTTGATAATCAGTTGGTATGGCGTAAGTTGTACACGTACGTAACATTAAACACCACATATAACAAATAAATAGAATAGTAATCAATTTTAAAAGCTTATTTGGATTAGAAGCCGAAAATGTGATCTGGTTAGCAGACACGGTCTTAGGTATTGCTGTCGAAACCCGACATTGTGCTCTGTCATCTGTACCTAAGATGAAAACATTTTTACATTATTTGGGTGAACCTGATTATCATAATTGCATCCGTGAGGAAGTTGGAGTAGATCAATCAACAGAGTCAACAATTGCGTCATTGATTATATGGTTGTTCATGCTGACAAATGGATAAAACTTTCTCCATTGCAAAATGAAATAGTACAAGCCAAATTGTTGTTGTATAGCAAATATCACTTTTCAACGGCAATTGACTTTACGGATATTAGGACACAAAAACCACGAATTCATGGTGACAAATATATTAATAGCAAATGAAAAGCCACCCTCAATATTCAAACAACTTGATGCTTCAGAAAAGTTTACAACTGTAGATGTAAGTTCAGTCACGATGCAAGAGTATTTGGAAAAATTCTCTGGCAAGGCAAATCTAATTGAGATTACTATTGCATTACTGATTGATGATGATGGGTATCAAAAAAAAAAACAAATTTAATAGAGTTCTTATAAATCGTCAGAAATATTAATGACTGACAACAACATACATGCATTTTTCTGTATACATTTTACTTTTAAACAAAAAAATGGTACAAGATAACCCTTATTCATATAAAATAAAGAAAAATGTTTTTTCTTTTACTTTTTACTTACAGCGTATTCGTATTCGCAGTGAACACAACTGCTGCTGTACGTCTGCCTCTAAATACGACCCCAGTCTCTCCGAAACGTTCCCATAGTGATTCTTTCTTTCTAACGTATATACTTTCTTTTTCTCGAACAGGATAGAATTTCCGTTATAATGTTATTGATCAATCGAGCGTTTAGGCATTTTATAAATTCCTTCAAAAGACTTGACTTTATTCCATATTTTGGAAAAACTGTATTATCTAATTTAAGTTTATGAATTTTTTTACAGAAGTAAATTGCCAAGCAGTAGCCTACCACCATTCACGACATAGTAGGCAAAGTTCTAACGGGTAAGTGTACAGCATTTCAATTAAATATGAAACAATATATTTTTCCTAAAACTCCGTGATGTCGATATTCATTTCACGATGAAATATGAATATATTTTGTTGTTGGACCTATTGAATCAAGAGTAATATAAATAAATAGAGGATTTTTAACTAACAAGCTTTTATTAAAATGCACTAAAAAGGAAATAATAACACAAGACGTTCATAAAACCTATAATAATGTGCAACCCACAAACCAACAAAAGGGTTAATGAAGAATTGAAGAATAATGATAGAGTTGTCGACAGTAAAAGTGGTGATAAATAGACAGGTACTATCTATAATCAGTTAAATGGTTGTTGTGTAATTTCCGTAAAAGGGACTGTTGACACTTCTATCATTATTAATCATTAACTCTTTTATTTGGTTTGAGATTTACACATTGACGATTTTATGAATTCCTTGGTTTACTATTCCTCTCTTAAGTGCATTTTAATAAAAGCCTGTTTACAAAAATAACGGTAATTTAGCTTTACCTATATATCTTATATTGAGATTTTATATTTAGGTTTAATAATATAATATTCTAATTACATAGTTAATTATTTGAAATGTTTCGCATGTGATGTATTTCGTTTAAACATCAACAATACAAAGTTTGTTAGATGTCACCTTCAAGCAGTCCCATTTTTCGAATTGAAGAACCGGTAATGAGCTAACTCGGCCTAATATAGATGAAGTCCAAACTGTACTGTATTATTTATCACCAATATTTACAAAAAATATAAAAATGTTACTGGAGCCTTCTAGTAGAAAACAATAATTTGGAGCCTGCATATTCGAATTTTGGGCGACGCTCCTGTGAATTTGATGAATTTTAAACAGTTGTTCAAGTACCCGTCAAATGTCATTAACATGCTATAAACGAGGATGGAGGAGGTTCCAGGAATACTTCGCTAGCCCCTACATAATGAAATCGATGATTTTTTAACCCGATCTGATGCCTTGCATTTTATGTAACTTTGTAACGGCAATAAAAAATTTGTTAATTGAATATTAATAACAAACTGTGCCAAAGGGGATGGAAAATTTTAATTAGTTACAGACATATTTATTAATTTGTTAGTTACTTACTCATATACAAAAAAGGTAGGACAACTGCGAGAACTTCATAGGTATTTCTGTAACCAGCTCCATCAGTCGATTATATGGAAAATTGCTACGAAATATTGTCGAAAATGAATACACATGCCATTTGAAAACCAAAAATAGACAGGATTTTGGGTAGGTAGAACATGTATCCATATTATTTTAAATTTGAATTCACTAAGGGAATAGAAAGAGAGAATCCCATATTTTATTTCTAGACCTGACTAAAGCATATGACATTGTACATTTTGCCCAACTCTGAAATCACATATTGACGTTTCTAAATTTGGGCCTGATTTCATTGTCAAAAGTATCGAAATGTGAACTTAATATTTATACGAATTCAGACCTAGATATTCAAAAGGTTTGGTATTTCTTAATAGGCAATTCCAAATGTTTTTTTTTTTTTCGTAAACATCAAAGTTCAATGCATGATAACCGATTCTTTATTGAGCATAGCAAATATCGGCTCGGAAACAACCTTTGTGCTTTGGCAAAGTGAACAATCTTTTTTCTTTCCAAATGAGAGTTACTTCTTGATCCAATAAGATAAATACATTTTGCTTTTGTGTGTCGAAAGAGGCAAGCGCGCTGCAGATTTGGTTTTGTCAAATGGCCACATTGTATCGAGTAAACTAGGTTTCAGGATTCACCTTAACTCTACGTTATAAAATAAATTTCGGTTGCTTTCGGCCTTTCCAGCTAATTTGATATTAATTCATATTTTTAGTATTTTATTCGTTTTTGTCATGATGAACAAAAAAATATTTAAAATCATATCTATAACTAATTTAGATTGTAAAAGAAGGAAGTAATAAATCCAATATTTATAAGTGCATGACATAAGAGAAAATAAATTCACTACTAGGTCGAATCGAAAAAGCCTACCATTAAATGATATAATTTTTTTTGTTATTTTTTTAATGTAAAATCGTTAATTTCCAGGTTTTTGTTTAATTATGTTGCAATTTAACTTGAAAACAACCTTGGGTAACACGCCAAGTCGACATGTTTCACGGCGTACGGAAAAAATTCAAAATTGTTCCAATTAAAAAAGTTGTGTGTTTTGTCGAAACGAAGCCACTTAACAAATATTAGCTTGATCCAATGACTAGGGATGTTGCGATACCAATAAAAAATCGACTCCCCTTATCTCACCGGGTATCGAAATAAAAGTATCGATAGCGGTTTCGGCAGTAGTATTGAAACAACCAATTATTCGGGGGAAGAACCCTAGAGTCGTCCGGAAAATTATGAATTTAGTGGGGGTGAATGTCATCAAAGTATCGACACAACGAAAAAGCATCGATACTGGGATCGAAATATAAATACCCATATTGGTACCTAGGTATCGCAAGAAAGTATACTATACCAAAATACCCGATAATTTTATCATATCAGTCGTATTGCAACGTCCCTACCAACGACTACAAATATATATGGATCCGGCACTGTGATATACGATCCAACGAAAAATATGTTGAAACATGAGACAAAAATAGAACGAAACAGAGATATATCTGTTTACAAATATTCGGGCTCCAACAGTGGCGTCCACTCAGCATTTAATTAAAGGTTTATGTTGTTTCCAAAATCTAAATAATACAACTATATACCTAATCATTAAAAGATGTGACAATAATAGAAACAATTTGTACTAGCATGTAACAGTCATTTTCAAAACATTCATTTATTAACGGAAAATGTATTTACTGCTTAAATGACCTTTAGTAAAATTCAATTGCTACGTTTATAGTGGAACACCAGTGGAAAGATAATTCGGCAAACGAATATGTCGTTTTCATGTATATAAACCACTGGGATACCATTTTATTATTATTTTTTAAACTTATACAATCATAATCTCTGATTTCAAACAACTCTTCTCACCCAAAACACTTTAAAAAATAGGAATACAAAGGTTTACCACAAAAACAAAAAGTAAATAAACAGCTTACTAAATTCCCATAATGGCTTAAGCTTAAAGGATCGGCATGTACTCGTTGCCTAGAATGCTTATATGTACGTCTTATTGGTTACAATGGAAAAAAGTTTGGTTTCGGTAAGCATTTGTTTACTTAATTTACTTTTAATGTATATATATATATATATATATATATATATATATATATATATATATATTAGTAGTCATTGGCTTATCATTATCATCCCTTTGGCTTCCTGAAACATTATTTTTTGAACTTTATTTAAATTTTTAATTTTAAACTAAATGTGAAGAAAGTTGTGAAGGTAATTATCCTTGTTTTTACAGATATCTGTTTGTTGACTGTGTCCTTCCTGCTTACCCAGAAAATGGTAAGTGGCAGGTAGTAGGAGGAATTAAGGAACCTGGTTCGACAATTCTTCCAAATACTTTAATAAAAGTTTCTTGTAATACTGGATACAGATTAAAACCTAATAATGCATTTTATATTTGCGATGCCGACTGGAATCCCAGAAAAATGCCAACATGCCAGGGTAAGACATAGGACTTGGATTTTTCTCTGTAGGTCTGAAATGTGATTAATTGAAAATATTAAAGGACCCGACAAAAAAACAACGGAAAAACTATTCGTCAAATTCGCTCAATTCGGTAAAAGAAGGCTCATGTCATGTATATAAAAAGTCTGCATGGCACAAAATGTTGGCTATCGCTAGATTACTTCAAGGTCTTTTGTACGCAAGACAATATACAGGGTGTCCTATAACCAATGGACAATAGGATAACTGCAGCTAGAGGCGGTGAAAATATACCTACCTATTAACACAAATATGCCTTAGTAAAATGTTTGTAGTAAACTATATATAGTGTCCTAAAGTGGGTATTTGGTTTTTGAAAATTTGTAATATTTGAAAAATGGCTCCATATATTGAACTCAAATTAGGTACTGCATACTTTTCAACTGCGATAAACAAGAGTTTGTTACCATTTTTCATGGTACTCTTACAAAGTGTTTGTTACGAAGGTCCAATTAGGCAAATTAATGCTTATTTTTTTTAACACCCCGCAATATATTGAAACTGCCATAATTTCAATACGAAAAACGTATACTTGTTAAATCTCCATATTTCAAGGCGTTTTCGAGCAAGCAGCCTCAAAAAAGACATTTTTTTAAGTAGGTTGTGAATTTGACATGAACTATTGATTTCCTCATACTGCATACTGTCAATTTATTTACTGTATTTTTTAAGCGAGTAATTGGAATAAAACCTTCATTAAATATGCCTAGAATTAAAGAATTTGCAAATAGTGAACTAAGGGATATGATTTGTGTTTATGCACAAGTAAATTTTAATTCAAGTGCTGCAGTTAGACGATATGCACAGTTATATCCAAATCGAAATAGGTTCGTTTCACACCAAAAATTCTGGTGTGATATTTTACTTCGAATTCTGGAAAATCCTGCATTAAATACTCGGCACTTGCAAGCAGCTACTAGTCTAAGTAAATCGAGTATATCACGAATTTTACGTACAGAAAAATTGTATCCGTATCACTTTACGCCTGCTCAAAATTTTTTGCCAATGACTTACCATGTAGACTACGGTTCTGTCAGTGGATGCAACATAAAATCATTCAAGATCCAACGTTTCTTGAAAACATCCTATTTTCTGACGAAGCTACATTGACACGCCGTGGAGTCTTCAATTGGAGGAATAACCACTATTATGATTTTGATAATCTTCATAAGTATAGTGAAGCTCATTTTCAGCATGAATTTTCCATTAATATCTGGTGTGGAATTATTGGCGATCACTTTATTGGTCCGTTTGAAGTTCTGTCGATATTAAATGCATTACAGTATTTAGAATTTTTCGAAAATAATTTGGGTGATTTATTCGAAGTAATTCCTCTTATTGCAAGGCAGCATATGTGGTTTATGCACAATGGCGCACCGCCACATTATCCACTTATAGTCCAGCAATAAATAGTCGTCTTCCAACACGACGTAAAACCGATAAGCAACCGATAATCGTATTGCGAGTAACATTATTGTAAACGGTAACTCGTTACGCGCTCGAAGATTATCGGTTGTGTATCGGTAATTCGTTCTGTTGAAACTAACACTTAAATACATAGCTGGATTGAACGTGGCAGTGAATTCCCTTGGCCGCCTCGTACTCCAGAAATTAACCCTATGGACTTTCACCAACGGGGATACATGAAATCTTTGGTGTACAGCAATGAAATTAATACCCGAAACGAGCTTTTAACGAAAATTAAGGAAGCCGCGAATATTCTTAAAAATAACATTGCAACCTTTTTCAAGATAAGACTTAAAATGTCAATATCTCGAAAACGCCTTGAAATGTGGAGATTCAACAAGTGTACGTTTTTATTATTGGAATTATGGCAGTTTCATTATTTATCGTCGAAACGCAAATTATACAGGGTTTTAAAAAAATAAACGTGGATTTGCCTAACTGGACCTTTGTAACAAACACCCTGTAAGAGTACCAAGAAAAATGATAACAAATTCTTGTTTATGGCCCTTCAAAACTTTGCTTTACCAAATTGGTGTTCAATATATAGAGCCGTTTTCAAATAAAACAAATTTTCAAAAACCAAATACCAACGTCAGGACCCTGTATATCGTTTACTACAAACATTTTACTAAGGCAAGTTTGTGTTAATCGGTATATTTTCACCGCTGCTAACTGCAGTTTTCGTATTGTCCATTAGTTATGGGACACCCTGTATGTAATATATATTGTTTCTGGTCGGGAACCTTCACCATTTGCGCTTCCTACAATAGAATGTCCTCTCGTTCCGTGTGATTGCTGTTCTCCCGTAATTCCTAAGTTAGAATGTCACGATAAAATTTTCAGTTTACTTCACCTATCAAAGATATTGAATACTCTCTTCGGAACCTCTGTGTGCCAGTTTCCCCGAAAATCCTAGATGTCGGTCGTACATCGCCCGTCTACAAATTTACTGTTATGTATCAAATACATAAATAAGTGTTCGAGAGGACATTCTATTGTGGGAAGCAAAACTGATGTAGGATCCCGGCCAGAAACATTATATAACATATATATTGTCTAGCGTACAAAAGAATTACACCTCGAAGAGAGTATTTTTTTTTATTTGGAAACCCCTATTTTTGACATTGGAAATGGAATAAGCAGAGAATTTTATGTTTTATGTACATGTAAGGTCTTGAGCATGACCTTGACGATGATGGCCAAGAGCAGTTGAATCGCTATACACAAAAAACAAAAAACCACTCTGGAAAGTATAATTTGTCTCCACCTTATATGTCAATCGCCCATTATATGCAACTTTTTCTAACACTGTTTTAATCTGTATAAGTATAATTTTACTTCGCCTTAAGTTGCAGATATCGCATATGCCACAGTTCATGCTCTATCCTAGAAATTTTTTCAAACAATTTTGTGTTCACATTGTTTAACAATAATTTTACTCCAGCCTCTATTTCAACAACCTTGTATGTACAACTACTTATCGAACACCCAGTATAACATATTTTGTACCACCCTGTATAAATATAAATCCATCAATTCCCAATAAATTTCAGCAAAACTCCAACTGCTTATAGGGCAACCTATCTAACAATTTGGTTCCACATTTTTTTGAATCTCATTGTATGTATCGCTACTTCACCCTGTATATGCTGCTGCTGGTCATCCAATATAACATTATTTAAATACTTCTCCCTATATTTCAAATATGCTATATGTGCAACTAATATTGAACTACGCTATTTCACAATTTTTCCTCATTTTTTTGCTCCGTAGTATAAAATATACTTTCTCTCCACACTTCATTTAAACCACCCTTCATTTGCAACTTTTTCTAACCTTGTTTGAATAACACTGTGTACCTATAACTTGACTTTGCCCCATATTTCAGGTACTCCATATATGCAACTGCTCATGCTCTACTCAACAACCTTGTATATGCAACTACTTATGGGCCACCGAATAAAACATTATTGCACCACCCTGTATGCTTAGAAATTCTAGTCCACCCTATATTTCATCTATCCGGTATATGGAACAGGTTGTAGATGATAACATTCCTTTATAATATTTTTTAAACTGCATAGCTGTAATTATATTCTGCTATATATTTCAACCATCTTATATGTGCTACTCGTGAACTTGTGAACTACTTGTGGATATAAAATAATTTTTTAACCACCCCATAAACTGCAATTCCACTTAATTTTATATTTCAACCACCATGTATAAACAACTGCTTCTAACATTTTTTTTCAACCCATTTCATAACTATAATAATAAATGAAAATAAATCAAATATCCTAACTGTTTGCATATCAAATTTATTTATCCACCCTGTTATAAATATAATCTATTCTATCCTTATTTCAAGCACATTGTATATGCAACTATTTATGAGCCTAACAATATAGCATTTTGTTATCTACCCTGTATAAATATAATTTTTTTCCTGGGGGTCACTAAATATTTTATGTTAGGTATCGCAAGGGCTATCTGACCACAATTGCTTTAGTGTCACTTTTTATTTCTTACCAAGCTTTCGGAAATCTGCTTTTCCTTCAACAGGGTTACAGAAGTAATTAGTGATTGAACCTTATGTAAAAAGTAGTTGGAAGTTTATAATCACATGTTTTTTCCAATTTTAATAAATTGTAAATTGTCAAAAAGAAAGCATTAGTAATATATTTAGACATGTTTTTAAATAATTGATAAATAGTCATTGAAAAAGAAAATATAAGAGTGAGGTTTATAGAGCCTTAGAAATTGTGGCTATTGGTGAAGAGTGGATCAAAAGAGAAATCATAAGATAAGTATAATTTTCATTTAACAAGCAAAAAGGACCGTCAAATAATAAATTTTCCTATAGGTTAAACATCAATTCACATTTATATATATGTATATATATATATATATATATATATATATATATATATATATATATATATATATATATATATAATACATAAATAAATATATAATCCTGCACGCAAAATCGAGTTGAATTGACTGACAGAAATCGCGCCAGCGTTGATCGGTCGTATATGATTTTAATATACCATTTTCAGTACATGTAAGTCAAAATCTACCCATAGCCGCCGTTTGGTCCCTTGGTCCCTTTGTTGTACATAACATGAGCCGTTTTGTTCCCGGAGTTTGAGCCACTTTGACGAAAATGGTTTTCCATTGGTTTTAAAAAATAACCAACAGAACACTTATTTTAACCCGAGTAGGTTTACACCAGCAGATATAAAAAAATGCACGCATTTTCTGTATTTCAGCAACTGCCTGCCCGACAGTAAGCTCCACATTAACTACACGCGTCAAATGCTTAAATTCTAATGGGAAAACTATCTCTTGTGATCGAGCAGAACATGGAAGTACAGCAACAGTTAAATGTGCGCAATTTTATGAATTACCTACGGGACAGAGTGATAAGATTCAGTGTAATGAAGGCAGTTGGTCAAATGGTATTTTTGAGTGTGTGCCTGGTATGTATTCAAAGAGGATAATTTTGAAGGGCGTTTACAGTACGCAACTTTTAAATAGCATAAGTTTTTAGTCATCATTTTCTCGTAGGTACTCACACAAAGTAATTTACTAGTGATAACTTCTTGATTAATAATTATATAAAAATATTTTTTTATCTATAACTTTCGATTAGTAGCTTCGAATTTTAATCATTGTCGTTTGTCCTAACTCGTTCCTTGTTTGGCATATTACATAAAAAATTTATCATTTATTAAAAACCGAACGCATAGAAATTTTAATAATGGTTCGTTACCTATATAAGTTACGAATGAAGAAGCTATTGTCTTATTTAATGAGGTACATGGTGTAAGAACTTCAATTTTTAGAAGTACTGTACTAAAGTTGATTCAAGAGACTACGAAATGGGAGATATCCAAACGTTACCTAGATGTGGCAGACGTAAGATGAAAAAAATGGAAATTGATGGACAAGAATATATTAGTTTTACGTAAAGTAATCAAGAATATGCCACAAACAATGTTTAGAAGACAATAAGAATATATTAGTCAAAAGTTTATTGTAATATATATAAAGAAAGAGAACTTTTATTTCTACACGGTGCACCTCATTTATCAGCTGTCTGAAGATGTTCGTGATCGACGATTACAATTTTTTGAAATTTTTGTGTCGATACTGGTCTCAAGAAAATCTTCACAAATGTTACATACCCAGGATCCACATAAAATCATTGTTTGGGCAGGTCTAGTAAACAATAGATTGATAGGACCTTATAGGTTTATGGCAATTTAACAGCTGAGCCATATTTACATCTTCTACGGACATCAATTCTAGCAACATTTAAATCTTCGATTATGTTTCCAACAAGATGGGCACCACCGAATTATAGTGTACAAGTAAGAAGGCTTCTGGACACAAAACATGGACCGGTTGACTACCCACCAAGATTTCTTCTTGTGAGGAAATTTAATGAACCAAGTTTATGTCGTCATGCCGGGAAATTTACAGGATTCGATGAAACGCGAGAGATCCTAGTTGAGGCGTGATGGATATATGTATATTCGTTCGTATGAATCGTTTTTGAAACTCGCAGACCTTTCGCCAAGGTCTCACTTGGCATTCTCAGTGTGTTTTCATAGTGAATAAAGGAGATTTATATGCTTGAGTGAACTGGCTGCTTTCTTAGAATCCACAGAAAAAGAATTTACGTGGATTTAACTTATTAGAGATTAACATAGAAATTTTTAAGAGGATCAGGGAAAAGGTTTATGGTCCAAAAACTTTGATCAACTCATGCAATTAGTGACGTAGAATAGCGAAGTAGTTTACCAGAGAATACAAATAGTTGAATCAGATATAAAGGTAATAAATGATGAAGCTGAGATTCTAAAAACTTCAATGGATATTGGAAATAAGATCAAATATGACATTAATTCAATTTAAAACAAAGTACAATGACCACTATCCTAAATCAAGTGAAGGCAGTGATTAAAATTATCCAATACTTGCAAAAAAGATGTGAGAACACCATAAATATCAAAGGTTTCCTTTATAAAAATAGCCACCTGTGCTAGTAACACATCTTGACCTATGTACATACCACAATTTGGTAATTCTTAATTTTATATGACAACAATTCAACCGCTAATGGGCTACCCTACATATTTATTTTTTCTAACCTCCCTGTATAGCTATAATTGCACTCAATTCTCTAACATTTATTAAAATCCTCATTATATAAATTCCATCTCATTATATATTTCCACCACCCTGTATATGCAACTGCTCATGGACCACGCATAATATTTTTTAACATTTTTGAACTACCCGGTAAACCATTCTGTATATGCCACTGCCTATGAGCCACCGTATTTACTCTTTTTAACTATCTTCTGTAACTATAATTATACTCTGACCTATATGTCAATTATCATATATATGGAACTCTTCGTGGGCTACTCTATAAATCATTACCTTTTTTAACATTTTTATCATCATCCTGTATATCTATAATTCCTCTCACCCTATATTTCATCTTCCCTATATACAACTGCTATGCATATGTCTGTCTGAATAATATTTTTGCACCACCCTGTATAACTGTAATTCTACTGCACCTTCTATTCCAAGAACCCTGTAAATTAAAACGCTAATGGGCTTCCCTCTATAATTATTTTATTAGTTATAATTGCACTCTACACTATATTGTAAACACCCTATATATGCAACTGCTTACGTGCCACCCACGAAAAAAAATGATTTCTAACATATCTAGAATCGCCCAAAGATTAGTTTACCACTAAACAATAACAACTCTTGCATGCCACTTCCAGAAGTACATGCTCTAAGTAGATAACAGCATTGGTCCCTCTATATATAATTACTCAATGTTTTGAGTCTGGCGGCGGCGGCACATTCAGTTGTTTGGCGTTGACATTATGGATGTAAATAATGAATTGTTATTATATTTTATTTAATGAATGAACCAATATTATAAATTAATATTAGCAATCTCCACTGAAGCAGCTACTAAACAAAACAAAAATCAAAAAAGTTGGTTGAGAGACAGGAGAAAATGGTATCTAATCGTTTTGTCTTTGGCTATTTATATATAGATGTGTAATTATTTAAGATTTAATACCATGCCAACTCAAGTTTGAGTTTTGTTTTCGTGAATTGTTATGTTTTATATTTTCAAATGAACAAACGAATTGCAAAATTTGTTTCATTCTAACTTCAGTCCTTCATTTCTAACACTATATTGCTTCTGAGTCATTCCTTATGAATTTTCACTCATAATTATTAACTTCTAAATCCTATTAGGGGTAAACACCATAGGTTAACATTCTTATAATTTTTAAATATATTTCGCAAATATTTATATTGCGTCGTCTAAAATCGCTATTCTAAATGTTTCAATAAATCAGTAATTTTATTGGTCAAGATAATTAGCTTCTTCTCTGCGCTGAAAAGCATTAGTAGCGAGATTTTGATAAAGTAATCATTCCATAATTTATTTTTCTGAAAATTTCCGTTGAATGTATTCATTGGCACTTCACAATTGTCCCTTAATTTCTTGTTTATCTTGGTAGTGATGTTCAACCATGTTGACACATAAATCAAGTAGGTAGAGGTGAAACGCCATCTAGCTCAAACCATACTTTCGTGAATCAACAGCGGGTTTATTCTTCAGGACTTAATTTTGCAAGAATTGCAAGTACAGTGTAGCGTTCAAATTGTCTAAAATAAAATAATATTCTGGTCATTTAGAAGGCTAGCGTAAAGATTTAGGTTTGTGGATTCGGCGTCGCTGTCTCCCGAAACCGTTTTCGATTATATATCACTCCAATACTGATTTTTCTCTGCAATTTAATCCTTTGGCCAGAATCGTCTTCATTTAGTTCATCACCAATTTTTGCAAGGACGGTATTGGACCTTATTAAGGGTGCTGCAAGCTGCTCTGTACAATCCTCTTCGTTTAAAGGGTCAATTTTTTAGTTTTAGATATAATAAACCTATTCGGGAAACATTATTTTGACAGTGACACTCGTATAAACTAAGTTCAGGCTCTTGATAACTCCTACTGGTTTGGAAAACTAATGGAATTAATGCTATTTTGATGGAGATTTCGTGTAATTTTTAAGTATTAAAAATGATATGGTATTCAATAAAAAAAGGTCTGATGTAATTGCGAAGAATATTTTTTTAAAATGTGAATAACCAGAATACTTGGAAAAATTATACCATTTATAAAACTTTCAAATGTCCATTCTGCCTCGAATGAGTCCAATTTCGGCTTTCAATTAAATTTAAAAAATAACTTACAAATAACTTACCTACGAGCTCATGGATACTGCATATCATATATCTAAAAATTCATTTTCATACCTGAAATGGTTCCAAGAGTAATTGAGGGGGATGGATACCTTTATACCTTCTATGTTGGGTACTTTATACCTTCTATGTTTACTGCAATAAATTGTTCGTACTAAGAAAGAAAGAAAGCACTAATATATAAATCATAAACATATTTTATTTTAATATAACTAATGAAAGCTTGAATCTTTTTTATTAGTGGTATCGATAGCGTTGTAGTATTACGGTATCATGGTTTGCAAAAGCTATTATCTTCGTGTCCGTAACCTGAAATAAAAATGCAAACATGAATGAAAATTACTAAAATAAAACAATTCTCGATTTTATTTGGCCTAATAGATTCAAGTTTGAATATGCTCTTCAAATGTCAAAATTAGTTGCGTAATTTGAGACAAACATGGTGATGGAATGCAAAAAAATAAGGGTTTAGCAGATCACTTTTATGTTATAGTTTGCGGAAAGCCTGTTGCAGTTGAAAAAAAACCAAGATACTGGTATTTTCAAATACCCATGGATAGCTTCTCTCTACAACAGACATGCTGACGAGCTTGAATACATTTGTGGTGGAACCTTAGTCAGTAACACTATTGTTTTAACAGGTGCGTAAATAATTCCACAACTTTCACATTAAATGTAAGTGTTGTACTAATTACTTTGGTTCAAATATATAGCTGCCAGTTGTGTGGCAAATGAAAATGGTGATTTATTTCAATTCAATGATTATCAAATATCAGTCGGAAAAGCTTATAATGTATATGGAGACCTCAGAGACCAAAGCGCACAGTACGTTATGGTGAGTTTCTTATTTTAGTTTACTTTTTTTTTGCATCTTACCACTTCATTATAAATAAAAACGACTTAAGAAGTTACGGCCAATTTCATTAAATATTATTAGAAATCTTCTGTGGGTTCAAAAACAATTTCTACACCGAAAATAATCTTTTTCATTTCGATACCAAAAATATATAATCAATAACAAACTATTTTTCTTTGACTAAGGGAAATTTCAGTTGCTCTCGAAGACTTTCCGTTAATACTCGAAATATAAACGTTGTAACACTGTTTATCATTTTAATTCTAATCCGAATTGTCTTTCCATGATAGGAAGCCAGTAGATGGAAATGGACAACCTTCATCTTGGCCCACGGATTCAGGCGCATGAGATAGACCAGATCATTTTAACTAACTCTAACCTCTTGGATTCCGACTGAATTTCCTTTTCTTCATGCGATCGCCGGTTGCCAAAATCTACGTCTGGGCTAGTCACTGGCCTGTGTGCCCGTCTCTTCTTGAGTAATACGATTGGTTCAATATCTAGTTATGCCATTTGTTGCTGTACACTTTGCTCTGTTGTCAAATCTGCATTTATCTGCACACGAACCTGTGGATTAGTCAGCAGTTGAACCCTGATATTGACTTCCTAACTGTTCCTGATGTTGGTATAGTTGCGTTGGTGATCTGTTTGGTAACCTAATTCTGCAGCCACGTTGGAAATGTCCTGTTTCTGCTTTATCTCAATTATTTAGTCAATTCTATATAGTACTTCCTGAAAGAACGACTCGGATTCTTTCTGACTGACCAAAACTGCTTATACTCTTAATTTGGATACGATCATGATAGCCTCTACTTCCAAAGCATGCCGCAGAGCTTCAGACCTATTCATTATACCACTAAGTCTTAGATTCCGTTGAACCTTGACATTTCGAATACAATTTGTAAAACTTTGTATAATCAATTGGTCATTAACGTTTTCAAGTAGGTTTGGGTAGGCTAACTGTGTTAAACGGCTAAAGTCTGCTTAGAATTCTTCTAGACTTTCTCCAGATTTTTGTGTTTTTCCACTCACTTGCATCATGTATCCTTGACTCAGTGATTGGCTGTCATATCTTTTACCTAGGACTACAATGATCTTGTCGAAGTTGCTTTGTTCATTTACAGGAATGCACTGCAGATGTTTTAATGCTGGACCTCTTAGAGATATCTTAGCTATCCCAACAGTTAATTGTAGCCTCTCCTTCAAATTAACGTTTGTATATAGGCCATCATAAGTGGGTGGTTTTACAAGAAACCTTTGGTACTTACAGTGTTCTGATATCTTCCACATTATAAGTGTTTTTGAATGTCGTTAATGACCGTTTCCATTTCAGTTTGGATAGTGCTAAGTTCACATTGTACCTTGCTTTGAACTGAATCGATGTCATACTTGACCTTATTTTCGAGACCATACATTGCACTTTTTAGAATCTCAATGTCGTCATATATGACTCTTGTCATAGTCATCTAGTTAATCTTGCTCCTTCGCTTCTAATATTTTAAATTCTTCTTGTCTTTTTTAGTTAAAATCTCGAAAATAACCCTTCATTTAAATTCTGTTGTTTTTCATTCACATTTTCTAATTCACCTTTTTGTCACATATTTCCAGGATAAGACTTATTTGTTCTTCTAGCTCAAATTGTTATATAGGATAGCTCATATGTTGCACATTCCATACGAGGGCGAAACCGCGGGTAATGGCTAGTAGACCTATATTAACGAACAGAACAATACATTATAATCCCCAGATATTGTGCTCATAAATAAAGTTAATACAGCCGGAACTGTAATAGATATGGCAGGTACTTTAACAAGTAGTACACAGAAAGTACTGTCTGTAAAGATCAATAAATATGATAATGTCAATATAGAACTAAAACACTTCTAGCGCTTGAGAGAGGTAAAGGACTATTCTGGTAATAATTTACGCTACAAAATCGTCATCTAGAAGTTTCTACAGTATTTAAACCAGCTAGAAATACCAAGGACCTTATTTTCGAAAATAGAAAAGAGCCACTTGGTAGGAAATTTTAACAGGATGAGATAATTATCTTTCTCGTTGTATCAAAACCGAAAGAAAAAGATATATGTGAAAGAAAATGAAACGATAAAAATAATGAGGTCACTCAGGTACTGAAACTTTATATATTCTGGTTAAAGCTAACTGCTACGTATAAACTGATCCTGTTCCAAACAGAAGGGGTATTTTACACACAGTCTCTTAACATGCTTTGGTCTAGCCTTTCTAGGAGTCCACTCTCCCATAAACTGAACTCGACTAGCTTTCGGTTCAGTTTCAATCACAAAAAAAGTGAAGCATTAAAGATAACTATATATATATATATGCACGACTCAAAGTTAATATCAGCTGTAAAACAACAGCTTTATGGTATGGTAAAGGTATTAGTAGAGGATTCTACTAACATTTAGTCAGTAGATTTAGCAATTTAGTCTAAAGAAATGACGGATTATTAATATAGTTAAAGGCAAAATAATAACATCTCTATTGTATCCAAGGTAGAGAACAACACTTATAAGCAATGTGGGATGAAACAAGTTCAACGTATTGACCATTCCATAACGAAAGGCATAACAACGCTATTTTACAGAAAGCCTCTTGAAGACCAAGCTCAACAGTAAAAATCGTACTATAAAACGGACTTCTGTAACAAAAGCTCAAAACCACCATTCAAAGTGCTTTGCCAAAAATACAAAAGTTCCACAGTGTGAAGGAAAAAGAGGGTTACCAGATCTGGGCAAGCAATTACATTAACAATTTTTTTGTTTATGTGTTCATTTCCAGAAATTTCTGATCTACTCTGAGTCGTTTGCAACATTGATGACTCAACACCACTCAGACTGACAGAACAACAAGTCCAATTATACCGCCAGACAACTGATGAGAAACTGCAAAATAAAAAGAGAAGCTCCTTCATGGAAGACATATAAACTACGTCAACTAGGAATAACTCCTAGCTGTGATCACTGGTCATAATTCCAGAAATAAAACCTTCTTTACTGGCAATACAAGATTAAGAAATCTCAACTAAAAATTATCTGAAGAATATCGTCAAAGATCCTTCTATAAACTCCGACAGATGCAGATATGGTTGCCAAACATAGAAAACATATTTCAGAAGGGTGTGAGATATTTGCTGCAACTTAAACACAGAACCACATGATGCTGTGGTAAAAATACTGCACCAGGAATTAGCAATTAAGATTAAACTATCACAGGCTTCAAGAACACCCTACTATATCTACAATCTCCAATGTGTTTTTAGAAAATTACAACTACAAGCTGTAGTGGAACCACATGATGATCAAACTGTTGCTCACTGTATGTCAGATATGGTTTAGTAGATAAAGTATCTAGCAGAACATTCTTAATTGATATAGCAATCCCTAACAACAATACTATAAATAGTAAACAATCCAAGAATATAGTTAAAGACAGGGATTTAGAATTTCAAATCAAAAAACAATGGGTCAAGAACAATAAACTAACTATACCAATTGTTATGTCAACAATATGAGATGTCCTCAAAGATTTAGTAAACACGATAATAACCATATTCCTAATAACCCAGCAAGGGCTTCCAAAGAGGAGCTAAATCCATTTGACATCTAGTATATCTTTGATTTAGTGAATTTTCCCTTAAAGGCACGGTATTCGTTCCACAGAGGGAGTATTCCTGTGATATATTGTATGGTCAGACAAAAGTATGTCACAGAAAACCTAAACAAAATAATATATATATATATATATATATATATATATATATATATATATGGATTATAGGCAGTAATATCCTACAATTGAGTATGATACAAGTATATTATTAACTTGTGTACTTCTTTCTTAAAACGGTTTAAAATTTCCAACTTTGTGATACAAATCGGTAGTTTAATTTGGATCCCTATACAACTATAATATTACCCATGCTCTGCTGCAATTAGTCTGTGATCTTTGAACATTAGCTGAACAATGCATAACTTATATCGAGCTAGTGTTAAAAATTTTGTTTTCCCTACTAGTTGAAAAGAAGTTCTAGCTTTCAAGTCTAATATTGGTGTAAGTACTTTCCTTTGTGATAGGAACATTTGACTTTATCCTTAACACATTATAACTTATCTCAGCTTGGATTCAAATGTAGCCTGCTAAACCATTTTTTGGGAATCTACATGTTTGCTTAAAACTCTAAAACTGAAACAGGTCTGATTTACTTTTTACTCCAAGTATTCCACATGACTCTTCCAAGAGTGAAAACTATCAATCCCTAATATAATCCTTAAAAAATATTTAAAAATATATTAACCGATTTCAAACTAAAACTGAAAAGTGGAAAATATAATTTAGTAAAAATAACACTATACAATAAATAGTTTGGTTTCAATATATTTTTTAAATATTTTTAGTTCTTTTTTGAAGTCCGTTCATTTTTTTAAATATTTTGACTTGAGCTTTATACTTCTAGTTTGAATACAGATTGATAAATTTTCATTTAGTTTGAGCTTGGTAAGCATTG
Organism: Octodonta nipae; assembly: GCA_034190945.1. NCBI lineage: Eukaryota > Metazoa > Arthropoda > Insecta > Coleoptera > Chrysomelidae > Octodonta > Octodonta nipae. The sequence goes on from CM067217.1 coordinate 128,330,179, forward strand.
ACTTCACAATTACTATTAATTTTCTCATTTTCCTTTATCATTTTGGTTGGTATGTGAAACTCCCTTGGCGTGATCTCTCGAATAGCAACTTAGAGCTTGGTATGTGTTGTCACCATATAGGTATTACCTAAAGTTAGAGTACGTGAGGTATGGGCGCCTGTACAAGTGAAATCGTAACGCAGGATGAGAAGGAAAGATAACCGAGTGTACGAATCTGCCACTGTCTAAAGCTACACGTTACTTGACTGGCGCAAACAAGTACCGTATCAGCTTACACAGCTAGTTATGTCTGCTTCGCTTTTTGTTTCTCTTATCTTGCGTAACGCTTTTCTGGGAGCGTAACGCTTTTCTGCGGGCCTAGCCTAGTCTAATATTTAAGTAGTATATATAGTTCGCCACTGAATTTTCTATCAGGCCATGAGTCAGTGTTACTAAAAGCTCCGTCACCACAAAATTGAAAACTTTTCATGTAAACCAACATTTAACAGGTATACAAACAAAACTAGCTTGGTACTCGTTGATTTAATGAACCCAAAATAAGTTTAATAAAATTAAGTATACACACAATATTCTATAATACTTATGATATTGCGATGTACAAAAAAATTCTTAAATTCGCGATTAAAACATTCAGTGTCTGCAGGTCCTGCACTATTACATTGGAATTAAAATATTTATGAGGAAATGTCATTAAAGATAAAGACTTTGTTCGGTGATTTTATGAAAAATATATGAGACTACTTCGGGATCTTCCTTAATTTAAATAACTATACAAATCGGTAAGAGCCTGTGGTTAAATCTACCAATATATTACCGATCCATCGATTTCCATTCAGGTATGAGTTAAATAACAAATTGCATTTATTACGAAACGAATTCTTTTTTCAAATTTGAAATTTCAGCAATCCAGATGTACACTCTATTAACCAAGAAAATATATTTATTCAAATCGGTTCATAACCGTAGAAGAAATCACTTATGTTAATGCTCTTCGGCATTAGTGAATAAGCCTAATGTGTTTAATATGTGCATTCTTCGTTTTGTTTTCCTTGAGCAGTATCTTAATTGTTTCAAACAATTCCTTAATTTTATTTAATACTTCTTCAGCTTTTGACACAAGCCTGGTAACAGCTATTTACTAAGTTACTTGCGTCTTCAATATATATTATTAATATGAAATTTTGTTTAAACAATAATAAAATAAGTACGGGAAGTATTATATCCGAACATCAATATCTGTTACACTCTCAATCGAATTAGTTTATATGGTTTTTGGGGAAATAATAAATATTTGAGAACAAAAGGTGTATTTTAAAACTCCGAATGTTTGACAGTTTCAATCTGACCTCATTGTCAATGCGTATTATAAACTAGAAAATGCTACAAATAACTCTCAGGGAACAATCGAGTTTTTTTAACAATATAATGTACTGATTCGTCTGCAAATATGTTAAACGTTCGTATAAATATATATAAAATATGTTTTGTAATAACTACTTATTCCAAATTTTTAGATAAAAGAAATTAAACTCCATCCTCAATATAAAGGGTACACCAAAAATTATTTTAGTGATTTAGCAGTCCTGAAAACCAAAACACCTATTCGAATGAGTGCATTAGTTCAACCTATATGCTTTAAGGGTATGAATAATATTAATATTCCCGATGGTGCAAAAGGAGCAGTGAGTATTTTTTTATCAAAACAATACTTATATGTTAATTTAGGAGCAGTTGTAGTTTTTTGAAATATTTATAAATACTGAGTACATTCTGTTTTAAGCATAAGACTGTTTATTTCGGATCAACTGATAAACTAGTTAATAGTCTGCTGGGAAACTAGTTTACTGGTGAACGATACTTGTGCACCGTCACAACCCAACCGTGGACTGATAAACATACGAATGCCAAGAATGCTTTCGAGAATGTGCATTGTCCATAAATTAACTTTGTCCCATTGCAACTCGTCAGATAGCACGAGTCATATTTAAACTGTTTACTCTTTATTCTGTTTAACGGTTACCCATAAGTTTACGAATGAACTGGTTTAAACTATCTGCCAAAGATCCTGAGTGGACGTTGATCCGTTGTCGGGCTAAACAAGTCGAAATGTTTTATAAACAAGTTTATCATCGACGATAAATTGTCTCATTTCGTTGACTTTTAACTGTAGTGACTAGTAACTGGTTCTATTTCGACTTGAAGCCGTTAATGTGTTTATCCAGTATGTGAGCTTTATGAGTAATTTCGAACGATCTGTTCCGCCCCAGCCTGAAGATTTTACTGATTAAAAAAATAAGACTGGTTGCATAGCTATTAATGTATACCACCAGAAAATAGAATTAGTTTTATTTGCTCCCCCTTAATTCTTGCAAAAATCGTCTTTAAAGTGCTCAAAGCTCTATCTGCTAATTACATCTAAATTATAATTTTGGTAAGTAAATTAGGTACAATATCTTAATTAAACAATATTGTATCTAAAATGCAGATTATTTCGCGACTTAATCTGCTCGTTTGGCTTTCTTATAAAATATTGTTAACAATACTCTACTGTTTGACATGAAAATTTTAGGGTGGAGAAATTACACAGGGAAAATGAATATAACGGGTTTATGACTAACTGACATTACTAGAAGTTCAACAATTTTAAGTATATTTTTGCAATAACTAAGGCGAAGTAAATTATATAACATACATAATCGGGTGGTGTAAATCAAAAGGTATCCGTTCATATGCATTTTTTACAACACGAGTAATTTCTTGTTTCAATAGAGGGGAGAAACAACAAAATTTGACAAAAAAGAATGTTGACACAAGCAAATCTATGGCAATTGATTCAGTAAGTTCAATTTCAGAGATATTTACTCTTACTTTCAATGTCTTTATTTTTATAAAAATACAATGTCTAATACTATCAGCTGGAGTACTACACGCTACGTCCAAACCCAACTGTCTGGCATTAATTAGTCTCCATCTTATTTACGGTTCAATCATCCGAATGTTTTTCAAGTCTTCTGGAGTGCCAGTATAAATGGTATTGGAATTGGGAATCACGTCAACCTTAGTTTTTTACCTCCATCAAATTTTCGGGGCTCCCGTTGTATTGCTCTTTTTTGTTTCAGCCGGTTTTTATGTTTTCGCATAGTATCAGAACGATTAATTTAAAAAGTTTCTTAATTTTTGGCGGAGTAAAATGAATTTTATAACAATATCATATATCTAATGGGAAATCTGTGGAACCTTTGGTGTATCACAAACGTATAAACACATATTCTTATACCGTAACACTAAATCCTTCTTTTTTCATTTCTGTTTGGTTTACTCCTGATGATAACAGCTTCGCTGTTGAAACGTGCTTTGAGTGAAAAAAGAAAGGATTGGTGTTAGGGTACAAAACTTTTTGTTTATACATCATATATCTACATTTTTCGTGAAAAGTTTCGAAGACATTAAAATTCTTATTATTGGGCATGGCACCAGTTTCTAAAGCACAGACTGCATAGGGTCCTGTTCTGATTAACTGAAGCACTTCATTCGCGTGCACAAAAGGGAACGATTTTGGAGTGCCTCACGTTAATAATTCGGTATAGTGGTTCATGCATAACTCGGAATACACCCATTGTTTTATCTTATGAAATATTTTAAATATATTGTTAACGATACTTTTCAAAATGGATATTACTTTGAAAAAGAATTAAATAAAATCCAAATCATTGAAATATTAATAAAACTTTACACAATCTTGTAAATATTTAAAATTTGATTTATCATAAATGATGTTTGTAAATCATTAATATCAGTAGTTTTAAATTTAAGTTCGCACTTTGGGGACAAAAGGCTAATGGTGAAATACCAGAAGGACTGAAATATTTCGAATTTGCAAACAAAGAGGAAGCATGTGAAAAAGAACTTCCTATGGAATGGGCTGATAAATATAAATTGTCTGATAAGACATGCGTACTTTTTGAAAATGAAGGTAGCGAAAAATTATGTAGAGGATTCGCAGGTGCTGGATGGGCATTTAAAAATCCTACAAACAACCGATACTATCTTCATGGAATTGTGTCAATTGGGCGAAACAATCATACAACTATGTGTTCTGAGCCAACAATTTTATGTACAAAAGTGTCGTCATATTACGACTTTATTGACAGTAAGTACTCACAAACTCACAAATTTAACAAAAAAAAAACAAACACACACACAAATCATCATAATAAATCATATTCTACCATTATTTCATTCACTTTTCATTTCTTTCCAAACGCTGTTGTTCTTAGCCTTTTGACTCCAAGTTATGTCGGTTATTCTCTGGGTATGATTGTCTCAAATTTCTGAACATTTACTTGATATGTTCACACTCGTAGGATACCATTCAGTGATTCTGATTATTATATAGTCGTGCCAAATGTCCTGTTCACTGTAATTTCAAGAAATTTACTTCGTAAAGGACATCTATTACCTTGATCTTAGTACGAATCAATTCTCTATTTCGATCTCTCCTTATTATTCGGTTCAAGCATCTCTCCACAGGTGTTTGTGTAAGTTTGATTAGGCAAGTAAAACAGACTGCAGTTTTTTGTGTAGTTACTACTCTGAAAGATATTCTTTGGTTGAATACTATGGCGTAAGAGACGACGAATCACAATAATTTCTACAATTAATGGTTATTTTAGGTCACATATATTTATTTATCCTGAATGAAATTTGAAGAAGGGACTGGCTGGTACTCTCCTCGAGGTGTCATTCTTGTGTACGCAAGACAATATATATACTATATATTGTGTCTGCTCGGGAATATTTAACAACTGCGCTTCCCACGATAGAATATCGTTTCGAACAATTGCTCATGTATTTGATGGAGTTTGCTTGCACATGCGTACTCTTATAACAAAATTTGTAATAGCATTATTGCCTACATGTGGCGGTATTTCATTGATGCAGTGTTATATCACAAAACCGTGGCGGCCAATTCTGATCCTCCAACTAGGAAATATTACGACCAGGACCAAATTCATATAAAACAGTTATGTTTCAAGAGTGGTATTACATGTAATACCGTTGTACTGAAACCAAATGTCGCCAAGAGCTATATGTTCCAACTGAGGCACAAAAAAACTGCGTTATCATAGCACGTTAACGTTCGCCATTCGCTGTTGTATTACCTTTCTCATCTTCATCGAAATACAATCTAATAATTTCCAACGGCCATACATGCGCCAAATTTGCCCATTAAGGAAGGAAGCTGAAATGCTCCTCATAAATGAAACTGATTTCGTTCGCAAATCGGGATTCACATATCATTACTAAAGGACTCCGTTGGTTAACTCTCTTTGCTTTGCATGGTCTTTTCGCAACAGTCAATTGGATTTAGTAGGTGCGTAGATGTAAATCTTTGGTAAGAATACGCTGAAGAATGGCTGCTGTAACGTTCAATTCTTGTGCACAATGACGAATAGACGGCTCTCTCGCGAACTACCATGACTTTTTGTTTTTTACCACCTCTGTGAACCAGTACTTTCGATTTTTCTTTTCACATTAGCTGAATTGGGAACATTCTGTCGACTGAACATTGAGTGCATTTGAGGAAAAGTGAAAATTAAACTTACTTTGGCAATTTTGATAATATTGTTAAACAATAAGGAAGCTTTGCTCCAGCGTGTAATGCTCCATGTTTACTAACTCCCATCTGTTAAGTTTCGATCACTCACCTCATAATCACGTGCTATTATGACAGTTAAACATGGCGGGCAATACAAATCTTGCGCTCTTATTAAAACACCCATTATAAAGCTGCACGAAATTAAATATATTTTTTAATAGAACGGCCTGTATAATACTATCAGTTGGATAGGACATCTCAGAAATACAATATAAATAGGTATTAATAGGATATAATTTATTTTAAGTAAAGGAACTTAGAAATTTTTATTTTCGAAGTCCAAATAATACACCTTTGGATTTTTTCTTGTGATGTTACTTGAAGTCAAAAGTCTATGTAACCAAAACACGAATTTAGAGGAATACAGATGTTGACTAAGTGAGGAAATGAGCGAATACGAAAAATTAGTCTAGAAATCTTCCCAAATACAAAGTGTTCATAGGGTTGCTTACGTTCAGAGGATAATGACCAAATAAGGATTAAACGAATAATGTTGCAGTTTTGGGTAATTTACAATTATTATTTTCTCTGCTCAATGAAGTTTTGTCTACTTACTTTTTCAAATATGTAAAGGAAAACAAAGTATACTAGTTTTTGGTTCTTTGTTCAGAAACTCTTCACAGATGTTTTGAGAAAAAAAAAAAGCATTACCAGCCTTCCTGTGTACAAATATGTGTATTGTATATTTTTTGTTGTCTATACTTTTCTGTTGTGGAAATGTAAGAGACAACCAGTAATCTGGGGGTCTTTTTAAAAATGTCCCTACTACATGCCTTTGCTAGTGTTATTTTTGGTCTTATTATACTAAATGATATTTCCATTATTATTAATCATAGGTATACCCATCAATACCTATTCTTATTGTAACCCTATGTTCTGTCTACTCTGTGCTATCTTTTAACAGAATTATGAGTACTTAAATTGTTGCATTTTTTCAACTTGACTTTGCATATATTATTACATTATTTTAATATATTGTAATTATTTTCAGATCAGTATCATGCCCCTTGAGAATTTCCATGCCAATGAACGTTGCATGTAATTCGAACTGAATGTACCTGTTTTAATAATTTAATAAAACATTTTGCCTTTTACGTGCATTTTTACTTATGAACAAATATATTATTTTATCTGGGTTATTAATATTTGGCATAAATAACCAAAACATAATGCTGAGAACTCCGTGGATTCAAATAATTTATTTACTTTCTTAGACTGTATAAACTTCGATAAGTTAAACCAATCTAATATTACCGCTATTTTCTGAACTCCACTGCTGATGTACGTCGGCCTCCCGGCTTTCTAAGTATGTAATTTTCTAGTCGTTAACCGTGCTTTCATCCGCGTATGTATTACAAAATTCTGTACAAAAAGAAATAGCTCATGAAACATATGTGGTATCCTATATAACAACTTTTTTCTAACCTTACATAACATAAATTAACCAATCCAATATATTTTCCACCGACTGCAAGTACTTATGGGCCACCCTATTTAACAGTTTTATTCAACATTTGTTTAAACCACCTTGTAACTCTACTTCATCCTATAGCGCAACTATCCTGTATATGCTGCTGTTTATTTGTCACCCAATATAACATTTTTGAAAAACCTAACTATACCTTTACTCCACCCTATATTTCAGCTATGAAACTGCTTATGGTATACGCTATGTAACAAAAATTTCTGAAAATGTTTGAGCCACCTTGTAAAGTGTAATTTCTCTCCATCCTGTATACTAAACTTTTTCTAACATTGTGTTACATACTTTATAATTATAATTTTGTTTCGACCCACATTGTAGGATGCAACTGTTTTTAGCATTTTTTTGATCAGAGCTGTAAAACTATAATTCTCCTCCGCCCTCGATTTCAACCACCATATATATACAACTACCCAATATAACATTTTTTGTACCACTCTGTACTCGTATAACAATAAATCCACCAATCCCCAACATATTTCTCACAAGCTGCCACTACTTATTGGCCACACTATATAACAATTTTATTAAACTTTTTTTAGAGATGCCGTGTATAATTTTAACTCTACTGCCATCTATATTTAAATCATCCCGTCTATACAGCTGCCAATTAGTCAACAATTATAATTTATTAGTCCATTCGTTTTTCAACCATCCTGTATAACTGTAAATGCATCTGCTTAGAGACCACCAAATATAATCTTTTTTAAACACTTTACAATCACTTTGTTCCACTATATATTTTAACTATTTTATAAATGCAACTACTTATCGGCCACCCAGTATAACATTTTTGTACCACTCTGTATAACTATAAATCCACAAATCCCCAACATATTTCACCCAAACTGCAATTGCTTATTGGTCACCCTATATAACAATTTTGTTCAACTATTTTATTGAACCGCCTTGTATAACAACAACTCTGCTTCCATCTATATTTAAATCATTCTATTTATACTGCTGCCAATTAGTCAACCATTATAACTTATTTGTCTATTAGTTTTGAACCATCGCGTATAACCATAATTTTACTTTACAAAATATTTCAACCACCCTGTATATACTCCAGATATAACATTGTTTTAAACACTTAACTATAAATCTGCTGAAGCAGAAATATACAGTGAACTCTATATTTCAATTATCTTATACATGGAAAGTATAATTTGTCTCCACCTTATATTTCAACTTTGCAACTTTTTCGAGCATTGTTTTAATCAACTTTTACAACATTGTTTTTATCATTTTTTTATTCACCCTGTTTAACTATAATTCTACTCATCTCTCTATTTCATTTATGTAACATTTTTCGGCTCACAATGTTTACTTACAAATATAAATCCATTAATTTCCAATATATTTCACCAAAATTGTAACTGCTGTTGGAGCACACTATATATAATATTTTGTTTTTGTTTTAAATACTTCACTATACCTCTACTCCATCTTATATTTCAAGTATCCTGTCTATGCAACTGATTATGAGCTACGCTATTTCATAATTTTACCTCATATTTTTTTAACCCCCTTAATATGAAACTTTTTCTAACCTTGTATGAATCATTGTGTGTAACTATAACCTTCCTTAGCCCCATATTTCATATGCCATAACTCATGTTTTACCTCTTAAATCAAAATTTGTCGACCATCTTTTACCCATCCTGTATAATTATTGTACTCTGCCCTATATTTTAACAACACTGTATATGTAATTGCTTATGGGCCACCCAATATAACATTTTTTTACCACCCTGTATACTTAAAATTCTACTCCAGTCTAAATTTCAACCATCCTGTCTATGAAACAGCTTGTAGATCATAACATTTCTTTGTAATATTTTTAAACACCTATATAACTGTAATTACACTCCGGCACATATTTCGACCATCCTATATAAGCAACTATTTGTGCATATTTAACAATTTTTTAACCACCCTAAAAACTATAAGTCCACTCCATCTTATATAAGATTTTTTTATCCACGTCTGTATAAATCTAATTCTTTGTACCCTTATTTCAACCACATTTTATATGCAAATATTTATTAGCCAAAGAATATAACATTTTCTTATCCACCCTTTATAAATATAAATCTTCTCTTTCAATTCTTTTGAACCAGCCCATATAACTAATTCCACTCCCCTCTTATTTCACCCACGTTGTATATATGCAGCTGTTTAAGGTTCACCTAATATAACTTTTTATGAAAGATTTTTTAAACTCATATAATTCTATTCTGCTTCATGTTTCACCAATCCTATATATGGAACACCCTGTAAAATTATGCTTTATAAAAGGTTGCATTTTTTTTAAATCGAAACAAGTTACATTGTTATATTCCAAATTTTGAATGAAAACTACGTTAATGCAAGTATCTAATATTTGGTGCGTGTGGTGGAACCAATAGTAGATTTTTCGCTATATCTACTTCTGTCAATGTATGGAGATAAAATGTATACCAGATTTTAAATCAAGCTTTGGAACAAAAAAAATATTCAGCAAAATCATTGCAGTAGTTCTTATGTGATGCCCCAACAAACAAACAAACAAACCAACAGACAAACTACAATTTTATAACAGTATAGATTTTTCTAGAACACGATGGAATTTTCGGTCATAATTTTTATCTTCAACCGGGCCTTTAGACATTGATCTTTGCCGCCCGTGTTTATTTCGATAAGTAGGTTTTTTGTTACAGATGATTTATTTCGAGATGGATTCCTTTATAGTAGTATCAAATTAAACATTTCACTGCCCCCTTCAATTCTGATCGTCCAGATCTGAATCACCCTATCGATAATATCGGGCCAATCTATCCAAAGGAACCATCTTAGCTTTCGAATTCTGGCGAATACGTTAGACTACGTCGCTGCTGTTCTCAATTACTTCGTATGGCTCGTTCGAAGCTAATCTGAGCTTTGGAGACTTGATTTTGCTCCTCTGGGAGTACTATAACCAAACCTTAGCTCCTTACTGGAACCCGACTGAATTTGTCTTCAAATAGTGTTTTTATCTGATCGCTGGTTGCCAACATTTGCGTCCGGGATTGTTCGTGTGTGACCAGCATTCTTTATTTGAGTTGGTCTGTAGAAACTTTAACTTCATTGAGCGGCATTTCTGGAGAGCTAAAGGCCAAAACGGAACTCTCAACTCCCTCCCGAATGTGCTTAGAATGGACTCAGTCTTGTGCTACTGTCGACGGCAATAGGCCAATAGAAACAGGGAAATATGCTCATCCCAATCACACTGGTTATTACTGATGACCTTAGATAGATGTTGTTCAAAGTCCTGCCGAAGTTTTTCACTGTTCTGTCCGATTGTGGATGAAAGGGTGTGATTCTCGTTTTCTTGATGTCCAACAGCCTACAAACCTTCTGGAATACGGTAGAACCGCTATTGGGCCCTTGCTCAGAATGCAACTCTCTTCAGCACCGTTTCCGGTCTGGGCATGTATATTATGGCTTCCACCTCTAGAGCAAGAGTTCATTGGTCATCTTGGTGCCACTAAGTCCTATATTTCTTTGAACTTCAACATCCCTAATACCATTTATAAAACTCTGTGTATCTAGTTGATCTTTAGTGGTTTTTGGTAGAACTGAATAGGACACATGTAGTAAACGTCTCATATCTGCATCGAATTCTTGAAGACTTTCTCGACATTTTTGTGTTTTTTTCCCTCAGATTTACGTGGTATCTGTGATTGGTTGTCGTATCTTGTACGGAAGAAATTCTAATGCTGGACCTCTTACAGAAATGACAAGAGATGTAAACATTTCTTGGCCATCCCAACCAATAGGCGAACTACCATCAAAGGTGGGTGGTTTTATAAAGGAACCGAGATTATCATTGATTTTTTTTATATCTTTATTTTACCATTTATTTGTTTTATAGGGGATCTGAAGGTTGTTAAAATGTCTCGAAGGTTATTTAAGAAGGCCGGTTTTTACACAACGGAAAAACTCCTAGTAACGCCTACTGATATCTGACATTATTCAAAGGTTCTAGAAATTGAAGTCAGCTCTGTCAACAGATACTCGCAGACTTAATGTCTACATTAGTCACGTAGTCCTTGAGCGTGCAATTGATGTACCTATGTGGTACAGCCGACGAGAAGGAGTGAAGGACGAATTCCCGTCACCTAAAGACCGGAGCATATCTGCTAAGACAGAAATGCTTGTCCTCAAGAATGTGAGTTAAAGCAATGGGATTGAACCTCATTATCCAGAAAAATCACTAAGTAGTAAAATAGTCGAAAATTTGTCGAGATCAGAATGGAATAAACCATCGAATGAAGCGGATGGGTTCTTTCAGTACAAAATCCTCATAAATATAACACAAAACAAAAAATATATCATTGATTACTTTATTACTGAACCGACATCAACGTGCGGGATAGATTACGAATTAGTAACAGCTGTAGCTTATGTGAAATATACGTATGGAAAAGAGGATAAAGAAAAGACAGTTGAATCCGAAAGCTAGTCAAATCAAAGTTATCTAATGAGACTTGGAGAGTAGGCAAATTGAAACCCGGAATTCGATCTAGACTCTGAACTCTTTTAAATCAGTCTTTTAGTTTGTAGGCCCGAGATGTAAGACCGATATCTAGTATTTTCGGAGAAACTAGCACACAGAGGTTCCAAATCTGAAGCCGTTCCCTGTAATTGCTGTTCTCCCGTAACTCCTAGGTTAGAATGTCACCATAAAATTTTCAGGTTACTTCACCTGTCAGAGATATTGAATGCTCTTCGAGGTGTCATTCTTTTGTACGCAAGACATATATATGATATATATTGTTTCTGGTCGGGAACTTTCATCAGTTGCGCTTCCCACAATAGAATGTCCTCTCTAAAATCCTAGATGTCGATCTTACATCTCGCATCTACAAATTTCCTGTTATGTATCAAATACATAAATAAGTGTTCTAGAGGACATTCTATTGTGGGAAGCGCAACTGATAAAGGTTTCCGACCAGAAACAATATATATCATATATATATATATTGTCTTGCTTAGAAAAGATTGACACCTCGAAGAGAGTATTCAGTGCATCACTGACACTCAGGGAGTAGCCAGATTGAGACACCGAGTTCGTTGGTGGGCCCAGTTTTCTATTTCTTCAATATACAAATATGAAGGGTGCTAATAAACTTGCTATAAATATACGAGGTACTCGTTAATAGGGTAGCATAAAGGGTGTAAACATAAAGAATGTAAGTTTACAAGGTATAAATATATAAGGTGTAAGTGAACTGATTGTAGGTAAACTTGATGGTAGTAAGTAAAATAGCATAGACGGTGTAAATCTACAGAGTGTAAGTTTTTAAGCTCTAAATATATAAAGTTGAAGTAAACAGCGTGTAATTATACAAGAGGTACATGAAAATGATGTAAGTATACATGATATACAAATAGCGCCCGTTTGTTAACAGGGTGAAGTTTTAGTAGCAATATACAAGGTGCATGAATGCAGGATGTTAATATATACGGTATAATTATACGAGGTATACGTGTTAAGGATAAAGCATTTGCAGCAGTATTTATATAGAAAGTATACAAAGAATTGGTAAAGAGGTTGATCGTTTTCAGAGTGTATCGTAATTGCACTTCATTAAACAAGTAAAACCAATGTGTGTGAAATCGCCGGTAACCACCTAGTATATTAATCACTAACATTATTTACTTTCTAAATTATGGCACTAGCTATTAAGTGAGGTTAGTTATTGGTTTATGAAGAAAGAAGTTTACGTTTTAACTTTCAAGGGATGGCGAGAATTTTAAAGGATTTCAATTTTTGGGGTTAAAACTGTGTTTTAGTGTTCGGATATTCCAAATAAAATATACTTTCTGGAAGTGATTTGTGATTTATACGAACTATTGAAATACGTTTTTTGAACACTGATACTTTTTTTAGATACGCATAATCTACATCATAGTTATCACACTAATGAGAATGAGGCAATTTAGTGTAATATAACAATTGGTACTCGTTTTCGGGGTTTTACTTTAAAGAAGAAGAAGAAATATATTTTTTAAAAATTTATAAAGAAACGCTTATTATATAAAACAAATTTTTAGCCTTATTTCATTAAAGCTTCGGGTTAGATTGATGCACCGGACATACGTCACGGAAAAGTATACACTGCTGCTGAGTCCTGATCAATATCTGATAATTTACATTAAATTTCTATAATGTGTTAAAAGTCTCAGTTTTCACCCACTGTACAAAGATGCTTCTTGAAGTAATTAGCAATTTCATCGCAATTTATTATTTTCATATAACCATTGGTATCTAGTCAAGACCATACTCGTTTTCGGGGTTTTTCTTTGAAGAGCAAGAAGTGTATTTTTTTTATTTTTATGTTAAAAATTTATAAAGAAATGCTTTTAACGGAAAAGTTTACACTGCTGTGGTGACCTCATCAATATCTGATAATTTAAATTAAATTACTATAATGTATTAAAAATTTTAGTTATCACTCACTGTACAAAACTGTTTATTGTAGTAATTACCAATTCCATCAGAATTTATTATTTTCATCTATCACATATTCAATTTAATTTTTCTTAATGTATTAATAATAAGATTTCACTGTTTTTCTAGAGCTTTTATTCTTTCATTCAACTAGATCACTTTTTTACTTACACTTAGCTTCTTAAATTTATGTAAAATTTTAATGGTTCATTCATTTTATCACTAACAGATTATTAAGAAGACTATTATTTTCCAAATTACATTCTGCAAAGTTTTTCTTTCGATGCCTTTGAATTTGAATTTAGCAAACTTTTTGTTCACTAAAGACAATCCATTATATATTTTTATTATAATTATTCGTATTCATTGAAGTTATTTATAACTTTTACCAAGGTTAAGGCAATTACTTGATTTTTTTGATAAATACATTTTATACTGTTTACTATTAGGTTATAATATAATCCTTTAAGAAAATCATGAATAATTCGAACACACTAATTCTGTCCTGTCCTGTTCACTTGTTACGCTACTGATTCTTGAGTATAATAAATCGGGAAATACATTTCATCATTATTGGTATCTGCAAAGAAACTTGAAGATTGGTAAACATTATAACATAGTGTAGCGATTATACAAGACCTATGACTCAAACATTTTTAATTCATATATAAATGATTATAATAAGTTTACCAATAAGTCTTCTTTTAGTGTTTTCTAATGGTAAGTAATATTTCATCTCATTAATACACCAATTATGAGGAAGTTCATGGTTAACAACTCTTAGACACCAATTAAGTTTCTGTCCGTTGATATCGAGCGGTACAAAAACAAGTTTTAAAATGCATAGTAAAATTATATATATATATATATATATATATATATATATATATATATATATATATATATGTAATATACAATAAAATTAATCCATGGTCGTTAAGAAATAAATATATATCTCAGGTGTTTTAAACTACTTTGCCTTTTTTGAATATTAGTTACAAGCAAATTGGCCTTTGAAATGTGAATTTAAAATATTATCGCAAATAATAATCACTAATCTATACAGAGTGCGTTCTAATATTCTTCTGTATATTAACATCTACAATATTAATTTATTTGTGCACTAATTCTTATAACAATTTATAAACAAATTATTAAAACTTAAGTAAATAAAACATTTTAGATTTTATTGACAATCTAGCTTGGTCTCGTTATCAATGGCTGTATAATAACACTAGCGGTTACCCCCGGCTTCACTGGCATGTGATAAGTAAAATATTATGGGAACTTCCCTATATTAGTTGCATTTTGTTATTATAACACCTTCGACTTCTGTCGTTCTGTCAACTATTGAGATAATAAAAACCAGTTTCTATGCAGGTTTTCTTCCTCAGATTTCAACTTATTTGTTGCAGAAAAAAATCTACTACAGATATGAATATACTAATGAATAGGCAAAATAATTTCCACACTTTCGTTTGGGTCTCCCAGCAGTAGTACTTCAGCTCCTTTTCCAATGGAACTAAAAGTTTCACTTAGTTCCTCGAAAAAATGTTCGTTCACATGAGCGGTGGAGTCGTCTGTTAGTGCATAAACCCCTATTATTACTATATCAGAAACTTGTAATCTCAAATCCACTTTGATTATTCCTTTATTATGGATAGACCAGCTCTTAATATTTTTCCTATATCTCATCTTGATGGCTATCGAGATTCCTGCGTTTGCTATTTTTCCCTTATAACACCTCTAAAGGAATGTAAAGAGTCTCCTTTTGATTGTATGCCTTCTCACTTTTTCATTGTCTCATTCAGCACAACCATATTCAACCCACATATTCGCATTTTCTTCTAAATATTTTATCCTAATTCTCTGTACAATCCAAGATCCAAAAATCATATACCTTTTCCGTTACCGCTACATTTGTAGGTTTATTCCATTCTGGTCGCGACACATTTTCGAATATTTTATGCTTAGTGATTTTTCTAGATAATGAGGTTCAATCCCATTGCTTCAACTCACATTCTTGAGGACAAGGATTACTGTTGAGGTTTACTGTCTTATAATATTTTGAGAAAATTATATAATCTTCTTTAAATTATATGAGTAAATGCCTATTTATTGTTATTTTAAGATTATTTTAAGATTAGTACCTGGACGACCGAGCCTCGCTCGTGATTTCGAAAGTTTGCTATATAAACATATTTTTTCTGAGATTATTTTTTAAGAACCCCTCTACTTACCTAACAAATAATTTATTATTTTAATTATGTTAATAAGTGTGTAAATTCACAAGGTATTCAAACCTAATTTCATAATAAAGACCATATCAAACCAAAAGTCTTTATTGGGTGTGTTAAGCAATGAGTGGTACCACCTAGAGTGTTCTACTTTAACTTTTTTAAATACACTTACAAGTTATTTATTACATTCCAATCACGGTGTACTAATCTTACACCGTGATTCCAATTGTAAATAGAACATTTTTGAAAAAAATATAACCGACTTCTACCTACAACTAAAAAGCTAAAAATAATAATAACAAAATACAACTCTAGCAAATAAATAACACATTCAATGTTGTAACGTACCTACCCAGGAAGTAAAAAATGTAAACATTAAAAGGTGCTCATTCTATACAAATTAATTACCTACCAATCTAGTATATTTTTGAAGTCGGTGCCAATCAAATCTAAAATCCTTCATTGCGTACGTATCTACTAATTCATCAAACTTGATTGTTGCTTGGCACGACTTCAAACATATACTAGAGTGGTAGGTAATTAATTTTTTATAGAATGAGCACCTTTTAATGTTTACATTTTTTACTTCCTGGGTAGGTACCTTACAACATTGAATGTGTTATTTATTTGCTAGAGTTGTATTTTGTTATTATTATTTTTAGCTTTTTAGTTGTAGGTAGAAGTCGGTTATATTTTTTTCAAAAATGTTTTATTTTCAACTTTTTAGTTTTTTTTAACTAAGGTAGTTTTCATTCTTTATTTTTTATTTTGTATGTATAACCTTAATAGACAGAACCAGGTAACATCGAAAGCCTCAATATTACACAATGATACTTTATCATTTAAATTGACAGGTAAATCGTTACGAACAAAATGTACTAGTACGCGTTGACTTAATAAGCCCAAAATATATTTATGCCTTATGGACTACGCCATGTAACCTTTTTTCAACTTTTTTGACAACCCTGTATAACTAGATAATTCCACTCCAACCTATGTACCAACCAGCGTCTACATACGACTGCCCACGGACAAGCATAAATTTGTTAGCTGCCTTCTGTAAACTATAGGACGGAGTAGAATCCATCGTATATTTACGGAGTCAAATCCGTCCTATATTTCAACCATAGTATATAACTCCTTGTGGGCTACCCCATAAATTATTTCCTTTTTAATATTTTATGTTATCGCCCTGTGTAACATTAATTCCTCTCCACACTTTATTCAACTTCTTATGGGCTATAAAAGAAAAAATTTTTTAATCACACTGTATGAATATAATTCAACTCCAGCATATATTTCAACCATCCTGTATATGATTTGCTAATGTTCACATCATATAACAGTTTATTAATAACCCTATATAATTTTAATTTCACATTTTTGTCAACATTTTTATACCACCAAACGTCCAGTCCACCCTATATTCCAACCATCCTGTATATACGGCTGCCTACGGACCACTATCATTCTAGTCCGTCCTATATTTCAATCTTCATATAAATGAAACTCCTTCTAAAACTTTACTTTGTGATTTTGTTTGCTATAACTAAACACCCTGTCTATAAGCCACCAAGTAACAGTTTAAAGTTTGGCATGTGTTGTCACTGAATTTTCTATTAGGCCGGGAGAATGTAACAACCAAAAGTACCGTGCTCGCAAAATGGAAAAATTTGCATTTAAATAGGTATTTACCTGGTATACAAACAAAACGAGCTTGGTACTCATTAATTTAAGGAGCCGAAAATACTATGCTTTACTATCTATAAGCTTGAGATGTACATAGAAAATTTTCAAATTCGCAATTAAAACTTCCAGTGCCTAAAATTACCGCACTATTACGTTGGAATTAAAATATTTATGAGGAAATGTCCGTTATGTCATTTCGATGAAATTTTTGATAAGAATTTTGGATTTTTTGGCGATTTTCTGGAAAACTGCAAGTTGCACGTCGCACAAAAGTATATGAGATCACCTAAGGATCTTCCTTAATAGATTAAATGTTAAAAAACTATACACATCCATAAGGAGTTATCGCAAAATTGACTAAAATATTAGGGATATTGGTCGATTTCCATGCACGCATGTGTTCATTCACAAATTTTATCACTTTACCAATAGAATTCTTTTCCAAAATTTGAAGTTTCACCAATCCGGATATATACTCTATTAAACAAGACCATATTCGTTCAATACGGTGCACCACAGGAGAAGAAATCAGGTAACATACATACAAAAAAAAAGCGAAAAAAAAAATACGCGACGAATTGATAACCTCCTCCTTTTTGGAAGTCGGTTAACAAAAAATAAAGTTGGTCGAAATATAAAATCTAATTATTGTATAATTTATTTCATGAGGAATGCCTTGTAAGAAATCAGAATATTGTAAATACAAAAATCATAGAGCTTGTACTTCTGAAGACAGCCTACACTGCACAAATATCGTGCCAAGCCTAGAAACAGAGTGAGGGCAAGAGGCTATTTCACTAGACTGGAAACTCCAACTACTAATCAAGTGAAATAGCCTTTTGGTCTCTCTGTGGCCCTCTCTTTATATCCTTGGCATGATATTTGTACATTGCAGGCTACCTCTAGAAGGTGTATGCTCTAAGACAAAAATAGTATTGCGGTTAAATTACTTTCTCATTAGTTATTAAACAATACATTGGATTTAGCACTGTAAATGTTTTCGCTTTGCACAAGGGAATGTTCACCCTTTAGATGTTTAAATATTTGTTTTAAAGATATCAGGCTTTGAACTCCTTATTTATTCACTTATATATATACCAGTTTATTGTCTAGTTTTATAATTTAATCATTTCGATTCATGTATTGATCTTTAAATTGCAATATATTTATCATATCTCTTTTACATTACTTGAATCATTGTTAGAAAATTTCTTTTCCATCCAATATTGGTTTATAAGTTGCAAAGCATTATTTGCTATCTGTTAATATATTATTTCATACATCTAAATATAATTATATAATATAATTATTAAAAAATAGTATGATTACAACTGACTATGGCATTACTCATTGCTTAACAGGCCGATTACGTAATTATTGAAATCTAAGTATGTTATTCAAGACACATCCACAACCTACTCGAAATTTAGGTAACGAACTTGCTTCACTATCACATTCGACATTAGATACCAGATCAACACCTTAACGTAGGCTACATTTTAACTGTTAAACAATGTTTATTAAAAAATCCAGACAAATGTTATATTTCATTTATATTTGAAATTTATGTATCGCACTTTCATTTTCATATTTGACATTATTCGAAGAACTTATTTTCTTATTACAAAAACCTATTTATTTTTTTCTTTTTAGTTCCAAGGAATGGATGATATTTCAATTTTAACAATATTTATAGTTTGTAAAACATATTTATTTCTGGTAAAGTTAGAAAGACACCCTTGAAAAATGTTAGATATTTTTCATCTGTAGTTTAATAAAATAAATTTTGTGTCGTTTTACATTATATTTCTGAAATTTATTTGATTGTTACAAGTTAATGTATCCCGTATAAGTTATATCAAGAAATATGTATTAGATTTAGATTTTTTTTCTATATTGATTTGGCTATATTTAAAAAGTACTTCCCTTTTGATGCAAACTACTCGCTACCGTATTCATTAAGTACTTGAATATGTCTGAAGCTTCATTAAAGTATTTTGTACTGTCCAGACTAACCTTTTTTCTGTTTTGATTTTTAGAAAAAAAAATCTCTTTTGTAACAAACTTCTCATTCTAGCGAGTCCGCGAGTTTATGTTTGATTATGTTTGTGCCGTGCCGTTTATTTGAAACGTCAGATACTAGGCAATGTAATGTGTTACAGAAGGTCACCTTTCAATATATGTTTTAAACATATTAATAAAAGATAATTCATAATCCGCTGTAGCAGTTGGATAATGTATGAAATTAGTGTTGATCAAGTTTATTTCTATAGATATAAAAAGTCTAATAACACATATATATTTTTTAGGAAGTAATAATACAGGAATCGGTGTCAGCCTCCAAGACTTTTATCATTTTCGTTCAAAGCGGCAGTCATCAACTGGGTAAGATAAAATAATTTCGTTCCTTAAAACATTTTTAAATTTCACAACAACGAAATAATTTTAATTTTAGGAATTATTTTTTTATAATCTTCAAAATAAAACCACAGTTCTGATTTACCAATTTCTTCACACTTAAATACCTAGTTCAGATAATCCATAATCTCAAAGTTCTATACTTCTATTTCTTGTTGTATTTAATAGTTAATCCTTTCTTAAGTACTGGAGGTTTTCTTGCACGTGACCATCTATTACGGCCTATTTCCAATTTCATTTGCTGAAAATATATTTTAAGTCTTGCATAAACTCGAACTACTCCCGGGGAAGACTAAAACAATAATTTAAATTTAAAAGGGAACCGACTTTAACTTTCTTACAATAAAAACCATTTAGAAACCGTATGCAATTGATAATTACTTTCTGACATATTCTTTTTTTTTATTTAAGGTACAATTCTATTCGTTATTTTAGCGTATCCTTATCTCTCTCTCTCTCTCTCTCATTTGTATCTTTTTAGTTGTTTTATTATTTGGACCACTTCTATAAATGTAACTCTAATTCACCCTTTATTGCAAAAACCCGGTATACGTTTCTGTGTATTAGTCATCTAATTAAATTATTTGTCTATCATTTTCTGAATCACCCTGTACAACTATAATTCAACTCCACACGATGATGCAATCGCCCTGTATAAGTATTAATCTTCCTCACCCTATTGACTGTTTCTATTTTTCTATTGTTTAAATCATCCGATAATTTTACTTCTTTACTTTTTTTAACCACCCTGTATAACTATAATTCCACTCCTCATTATATTTAAATCTCCTTTATTTTTTAACACTAAAACTCGATTATCCTTACTGCATATGCATTTTTCACCATTTTTATAAGTTTTTTGATCCACCCTGTATAATTATACTTTTAGTTCACTCTTATTGCAACCACCTTGTATACGCTACTACTTATATCACCCAATACAACATTTTCTGTATAACTTTACTTCTATTCCATCTTATGTTTCAATCATCAAATTATACAACTGCTTATATACCACCCAATATCTCATTTATTTGTTAGATTTTTTGAACCCACCTGTCTAACTGTAATTTTATTTCGCTCTACAATTCAACTGGGCACATTGTTTGCTGCTCACACACCTACCCCGTATACCATATAAAAAGATCGTTCACCTAATGTTTTTTCCAGTACACTAATGAAATATTTTGTGGCATTTCACTCGACTGCAAGCCCTATAAAATGAAAACCGTTACAAATACTCTGTACGATATACTTTCATGGCATATCCTGACATTTAAACTAGATATTTATGATAAGAATTTGACATTTACATTAATGTTTACCGTTTTTTGCACATATTTTTACGATTTTCAGAAAAACGGTATGTTTTACGTTAGAGAATATTATACAAAATCAAGCTAGAAGATCTCTTTGAATACAATTTAAAATATTCAAATTGGTTGAGCCGTTTTACCGAAAACACTGTAGATCCATTGAAATTCACTGAAGTGTAGTCCCTTATTTACTGGTTTTTCTGATATTCTGGAAAACCGTAAACTCACGTTATAGAAAATTATGCGGTACCTTTCTGTAATATTTCTTAATACAATGCCTTTAAATTTTCAAAAATGCCAAGCAGTTTTTGAGTAATCATTGACCATACATAAAAAATACTTAAAATACCCATACTAGAAAGTTTATAGGATACTGTAGTAACTTTTATGTCTTGTAGTAAAAAATACCAGTAATCAAATACATCACAATATATATTAAATAGTGAGTAAACAATTTGTTTACCACAAAAATTAGTGTAATATCTATTAATTAGATTGAATTACACTGTAGTAACTTTTACTTTATAATAGTAATATATTAATTGCAAATTTCAACAAAAACATCTAATTTTATGTAGTATTTAATATATTTGTTTTCATATTTTTTATGACATATTTCACTACAAAAAAAACCAAAGTTACTTAATAGATTACAAGTTATTTAGAACATACACCACTGATTTTAGTAGTAAAAAATTGTTTATTCAATATTTAATGTCTGTATATATGTGTTTATTAATGCTATGATTTCCTACAAATAACTAAAATATACTACCGTTTACTACAAACTTTGTTGTATGGTTACTAACTTTTATTGTCTTTTAGTAAAATATATTAATAAAAAAAACTCACTGTAGTGTCTTAATTGGGTTGTATTATACTAAAGTAAATTTTACATTTTTGTAGTAAAATATGTTAATCCTAAAAAAGCATAAAAAATCTAATTATTTACTTAGTATTAATATTTTTACGATTAATAACTCATAAACAAACAAGAAATTTTACTACAGTGTAATTTAGCTCATTTAAGATATACTGCTTGATTTTTCTAGTAAAAAAATATTTACTCACTATTAATGTTACGAGAATTCACCCGACAGCTGGTACAATCGGGTATCATCCAATTCATGGAAGCAACATTCCTCCGATATTTCTGGGAAGCCGAAATGTTTGTCTCTCAACAGGCCGACCGCTGCTGTTACTGGGAATTCCCTTGAAGCTTCCGGAGCACATGAAAGAAGTTTCCCGATGGTTCGTTGACTTGCTAGAATAATTCCGAGAGAAATATATATACGGACAGCTGGCGATGGATTCAGTATTCAGTATTCGACGGTCGCAGAGTAATAGCAGGTGTTCAATATAAATTGTAAATAGTTAATTCTGTGAATATAAATTGTGTTAAAGTAGTGGAAATGAATTAGAGTGGCATAACAGTGGTGACAGGTGTAGGTGTATTTGTGGAACTTTAGAAGTGGAAAATAAATAGACTGACAATCTTTAAAAACGTGAGTTTGGATCAACTGAAAGTGACGGACTTAAAAAAAGAACTAGAGGAAGGGGATTTAGAAATTAGTGGGAAGAAAAGTGAATTAATACAACGGCTTCGAGATGCCCTAATAAATGAAGGTAACCATCCCGATACTTATTTCTTTGAGATTTCTGGTTCTGATGACATGAGTATGCTACTGAAAAAAATGGAAGAAAATTCTAAAACCATAGAAGACAAACTGCTAGAAAATTCCAATACTCTAGAAGAGAAATTGCTAGGAAATTCTAAAAACTTGAAAAAGGCTTTAGAAGATAAATTATTAGAAAATTCTAAAACCCTAGAAGATAAATTACTAGAAAATTCGAAAACCCTAGAAACCTTACAAGAAAATACTGAAACCTTGGAAGACAAATCACTAGAAAATTCTAAAAGCCTGGAAGACAAATTACTGGAAAATTCTAAATCCTTAGAAGAAAATTTGATTGGTACAGTAAAATTCAGAAATGCTGGAAGAGAAAATATTCGAGAATGAGGGTCAGATGGAGGAGCTAAAGCAAATAATGGTCGAAGAGTCAGTTAAAAATGAAATGCGGATAGAAGAGCTAAGACAGATAATGGAAGGTGAGATCAGCAAAATAAAAGAACAGGTAGTCACAATGCAAAGGGGAGAAACACAATCAAAAACCGAAAGCAGAAACAGTCCAGAAGTAATGGATTCGAAAATTGTCCTCGAGGAGACAAGACACAAAATGAAACCTCCCCAATTTGATGGAAAATCGTCATGGGCTAATTATAGGCGCCAATCCGAGGCTGCAGCAAAGCTAAACGGATGGTCCGCAGGAGAGAAGGCAATAGCATTAACCCTCGCCTTAATAGGAGACGCTACAGATATTTTGCAAACGTTGAATACCTCTGAGCAAGAAGACTACGATCAACTGGTGAAACATTTAGAGTTGAGGTATGGCCAGAAACATTTGGAGCACGTCTACCACTGCCAATTGAAAAATCGCCACCAGAGATAAAATGAATCCCTACAAGAGTTTGATGCTGATATTGCCCGTCTGGTTCGCCTTGCCTATCCAGTCACACCGGAAAATGTAACTAAAATGTTAGCAGTGCAAGCGTTTTTGGATGAACTTCGGGACCACGAAGCCAGACAAGCATTGACTCTATCTGGACTCAATTAGTAGATACACTGGCTCGAGCTTTAGAATTCGAGGCTGCGAAAAATACCTGCAGAGGTCAAGCCAGAGTCCGAAACAAGGAAACCTCTGTAAGGAAGATAGTAGAGAAAGTCCTTACAAAACAACGACTAATGAGATATCGGAAGTGTCGTAAGGTAGGACATATCCAGAGTCGTTGAAAGGAGAGCAACGGAGTACCGACTTCCTCGTCTGGGAAACCAAAGAAGGGCAATTTAAAGGGACCGTCGTCGACATGTAACCAAAAAGCTTCAACTGTAAACGCATATGTCGCTGCGCTACGCAACCACGTTAACAGTGTTTTTATAAGTAATTTCGAAAAGATTGTTGAGGAGGTCTTGAATTATTTTGCCTATTCATTGGGATTTTCTCTCCTCAAAATTTTGTCCTGCAATAGATAAGTATTTAAAATAGTAATTGGAGAACAAAGTGTAATAAGGCAATTTCGTAAAATTGCCCAGATTACTGGCTGTCCATACAGAAATTCTTCCTCACAGTTATTCTGAGAAAAAGAGATGTCTTAAAATGATCAACCAGTATTCCTGTATATAAATAGTGTATTGAATATTGTGTTATACTTATTACTTACTTATTAGTGGCGGACATCGAAGACCAAGTCATCATTGGAATGGATGTCATGGGCTCTAAGGGATTGCAGATAAACTTTAAAGATGGAATTCTGCGAGTGAATGACGAATAAGTGATCCTTCATGGGAAAAACGACATAATGCTTCGAGCAATCTTGGCAGAGGATGTAAATGTTCCCGAAAGAGCGGAAATCATTGTAGATGCTTGCCTAGATGGGAAAGCTAAAGCTGGTACGGTGATGATGTTTAACCCCGATCTTAACGATGGAAATGTAGGCAGAGGAGTCGCACTGGGAAAGCCTCTGTTTCGTGGCAAGGAGATTGTGCCAGTAAGAGTAATGAACCTGAATCATTACTCGGTTTTGCTAAAGAAAGGAATAACTTTGGCCCATTCTTTGGGCCATTGTTCAACAGTTTCCTCTGTAGTCAGAAGCACACAGAATGCAGAAATACTACCAGGTAAGCTGTCTGCGGAACTGGAAAGACTCATAATAGATTCATCGAAAAATTTGAAACCAAACCAGAAAGCAAAATTGAGGGACATTGTTAGAAACTACCAGGATATCTTTGACCTAGGGAAAGAAAAAATAGGGCGAACTGATCTAGTGAAACATAAAATTAATACCGGGACGCTCAGCCTATTCGACAGTCGGCGAGAAGACTACTCCTAGCCAAAAGAAAAGAAGCCGATAGAATAGTCCACGAAATGGAGGAAGAAGGTGTTATTGAACCATCCAATAGCCTTGGGCTTCTCCAGTTGTCTTGGTTAAAAAGAAAGACGGTTCGACTCGATTTTGTGTAGACTATCGGCAACTAAATCATGCAACGAAGAAAGATAGCTATCCCCTATCAAGAATAGACGATACCCTAGATACATTGGCTGGATCGAAGTTGTTTTCCACCCTGAATCTGAAGAGCGGTTATTGGCAGGTGGAACTATCTAAGGAAGACCGGGAAAAGACTGCTTTTACCATCTGCTCAGGACTTTACCAATTCACGGTGATGCCGTTTGGGTTGTGTAATGCTCCAGCGACGTTTGAAAGACTGATGGAAACAGTGTTAAAAGGGCTTTCTTGGAAAACGTGCCTGGTGTATCTTTACGACATTATCATGGTGGGAAAATCGTTTGAGGACCACGTGAAGGATCTGGAGGAGGTATTTCGACGACTTCGATGTTCCGGACTAAAGTTGAGCCCGAAGAAGAGTCAAGTGTTCCAAGAGGAGGTGCAATACCTTGGACATGTGGTTTCCGCAGAGGGAGTAGCTGTTGATAAACAGAAAATTAAACCTGTCCAGAAAAGGCCGATACCTAAAAATATCCACCAGTTAAGAAGTTTCCTGGGGTTATACACGTACTATCGTCAGTATGTATCAAGATTTGCTAATATCGCCAAGCCACTCACTAGACTCACAGAGGGGAAGGTGCAGTACCAGAGGGACGAGGAATAAATAAATAATGTCTTTATTGAGATACATTACATTGTGGCGAAGTTTAGCCAGAAGGATACACTTAACCCTAATGCAACTATATGCAAATGCTTAAGTAACAAATCACATCAAATATTAAAAAATATATGTAATAGAAAAAAAAACAAAAAAATAAGGGAAGAAATAAAACAAAACAAAATAATTAATGATACTAAAGCAAGAAAAAAAACTGATACCTACAACATAGAATATAATAAACTATTTGTCAAAATTTGATATTAAAATGAATGATTCATTAAGCACTGATAACGTATAGTATTATTAATTATATTGTTTTCATCACTAGTGCACCAATAATTAGATAAGAAATAGTTATTGACTACGTTCGGTTCCAGTAAGTTAGTAGGTATGTTAACATTGGCTTGAGAACAGACATTTAAGCTTCTTAGTTTACTCCATGCTGCTTTAGAGTTAAGGTTTCCGATCTGAGATGGATATGCTTTCTTTTCTCTTCTAAAAGAGGCTAATGCAAAATATCGCAGACTTTTGTATCTGACCCAATGATTGTTATTTCTGGTCCGACGGAACGTAGATAAGGCAGTGTCTCGCTCATGTAGTATGAGTTTCAGCACCGGTGTTAGCCACGGGGCTGGTTTTTTGGTTATTCGAATTTTTCTTACAGGAGCATGGTCATTAAATATTTCAGTTAATTTATCAGTTAAGTACCGTACTTTAGTATCAATATCAGGCTGATAGTATATACTATCCAAGTTCAAGTTAGAAAATTGATCTTCAAAGGCTACAATATCTATGTTTCTCAAGTCTCTATAGGATAAGAATTTGGGTTCAATCTTTCGTAATTGAGTACGGAGTTCACAGAAAACTAATTTATGATCACTGTGATATGGTCTAAATTCAATGTTCCTGTTTTAATGACCTTATGAGAATTATTTATAAAGATGGGATCAATCAATGTAGTGCTGAATTGAGTTATTCTGGTAGGTTCATTTACAAGTTGGGTGAAGTTGAAGCTATCAAAACATCTAGTGAGTAGATTATTCAGATTGAAGAGATCTATGTTGACGTCCCCGTGTACAATAACATCATCAAACTGTGGTGTTTAAAATGACAATAGATTTTCAACATAATCGACGCACTCACCAATCGAATAGTGAGGAGGTCGATACAAGACAGCGATAAATAAAGTAAGTTTATTTATTTTAAGTTTACAGCAGAGAGATTCTACTGCATTATTACTAAAACTATCAGTCGTAATTAGTTGGCAATCATAATTGTTACTTACATATTGAGTCACACCCCCTCCTCTAGTGTTTATGTCTCCTGAACAACTGGTACCCCTCAATGGTCACCTATATGGTTATTCAGCCAAGTTTCTGAGACCGCGGCTATGAAAAATTGAGCTTTTACTCCGACTTGATCATACATCATCACACTCCCTCTAAGACACACATAGTGTGCCCTTAGGGGAAAATTCACTAAACCCCAGATATACTACATATCAAAAGGGTTTAGCTCTGTGGGAGTCCTTGCCAGGTTATCAGGCCCGTGGTTGACGTCGTGGCTGCAGTTCCCCATGAATTTTCTAACCGTCCGGGCCGTTCCCAACAGGACGGCCTTTTGCATCAGTTGGTAAAGATGTTCGTCCAGACCGAGGTATTTCAAATTGTTTAATAGATGTTTTGGGACTACTCCTGTTGTTGACAAAACAATTGGTACTGTTCGAGTGTTGTTCATGTCCCATTGTCTCTGTATTTGAAATTCTAAATCCCTGTATCTGGCTATTTTTTCAGCCTGCTTAATATTTATATTATTGTTGTTAGGGATTGCTATGTCAATTAAGGTTGTTTTTCTAGGGACTTTATCTACCAAAACTATATCTGGTCTATTGTAAGGAACAGTCCGATCAGTCAATATCGTCCGGTCCCAGTACAGCTTGTAGTTGTTATTTTCTAAAATAGATTCTGGTTTGTATATATAGTAGGGTGTTCTGACCGACTGTGATAGCTCGAGATTCAGCTCTAGTTCCTGGTGCAGTATTTTTGCCACAGCATCGTGTCGTTCTTTGTATTCAGTTGCAGCGAACGCTTGGCAACCTCCTGTGATATGCTGGATAGATTCAGATGTTTGGCAACCATATCTGCATCTGTCGTTGTGGATAGAAGGGTCTTTGACGATGTACTTTAGATAGTTCTTAGTTGGAATTACTTGATCTTGGATTGCCAATATAAAGCCTTCCGTTTCAGGAAACATATGCCCAGAGATCAACCAGTAGTTCGACGCTGAACTGTCGACATAATCGTGGTTGACGTCGTTTATATGCCTTCCATGAAGCGGCTTCTCTTTCCATTTGAGCAGTTTCTGATCAGTTGTCTGGTGGTATACTTGAACGTGTTGTTCTGTCAGTCGCAGAGGTGTTGAGTAATCAAATTGACATATGACTCTGTGTAGATCAGAAAAATCTGCTAGTTTCTGGAAATAATTACGCAAATTGGAAATCTGTTGATCACGTAAATTGCCTATATCTGCCAATCCTCTTCCTCCTTCATACCGTGGCAACATTGTACGTTCGACGGAGCTCTTTGGATGGTGATTTTGAGCTTTAGTTAGTAGAACTCGTACTGTCCGTTGTAGTTGTTCAATGTCAGTCTTGCACCATTTAACTATTCCGAATGAATAACTGAGTACTGAGCACGCGTAGGTGTTAATAGTCTGAAACAGATTTTTACTGTTAAGCTTAGTTTTCAACAGTCGTCTTACTCTTCTATAGAACTCTGTTGATAGGTCCTTTTATTCCAAGGTATTTGTAAGTATGGCCCTCCTCCATGGATTCAATTGAGGTGCCATCTCTCATTTCGTAGGGCCCCTGCTGTATTTTGCCTTTCACTATATTGATAATTCGGCATTTGTCTAAGCCAAATTACATATGGATGTCATTAGAGAACCCTTCTACTATTTTAAGCATATCATGCAGCTTTTGTTTCGTAGCTGCCATCAACTTTAAGTCGTCCATGTATAACAAATGGTTTATCTTTAGTGCTTGTACGTTGTTGTGTTTGAGACTGAATCCAAAGTTAGCCGCGTTCAGTTTGTGTGAGTGTGGGTTCATGGCAAGGCAGAACCACAGCGGGCTAAGAGAGTCTCCCTGGAATATACCCCTTCTGATAGAGTCGGTATGTATCGAACAGTCGGCTTCATTCAGAAAGATTTTGGTTTGCCAGGTAGTCATGACATATTCTGAAAAGTTAACAATACAATTATTTACTTTATAGGGTTTCAGCACCTGAATGAGCCAATCATGTGGAACTGAATCAAAGGCCTTTTTGTAGTCCACATATGCCATGTAGAGATTTCGTCGTTTGGCGTGGGCTTGATTGCAGACAACGGAATCAATTATTAGTTGTTCTTTGCATCCCATCGAGTTTTTCGCGCATCCCTTTTGTTGTTCGGTAATTATGTTGTTTAGCTCACAATGTCTGAAAAGGAGATGATTAATGCACGACGTTATAAGTTTGTATAAGGTTGGGAGGCAAGTGATTGGTCTGTACTTTGCTGGGTCCTGTGTACATAGGTTATCCTTTGGTAAGAGGTATGTAGCACCATGGGTAAGGAAACTAGGCATCTTGTGTGGATGGATAATTATGTCATTAATGAGTACTGTTAATTTATCGTGGGTAGCGTAAAGTTTCTTTATCCAGTAATTCTGCACATCATCTGGTCCTGGTGCTTTCCAGTTATGGAGGTGTTTCATTATGTTGGACGTGTCTTCCGTTGTAAATGGTTGGTGTTGCATCTTATCACAATTCTGAAATGCAGCCTCCTCCTCATTAATCCAGCTCGCTCTGGAGTTATGGGAAACTATTGTGGAAAGTTGTGTTTTTCAGGACTGCTCGATCGCCGTTTTACTAGGATAACTAGGGGTTTCATTATTATTGATGTTGTTGAGTTTTCTATAAAACCCTTTTTCTGATTTTCGGAATAGTGCGTTGTCTAGTTTCCGTTGGTTACTGGTTTTGTATCTTCTCAATCGACTTGTGTATACGGTAAGCTTTTGTCGTAGACTATTCAGACACTGCTGAGATGTGATGTTTTCTCCATCCCACTGGGAGTGTATTCGCTTATTGTCTATGATCTTCTTGACAAGTCTCTCTATTCTGTTGTTCCTGACCCCTCGTTGGTACTCGGTCAGTCTTCCAATATCTTTCCGAAGAGAATTAATTTTCCCTTCTAGCCTTCTTTGCCAAAGTGGTATTCGAGGCGTTTGTCTAAATTGGGGAGGGTCTTGCTTTGGTCTTATTGCGACTCCAATTGTTCCGCAGATGGAAATTGCAGCACAGTAGATGATTGTGTGTAGCGACTCTAACGTATTAACACTTAAAACATAGTGTGGCAAGATAAATTTGTTCATAGCCTGCAAGACGATACCCAGTTTCTTAGAAGATCTTAGTTTGGGAAGAGTTGGTCCAATCAATGGATCTGTTCCACTATACTCTATAAGAGCTCTTTCCATTTCTGCTTGGATTTTCTCAAGCAGGTCAGCTTTGGCTGGCTGTTCTTGTTGAAGTTCTTGAATCTCAACCGCTCTTTGCGCCAAAGGTGTTTCAGGCTCTGGATCTGTTGTATTTCGACCAAATAATTCGCGCTCAAGTTCGCTCTTTATTTCGTCCAGTTGATCAGGCGAAATAAGGCCATTTCTCAAGATGCCACGATATTGATCTGCGACTCTCTGTTCGGTAACTTGAAGCTCTGGGTACTCACGACAGAACTCTTGATGCAGTATTTGGCGATATCCAGTCTTGTCCTGGTCAAGGTTAGTCACTCTGTAAAACGTGCGCATTATAAATTTATTCATGGCGCTAGTCCATTTCATGCGCTGTCTTATCAGTCCCGCTTGAGTGAGCGCTGGCTGTTGATCCTGATACGCATAATATTATTATTACTATTATTACCACTATTCATAGTTGATTCTAGATTTCAACTTATCAGTATACCTAATGTATACCGGACAATTTGTATCACTAGCAGCATGATTACAGGGAGTATTGCGCTTATATTTACTGTTGTGATTCGCACAGCTTACACATAAGAGAATGTCTGACTTACAGTCTTTTAATTTATGATCTCCAGTACATTTGGGGCAGTTTAACTTAGATTTGCAATTATCTTCGGTATGACCTATACATGAACACGTGCAGCAACGAATAACATGAATGTGGTCACATACTGATAACTTCTTCCAGCCAACGTACACGAATCCTAGCTGTAGTAGAAGTTTTCTTAATTTAGGTGACACTTCTATAACAATATTTGTACTACTTGACCGATTTAATTTGGTGATGAACTTTATTTCGGAATCGGAGATTCCATCGAAGTTATTTAAGGATAAAATATTGTTTATTATATCATTGGGACTGTCAAGACCACTTACATTCACATTTTTAATAATCATCCGAGGGTTCAGCTTTTGACTTTCACTTATTTTGTATTTCTTTCCTAATGATTCATCTAGACTGTTTTTTAACGTGGTAAGTGACTTTTCGTCTTTTCAATTTATTGCTACTCCATTCTGGATTTTACGAGTACCATTTACACATATGTTTAGATTAGTGGGGTTGAGACATGACGTAATATCCTTTAGAACAGTTGTAGGCTCAGCTTCAGTGTTATTCTTAGCTTTTACCAATAGGACTTTTGAGTTGACGTGAGCTTGCCTTTTTACTATTTCACTGTAAGCGGCAGGTGATCTATGATTAGGGGTGCTGACTTCCGCACTGTTACGAGTTTTAATCGACTCTATTAAGGATTTTTGTACCGTACAGGTATATTCGAATTAATTCAAAAGTTTCTTAGTATATGATACTTCTTTTTGTAAGTCAGCTATTTGTTTCTGCAATGATAAGTTTTCCAGGTTTACTTCAGGTTTGGATTGTATGGTAATCTTACATTCATCACAAAGCCAAAATCGGTTAGAACTCTCTCTCAAAACACTTGTCGCACAGATGTTGCACCTAAAACCCTTGCAGGTCAGGGTTTCTGGGTACTTTTATTGTCCTCGTCCGTTTAACCGGACATCGACAGTTCTTGAGCTTCAAAAGTCTAATGCTAATTACTGAATTTAATTAAGTATTCGATATGATTTGTTGTCACTAAGCTGTTTTCATGCTCACAATTTCACATTTTTAATGCACTATTTATTTTCCTGTATTCACTATTTTTATATGAGTTTATACCAGAAAATCTCGAATTTTAGTACGAGCGTTTTTAAACGTGACCGACCTGCCCGAACTCAAACCAGCGATCATTCGAGACATTGAAAAGAGCATTGACAAGTGCCCCCGTATTAAGTTATCCTTTGCCAGATGGGAACTACGTTTTGGATACCAACGCAAGCAATGTCGGAATTGGTACTGTGCTGTCGCTTATTCAAGAGGGTCAGGAGAAAGTTATCGGATATTTCAGCAAGACTTTGAGCAAGCCAGAACGGAATTACTGCGTTACTCGCAGGGAGTTCTTAGCTGTGATAAAGGGAGTGGAACATTTCTACAATTACCTCTATGGTAAAAGATTTCTCCCGAGAACTGTTCACGCATCACTGAAGTGGTTCCTGCAGTTTAAAAACCCCGAAGGACAAGTGGCAAGGTGGATTGAGCGATTGCAAGAATTCGACTTCGAGACTGAACATCGATTGGAACAAGCCATAAGAATGCTAATGCCCTATGCCCATAGTCAGCGAGCAGAAGAAAAAGGGGCTGTTCTCTGTCGAACTACCGCCATCGATGACCATTGGCAATCTGGAGATCCAAAAAGACCAGAAATTAGATCCAGATTTGAAAGAGGTTATCCGATGGAAGGAACAAGACCTCAAACCTACGTGGCAGAAGATTACCCGATACTCACCACCCATAAAGTCGTAATGGGCACAGTGGAACTCCCTCATCCTGGAAAATGGACTTCTGAAGTGCGTGCTCTGGAAACTCCAGAGGAGGACAAGAACAGAAAACAGATTGTAGTTCCCAGAAATAGGAGACCAGAGGTTTCACGAGAACTACATTATGGTACAAATGGAGGATATCTGGGAGTAACCAAAACCCTGGGGAAGTTGAGAGAACGCTTCTATTGGGTAAACTGCCAAATAGATGTGAAGGATTGGTGACGGAAATGTACTTGTGCAGCAAGTAATGGGCCTCAGAAGCGACCAAAAGCTCCCCTGAGGCAATATAATGTGGATATTCCATTCGAAAGAGTAGCCATTGATGTTGTCGGTCCATTTCCTGAATCAGACTCTGGAAATAACTACATTGTGGTGGTGATGGACTATTTCAGTAAATAGGCAGAAGCGTATACCTTGCCGAATCAAGAAGCCCTGACCGTTGCTATTGTCCTTGTCAAAGAATGGATTAGCCGTTTTGGTGTTCCCTTGGAGTTGCACTCAGACCAAGGTAGAAATTTCGAGTCCACCTTTTTCCAAGACGTCTGCAAACTATTGAAGATCAACAAAACACGAACGACAGCATTACACCCGCAATCCATTAATCGCCATTTGACAAAGGTAATCTCTGACCACCAAAGAGCCTGGGACCAGTATCTTCACTTGTTCCTAATGGCATATCGTTCATCTGTGCACGAGTCCACAGGTCAGACCCCGGCAAGCGTTATTATGGGACGAGAGTTACGACTACCATGCGATTTGAAGTTTGGGTACCCCCAGGAGAAGAGACTGCAGGTGAAGACTATGGCAGCTAGTTACGTCAAAAGATGGACGAGATCCAACAAAGAGTCAGGTTAAATATCGAGAATGCCAGTGCCAGAATGAAGGAAGCTTATGACATCAGAGCCGAGGGAGGGAAATCCAAGCTGATGATCTTGTTTGGTTGTATAACCCGCAACGTCGCCGGATATTCGCCCAAGCTATAAAGATCTTGGAAAGGGCCTTACCAAATAGTATAGAAGGTCAACGATGTTGTCTACAGAATAAGGAAGCTGCCTCGAGGAACATTTACATTTAAACAGGTTAGCCCCTTATGCCGGAAATCATGACAGCGAAGTTGACCGAAGTCCGCAGCATCCAACCACCTGATGACGAGATGACATTCGAACAGTTCATGGCTCTGTACTCTGATGGGCAGAACGTGCAGCACGACGTGGCCAGAAAGGAACCACGAGACCTGTTTTAGGTGCCCATAAAATATGCCCTGGCTCATTGTGTGTCTCGAGATCTCCGGATGTCCAGAGGAATAGCCAAGGTGTTTGCCAAAAGTACGGCCAGTTCCAGAAGCTAAGGGAGCAAGATCCATTGGTAGGGAAGGTCCTTCATCTCGAAGATAAACAACCAGTGGGCACCAGAGACATCTTTCATTTGGTAACGAAAACATTCTCGCAGGACAAGCCAACATATAGCAATCTTTGGAAAACTCTGGTGGAATTGAGGAATGTGATGATGAAGAAGAACCTGATGAAATTGGCGGTCCTAAAGATAGCCTGCGGTTTGGATGGACTGAATTGGAGGGTGGTGAGAAGTATGATGGAAACAATCTTTCGATTCAGTGGCATCGACATCATTGTATGCTGTCTCAATATTCGCAGCACAGATTCGAAGACCATTGACTGTAACTTCCACCAAACATCCCGTTGTCGAAATTGAGAGTCCTGCAAATATCGTCACACCAGGAAGGATTATGGGACTTTCCGGGACGAAATGGTCTTAAGGAGGGGACAATGTTACGAGAATTCATCCGACAGCTGCTACAATCGGCCATCATCCAATTCATGGAAGCAACATTCCTCCGATATTTCTGGGAAGTCGAAATGTTTGCTTCCCGAACACATGAAAGAAGTTTCCCGATGGTTCGTTGACTTGCCAAAATAATTCCGAGAGAGAAATATATAAATATGGACAGCTGGCAATGGATTCAGTATTCAGTATTCGACGGTCGCAGAGTAATAACAGGCGTTCAATATAAGTTGTAAATAGTTAATTCTGTGAATATAAATTATTTTAAAGTAGTGGAAATAAATTAGAGTGAGTTGGACTGTGTTTTTAAATAAATCCAAGAAGTGAACCCAAAGAATGTGAAAATAAAAACATTACAATATGTTTTTGTTTTTTATTAATGATGTATTTGACTGCATAAAATTAAGGTTACAGTACAGTAAAATCTTTAAAGTATAGTGTAGTAACTTTAATTTATTGAAGTATAATATATTAGTGACAAAGAACAAAAATACATATTATTTATAATGTGCCAATATTTTTTGTGCCACAAATCAGTGTAGTATGTCTTTATTGGTTTCTATTATACTATAATAACTTTTACTTTATTGTAGTAAAATATAGTAGTCATAGAGAAGCATAAAACACATAATTATTTAATCAGTATTTAATACATGTTTTCCTATTATTTACAACTAATATATTTTACTATTAATATTAAAAGTTACTACTACTACTAAAAAAACACAAAAACATGTTATTAGTAGTGAGTAAATATTTTTTACGACAAAAATCTGTGT
This sequence comes from Octodonta nipae, assembly GCA_034190945.1. NCBI lineage: Eukaryota > Metazoa > Arthropoda > Insecta > Coleoptera > Chrysomelidae > Octodonta > Octodonta nipae. Next base: position 128,365,696 of record CM067217.1, read on the forward strand.
AGAATGTCATAGTTGGGTTGTAGTAAACTGGAATAACAATTTTTTTTGAGTAAAATATAAAAAAATTCGCATTATTTACTAAGTATTTAATACATGTTTTTATATATTTTTCGTCGAATATATTTTAATTTAAAAAACTAGAAGTTACTTCAAGAAACTACAAATCGACATACACTAATTTATGTAGAAAAAAAATATTTGCTCACCATATACTCGTATTAGACGTTCTTCTTGTTTTTACCACTGATATATTTTACCACACAAACGTAAAAAAATACTATAGTATACTACAAATCAATTCAAACAAAGTAATGATTTTTGTAGTGAAAAAAGTATTTAGTAGCAGTTTGTTAAATGTTCTTTTTTGTTTTTTAAGACTAATAAATTTACAATAAATAATAAAAATCACTCCAGTTTTTCCCATCATTTTTATCAATATTTTAACTTTAAGTATTTGCTACTCATTTAACTATACCTTGATAGGGTCTTCCTATATAATGAGAAAAGCCAGCATTAAGTTATGATAATTTTATCAGACTCCATTGTCAATGTCAATAAAGGAACTATATGAAAAAAGTATAGTTATAAAATTTAAAATTAAAATGTTTTGACAATATTATGTGACGTATAATGTAGCTAAGATGATTTATTATGGTAATATACAGAGTAGAACAGAAAATTCTAAAGATCATTTAATAATAAAGTTCCTTTCTAGTTGAAAGAATTTGGAAGGGTTATCTTCAGAATTTTATAAAATCATATAGAAAAAGCTAGGATAAACCCGATATAGGGTTGTTCACAAGGATATAACCATTAGTAATTCATTTCTTAAATCTCGGCAAATAGGAACCACTGAATTCTACGGAGGTAGTAGCGATGCAATCGTTGTCATTTAACAAATTAGAGCAGACTCTTTTAGTTTTCGTTTAGTGCTGTTATTCTTCTTTTTGTATTACAGTTATTCCCAATAAGTGCATAAACATTAAAACAATTACATACCAGCAAGACTTAATATTTTGAAATAAATATAAAGTGTAATAATACAGGATCAAAGAATTAAAATTTAACTACAAGTATTGATAACCAAATATGAAATGTATGGAATTTATAATAGCAAAGACGAACATGTTTATTGACAAGGAAAACATGTAATATTTCAAAGTTCATATAAAATTCATCAGCCAAAAAGATGAATTGTAAAACAGAGATCAACTAACAATGATAGACAATAAAAAGTAGTAGACAGGAAATATCACATATTCATGACCTTAAAAACTCCAGGAGCAGCACCGAGGAAATTTTAGGACACGCCCAGAGAAGGGCGTGCAGCCGGACACTTAAAACAAAGAAAATGAATTTCAGTAAAACTGATGAGTTCCATGTCTAATTTTAAAATTTGTACATATGTTTATTTTTTTATGATGTTTATTGTTTCATGTTTGATGATTTTTAGTAAGGTTTATAAATAATAACATAAGTGATATGGATAATTTTTTTTGGAAACTCCATATTTCAGAAAATTTTGACTTGATCAAATAAATAATGATTTATAGATAAAATTCAGATAAAGATAATGTAGTAAAATTTATGAAGAGTTTAATAATGGTTAGATAAAATTTTAATGTTTGATTTGTTTGATTGTTAATAATTCATATAATTTATTATGTTAATGGTTTAAATTGAATTTAAAATAAAATAGTATTGAAAATTTAAAAGTTTAATTTAAAGTTAATTAATTTGAAAAAGGTAAGAAAAGGTAAGAAAATATAATAAAAAAATCAAAACAACATATAAAACAAAACAATTTAATTAATAATTATAATTGTAAATAAGACAAAGCATTAAATTAACAAAATTAATAATTCACAAGTTAAAACAAATATAATTGACTTAGCCAACGTGGGGCTATACCCTTTCAGATACCATTTTACTGATTGCCGTTTCCAGAGAATGGCAAGTGGAAAGTCATTGGTGGGAGTGGAAAACCTGGTTCAACAATTCTTCCAAACATTTTGATACAATTTTCTTGCAACAATGGATATATTCTGGTACCTAAAAATGAGTATTTCATATGTGATTTAGAATGGGATTTTAAAAAGATGCCAAAATGTGGAAGTAAGCTATTTTTACTAACATTGTTTTTTCACTTTTAGATATAAACTTTTGGTTTGGTTTACCGTCGGCACACAGTTTGAAGTGCTGAAAAAATTTGGCTAGTTAAAATTTTACGAAGTAGGAGAGGGGAAATATATAATTTATATATAGTATGTGGAATGTCTTCGATGACACATTACATATAATATCCAAAAAAATGTATGAATTAGATGTAGCGGTTTTAGTTCAATGCTGATTAAATGCAAGTATATAATTAACGAAGGACCTTTAAATTAATTAACCAAATAAAGTTAATCACTGACCTTTTACGTCGAAGCTCTGCAGGTCGTGTTTTCTTGGTTCTTCTTTCTTCAGAGGCTAGCCCCGCAGCGGCAGGAACTGTTTTTAGACCTTGGTCTGGACAACACGTTACACAAAAAATAGCGACGTAATGTTCATTGATTGAGCAAACAAAAATGCGGGTTTAACAACAAATGATGCGCTTTTGTAAACACAAAAAACAAAATGAGAGCGGTTTAGCGGCAGGAATCACGAATACTGTCGATATTTTACACGCAAAAAACACTTAAAATTAGCATTAGCGCGACGGAAGTTTTTGGAAAAGGTGCAGAAGTTTAAAAATCAATAAAGTAATTCAACCAAATTTAAAACAATAAATAAAACTAAACAAATTGCGGGAACTCACCAGTATGTTTTCAGGCAATGAAAATGTTTTAGTTAATTTAACTAAAACATTCGTTGTGTGCACTCCTACTAGCAATGTCAAACACATGGTCCATGGGCAAAACCTCGGAAATATATATTCGATGCTTTCCCATAGATACAGTCGTCGTTGACTTGAATTTTGACATTTCATATTCATACTATTGTTAATTAAAGGTATTGAAGATTTCAATAGGAAAAGTTGTTAACAAATATCAATAGAAGAATATCAATTTTAAGTAAAAAATATCACCTTATATAAATAAGCCAGCAAACCCTTAATTTGGAAGATATGGCATACACATGTTACTTATGAGGTAGCTACCCGAAAATATCCTGGTCTACTTCACAAAATGGCCTCTTGCTAAGGCCCGTAAAAATGCTATCCGGGACTTTCGAAATAACGGACAGAAGAAAGTATCAGATTATCTATAATTCTCAAAAAAAAATCTTAAAGAGAAAGTTATTTCCAATTAAAATGTCTGAAAACTATATCTCTATTATTAAAAATAATATCAACAAATAAAAGTTTTTGCGGACAGCGCTAAGCAGCTACCCCAAAAAAGTAGAGTTAAAAAATATTCTATTACATATTAATTAAAATATTTAAGGACATTATGATACTATTTAGGCATATGCTATCGCGACATCTAGGAGTTTCAGGAAAAACTAGCTCACAGAGACTCCAAATCGGGAATATGTTTGCCGTTTGCCTATGATTCCTAGGATAGAAATCACACGAAAAAATTCGTAGTTCAACTGACAAATCCCGAACAACCACATGTGTATTTAGTACATCTAACTGAAATTAATATTTTATCGCGTACTGATTTAGGACATTTAGGAGTTTAAGGAAAACGAGTATCATGATTTCTTTGATAAGTTATAGTTAATCTTCGAATGTTTTGGTGTGAATTCTGTCCTAGGAATTACAGCGAAATGGCTATTTGAGCTAGTTTTACCTGTAACTCCTATATGTCGCAATTCATTCCATTCAGGAGAAAGCAAATGACGAAGGTTCTTGGCTAGAAACAATATATTGGCTTGCGTTCAATGGCTTGGGAAATCTCGAGAAGTTAGTATTACTATTTAGGCAGTTTACGGAATAATAGTCTCTGAAAAAAATGATTACCGGATTGCACAAATACATTTTTTTATGCTGCATTGCATCCGATTATTAAACAGAAGGTGCTAAAATTATTTTGCTTCCTGATGCCCGTGTCACAACTGTACTATATAATATGACATTGCCATGTTTTACATTGTTACAATCTATTCGCAGGGACTTGTTTTCCTAAGGGGGCGTAGGGAGCGATTGAATATATGCCTATTCCAGATGAGCGGCCAAAGAACCGTCCCTATGTAGGCCAAGTTATTTACAACAACACTTTACAAAATTTATATTTGGGTAAAAACATCACTCAATCAACGTCTAAATATTGAACAACAAATGTTATAGAATTGAAAATTCGTTCAATTTATTCTCAAGAATATCAGATATCACCAAATGATTGTTTGGCTTGAATAGTGGTAGGCAGATTTTCTGTTAAATTTTTTTAATGGTTTCTATAAAGTTTTTATTAATAGAGTTTGCTACGCTTATTTGGAATTTTTACATGTAATTGTTTCAATTTAATTGATTGAGTATGTATTAATGAAGAATTTGCAGTCAGATGCTTATGATTAACAATTATTGTTTTAATGATCGTATTCCTGTCTATTAATCCGCGTTTTTGAGTGACTAAAATTACTTCGGAAAATTAATTTTTTATAGAATCGGAGATTAATGTTAAAAGACTAGTGTGCGTTTGGACATCAACACGACGTGTACCTGTATGATGAAACTTGAAGCCTGGTACAGAATTAACTATTTCTAAAGTATTGAGAAATCTCTAATTATTTCCAAAAATTTGATTAAGGGAGTGTTTTTAATCGATTTGATGAACTGTGAAGCTGCTTTTTGGAGTAGCAGTAGAAACCTGAAAAGTAAGTTAATTTTCAGAATATGGTTTTGTTGGTTAGTTTTAAGGGGTTTAAAACTGTATTAGAATTATTATAAATTTCTATAAGATAGAATGGAACATTGAAGTTTGTTTCGAAGTAGTAGAATGAAATCGTTCGATGGAACCGTTTGTTTACGAGTGTCCTATGCTAGAGTAAGTTTTATGTCAGGGTTTGAATATGACACCAAAATGATGAAAATACGACTTATTATTACGTAATAACAACAGATTTTGCGGATTTATCTTCCAAAACATAGTCTTGTGAGAATTTCGTGAATTCTTATAATCAAATGATGGTCTCTGTTAGGAAGATGTTGACGTTAATTTTTCGAACAGTGTTTTAAGTGTCGCGTTAGTATATCATCCCAAGTTGTTTTTAATGTGCACAACTAACAAAGCTATTTGCTTTGAAACAGCCATATAGGTCATAATGACAAACTAAGCCTAGGTCGAACTCGGCCTCAAGCTGCCTACTCCACAAGTCTTACTAGATAACTGAAGTGAGTGGGAACCAGACCATATTTCATCTCTAGTTTTTTTTATCTCTTGATAATGGCTCCAATGCAGGAGTCGAAACGTCGAATATTTCACAAATTTAGATGGTGTTCTCGCCCGTAAAAATAGTATGATTATATATCTTCTAGGTCTAGTGAGCAATAGTCTTGAGCTATTTTGGGAAGGTATTAAACTCACTATAGAGATAATAAAAATCATGTTATTGATTTACTTGGGAATTTAAAATGTACAAGTTATAAACAAATGAAGATCTTTTTATGGTACAGTATTATACAGTGTATCCGGTGATGGACTAGCGATAATCTAAATACATGTAAAGCAACTATTTTAATACACAAATACACTATATACTAGGGCTCAATACCCCACCCCGCCATATGGCAGCCATTTTGTTTTTTTGATGACCCATTCTCTACGTGTGAACAAACACCTTTATATCTCTTAAAGTTTTGGTCTTACTAGGCTTATTCGACGGACAATAAAACTGTCTATCAACAAAATTTCAAAACGTTTTCTTAACTTTTGAAAAAAAGATGAAATGCAAAAAAAAGGTTCAAAAAATTATGCAAATCAACAAATTATTGCAAATCAATGCAAAAGTAGTCCCGATTACCTCTCTTTTTTTTTCACTGAATCGAAAATTTTTGAGTTAAACTACAATACAACATTAATTTCATAACTGTATGTTTATTACTTTAGGAGTTATTGTTGTTTGAACATAGCGTATGCGCAAGCACAAAAGACCTTTATTAAGTGACATCTGACATTAGCTGCGTGCTGTCCGAGAAAAGGCTAGCAATGCTATTCGCGACTAGCAGGAGTAAGCTAAATGGAACATATTGACTCTACCTGCAAAGAACTTACAGGATAAAGACTAGTTACGTTAGTTGTATCTTGCCCTGCCTTGTGATCCCTACTTTTACTTACCGTCCGTGCTGTTTACATTCTGTATTAGTGGTTATCTTGTGATATGAATATGGCAAATCGTCAATATTCAACGCAATATATTGCTGACATACACTTCGTTTATGGTTTCAGCAAGTGATAAGACTTTAATGTGGTTTTAATGTTTACCTACTTGTTTAAAGTCCCGACAAAGGTCTTTTGTGCTTGCGCATACGCTATGTTCAAACAACAATAACTCCTAAAGTAATAAACATACAGTTATGAATTTAATCTTGTATTGTAGCTTAACTCAAAAACTTTGGATTTAGTGAAAAAAAAATAAAGGTTATCGGGACTACTTTTGCATTGATTTGCAATAGTTTGTTGATTTGCATAATTTTTTTACCTTTTTTTGTAAATGCAAAAAAAGATAAAAATCTTTTTTTCAAAAGTTAAGAAAACGTTAACACTTTGTTTTGAAATGTTGTTGATAGACAGTTTTATTGTCCGTCGAATAAGCCTATTTTTATCTCAGTAAGACCAAAACTTTAAGAGATATGAACGTTTTTGTTCACAAGTTCATCAAAAAAATAAAATGGCTGCCATATGGCGGGGTGGGGTATTTGAGCCCTAGTATATAGTGTAATTGTGTATTAAAATAGTTGCTTTACATGTATTTAGATTATCGCTAGTTCATAACCGGACACACTGTATATCCAAATACATTTCAAAATGCTCACGAGTTACTGCAACATAAAATTATCAAAATTAAACAAAGCTTTAGGTCTCGTGGTGGAAGTTTCAATTTCAATTTTTAGCAAGTTTTAGTATGTGTCCCCCTTTGGAAAGTTCAACAACAACAAATCCAGTATGTTCTGATAGAGAAAGTAAACGTATAAGTTGTAGTGAAGCATATAGCGGAGCATTGGCTACATTCAAGTGTGCAAAATTTTACGAAATACCCCCACCACAACAAAATATTATCCACTGTGTAGATGGTATCTGGTCAAATGTAATTCCGAAATGTAAACCTGGTAAGTTTCAATAAGATAGGAAATTTAGTGTATTACTTTACATCCAAGAAGACCTGTATGTTATAGAACAAAATTTTTAAATATATGTTGAAGCCTTTTATTTTATTTTATTTTTTTTTTTTTTTTGATCAGTGTAGAAAGAATATTGTTTATAAGTTGAACCAACTAAATCAAAAAAGAGCGGCATTTGGGACTTCTTGCGAAATATATTTCTGTATTAAGAATTTTGAAAAAGAACAATACCATCCATATAAAATTAAATTGATTCAGGAACTACAGTCCTATATTGCTCAATAGAGAATTGAAAACCCATATACTTAATACTGATATACTGCTATCGCAGGCAAGCGTTGCCAAGAATCAAACCGAGAGAAAACATAATCAACAACAGAAGAACCAATTGGGACATTTTCGAACATGCGCATAAGACCCATAAGTACAGTAAAACGTTATATATATATATATATATAGACGTCTGGACTGTGATGTTTGCGCCTTCCTCTAGATTCTAGCAGTATATTAGTATTAAGTATATGTGAAAACCGTTTTAAACGCAGTATAACACACTACCACCCCTTTTCATTTAAATTTTTGGGGTCATTTATTACCTTGGACTGAAGGCGCAGGTGAATAATTTCAATCAAAAATAGCATTCTCATATATAAAAATTGACCTGTTTTAGGATTTTTCATTTATATTCATAATTACAAGAAAATTAATTATTCTTTATTTTAGGATCTCATTGTATATAAATTTAGTTCTGAACAAGTGCCATTTAAGTGTTTAAAGTTTACTAGATCTTTGTTATCAAGCAATGAAATAGCGCTTGAAGTAGATCACATATATTTTTATTTATTTTATTGTTTAATAAATCTCTATTTAGTTGGATCTTTAATATTGGCAATTTGAAACAGATTTCTACAAAAACAATTTTTTTTCAGTTTGTGGAAAACAAGTGGATTTTACAACTGGCATTAAAAATCAAACAGCACTACAATACCGATGGATCGCTCATCTTTACAAAAAAATAAAAAATAAGTTCCAGATCTTATGTGGGGGCACACTAATTAGTGAATCACATATTTTAACAGGTAGTAACAACAAATGAGCCAATTCAACTTTTTTTAAGTTATGAAACAAATTTGATTCAGCAATTTCTAAATGATTTGTTTAACTATGATTCATGTCAAATGAACAAATACATCAAAAACCAGGAATTAACAAAGTTCTATCAGTCACCAATATTCACTGTTGACTAGGAAAATTACACTAATCTGGAAAAAGTCACCCAGGCACCATATTTATAAATAACCTTTGAAAGCATAATGGCTTAACCCTACAAAAATTTTTAAATGTCCTTTGAGTGTTTTCACTTCAGTTTTTTAGGGAATGTATTTATATTGTGTTTCTATACTCTCATCGAGGTGTCATTCCTTTATACGCAAGACAATATATATAATATATATTGTTTCTGGTTAGGGAACCTTCATCAGTTGCGCTTCCCACAATTGAATGTCCTCTCGAACACTTCTTTATGTATTTGATACATTTCGTTAAATTTGAAGACGCGAGATGTAAGACCGACTTCTAGGATTTTCGAGAGAATTAGCACGCAGAGGTTCCGAATCTGGAGCCGTTCCGTGTAATTGCTGTTCTCCCTTAACTCATTCAATATCTCTGACAGGTGAAGTAACCTGAAAAAGTTTATCGTGACATTCTGTCCTAGGAGTTAAGGGAGAACAGCAATTACACGGAACGACTCCAGATTCGGAACCTCTGTGTGCTAATTCTCGCGAAAATTCTAAATGTCGGTCTTACATCTCGCGTCTTCAAATTTAACGAAATGTATCAAATACATAAAGAAGTGTTCGAGAGGGCATTTAATTGTGAGAAGCGCAACTGATGAAGGTTCCCTAACCAGAAACAATATATATTATATATATTGTCTTGCGTACAAAGGAATGACACCTCGAAGAGAGTATTCAATATCTCTGACAGGTGAAGTAACCTGAAAAAGTTTATCGTGACATTCTGTCCTGAGAGTAAAGGGAGAACAGCAATTACACGGAACAACTCCAGATTCGGAACCTCTGTGTGCTAATTCTCTTGAAAATCCTAGATATCGGTCTTATATCCGGCGTCTTCAAATTTAACGAAATGTATCAAATACATAAAGAAGTGTTCTAGAGAACATTCAATTGTGGGAAGCGCAACTGATGAATGTTCCCTAACCAGAAACAATATATATTATATATATTGTCTTGCGTACAAGGGAATAACACCTCGAAGAGAGTATTCAATATCTCTGACAGATGAAGTAACCTGAAAAAGTTTATCGTGACATTCTGTCCTAGGAGTTAAGGGAGAACAGCAAGTACACGGAACGGCTCCAGATTCGGAACATCTGTGTGCTAATTCTCCCGAAAATTCTAAATGTCGGTCTTACATCTCGCGTCTTCAAATTTAACGAAATCAAAAAATATCAAATAAGTAAATATATGAATAAATAAGTATAAAGATTTTATATATTTAAATATCATACACCATTAGTGTTTTTAACAATAGAGTTTATATTTATGATTTGGACGTTTTTCAGGAACAAAAATCTATTTTCTTTTTTTTTTTCATTATGTAAATAATAGTGATCCCCTGAAATGCTCTTGCAGCAACAAACAAACTACAATAAATGTTGTATTGGATAAATGGATGAAACCAATATGTCTGTTTTGTCGTGTTCCAAGAAAATTCATTTGCCATTTTGCCATAAAATAACGTCTTCTCGCTTTGTAGAACTTAAAAGAAATGAAGCACATTTGTAGCTTGCATGACGCTTGTATGACTTTACGTGACACGGAAAATACGACTGTCGTCATTTGCCGCATGCATGCAACCTACAAATGACGCTGCGTGGGAGAGTAAGCCTCGGAAGCGATGCTACCTCGACAGTAGAGCTTAAAGTGGACATGTATTTTGAGATTTTGAGATATCTTGTATGTAATTAAGTTTCATGCGTAAGTAACTATTAGTTATGTATTCCAGCTGCTCATTGCGTCACCAATAATAATGGGGAAACTCATTCACCCTCTGAGTTCCAAATTTCGCTAGGTAAAGCCTTTTATGTATATGGAGATCCCAGGGACCTTATGGCACAATATCTCAAGGTAAGTGTTCTAATCAATCATATTTGTAATATCCAAATTTATAGTAATTTATATATATATATATATATATATATATATATATATACATATATGAACAAGGCTAGGTTCTTGGTGAGAACCGCGTCTGAATTTATTATATACTCGACGTTTCGACTCCGGCTTTGGAGCCATTATCAAGAGACAAAAGTGAAGAAGAATTTCAGAGTCCAGATCGAACTCGGGGCCTCAATCTGCCTACTCCCCAAGAGTCACTAGGTAACTGAACTGAATTTGAGTCTGCTCTGCTTCTTTTATTTATAGTTAGCGCTGGGTTAGAGGGGGATGTCACGTGATGAGGCTGTGTTGTGATTGGCTGGGTGTTGGTGGGCGTGTCTGCTTTGTTTAATCTGGCAATTACGGAGGTCCATGCTGTGGAAAGGCGAGAGCTGTCATCGCGTCAGTTTAGACAGAGGGGTCTTTTCTATATTTCTAGATGCCCTAAGGGAGTTAAGAGATACGATAGTCCTACTGCCCTCGAAGTTGATAGAGTGTCCTGTTTGGATATTATGATGCGCGAGAGCGGAACTCGGATCTTTTTTGCGAACTGACAAAAAATGTTCATATACTCGATCGTTGACGCGCCTATTTGTACGACCGATGTAGCTTTGTGGGCAATCGCGACATGGAATTTCATAAACCCCCCGATCCTCGTTAGGTACTTTATCCTTAGGGTTCCCGGTTAAGTTAGCTATAGTTTGACTAGTGTTGAAGACCGTCTTTATTTGATGTCGGTGTAGGATTCGTGCTATTTTGTCAATGACTCCTCGAATGTACGGAAGGAAGGCTTTCGGGTGTTTTTGGTCTGTTTCTGATGGGGTTAGTGTACTCGAGGGTTGTTGCGATTGACGAAATATGGGTGCAATGTGGTCTGGATGATAACCGTTTTGTCGAAGGATTTTTTGAAGTTTATTAAGTTCGTTTTGTCTATTGTCAATGTCTGTAAGGCGAATAGATCTAAGGGCCAAAGATTTCAATACAGAACTTAATTGGGCAGGGTGATGATGTGATTGGGCATTTAAGTATCAATTGGTGTGGGTTGGTTTCCTATAGATTGTATGTGAGAATGTGCCATGGGTGGTTTTTGTTATGAGGACATCAAGAAACGGCAGCGAAGAATCTGATTCGATTTCCATTGTAAATTGAATGTTAGAATGTATACCATTGAGGTGTTGTAGAAAGAAGTCTAACGACTCTCTGCCATGAGGCCAAATGAGAAAAGTATCATCAACATATCTAAGCCAGCAGGAGGGTTTTAAATTAGACCAGTTTAGGGCCTGGGTTTCTATTTGTTCCATGAAAATGTTAGCAAGCACTGGAGAAAGAGATGGGTTCACCTCTTTCTGATGACCTTAGCCCACATAGGCTGCGACATTTTGTTTATGAATTATTATTTTTGTTTTATTTTATTTGTTAATTTGTAATAGTTATTTATTTAAATTTTACTCTTTCTCATCAGGGTTGGGTTCAAAAGAAAACTCAGTATTAATATTTTTAAAATAAATGTTCACTTACCTTGGTTTCTTTACTTAATATATTTTTTATATAATTTGATATTGTTTAACTAGTACATATATGTATTTTCTAAATATCACAGTGTTTTACTTTACTTCAAATACTTAAATGATGTTTATACCAATTTTGTTTTTATATATGTAATAGAAATTTTAATACCTATGATTTTATTGTTTACTTTAATTTAATTTTTTTAGAAATATATTTTCTATTATTCCTAATGTTACTATTTCAAATAAAAGATTTTTTTGTTAAAATTTTACAAATTAATTTTTATTCATAATTTTTTGAAAATTTGAAAATCAATACAACAATTCAAACATGAAAACAAACTATAGAAATTCCTACTTTAATATTGTTTAACTATGATGTGGAGTTCCGATTTATTATATCATTTCATACCAAGATACTATACAAACTTATTCTAAAAAATTGTACAACAATTTTTTTTATTTTCAAAAACAATTTTTTTTAGATGATAAATACCTTATCTAATCCTTTCATTTTCCAAAGTTCCTCTTCTCTAATTGTTTTCTGCTAACTGCTATCCTCCAACACCATCAACTCGTTCCAATATTTTATGTATACATGTTTTTAGCTGCACCGCTCCACTCTATTTTTTTATACTCTATGAGCCGATACTGTCTATGGTCTATGGAGGTTTGAGTAAAAGGAGGACACACTCTGTGAAAGAAAAAGTGACGACAAAATGGTTTCAGTTTGGGGGAGCCACTAGTACTGACCGGGTAATTTGTTCGTAGAAATCAGTTTTCTACGAACAACCTACGTGAATTTAGTTATGTAAGAATTCAACATCACAGTTCAACAGATTTATATTTAACATTAATAAAGTGTTAAGTCAATGAAATATCTTGTACATAGATAAAAATGACTTACAAGCAAAATTTTATTTACATATTTTTTAGGATTTAAGATAAATATCCTTCATAAATTAAACTCTGAAGAACCCATTATTACATAATTACTAAGCTGATTATGGCATTATCCACCAACTCTAGAACTTCAACAAACTTCTGAAGATATTTTCCCAGGTGCATTCACCAGGCATACCTTTGGAAATATTTAAAATACAACTACAGCAGAAAGATGCCAAGAATAGTACTTTAACAGTAGCTAATGGAGCTTTTTGTCCAACTAGACAAGAAAAAATATATGGAAAACCAGTGTGTGAAAATGCTAGAATCCTTGAAAAGAAACTATTCTAGACTAAAATTCAAGTGAAATGTGTTCCATAATGATAACAGAAGAGATTTAATTATAGAAGTTTGTTAAGTGATGAAAAGAATTGTTAATTAAGTAGAAACACCAACTTTGTACAGGGACACTTTTCAAAATAAATATGTAATATGAATACAAGAATGTAAAAATAAATAATTTTTATTTACATCTAATTCACCAACATCTATTTGTTAATAAGTATATAAATATTACAAATATACACATTTTTCCATTGTTTAACTATTTCAAAAAGTTTTATAACAAAATAAAAATCATAAAATCACTTCATTTTATAAAAAGTCACAATAGGGGCACAAGCTTATTAATTTATATCACAATAAATACACTATAAACTCATATCACTTGCAGAGATTACAAAAAACGGAGACAACCATTTACAAAGAGAAGTTCACTTAACAGATTTTCAACGTTTTAATTACGATTTTTTACTAATAATTACATCATTCTCACTTTTTCAGCCGCTTCACTTCTAAATGTAGGATTTGTGTATTTCAATCCGTTGACAATTAACTTCATAACATACCTGTGGTCACACTTGCGCCATTCTGGTCATTTCTTGAACTTCTTATTTGAAACCGTCCGCTGGACACTTTTTCAGTTTTATTCCCATATAAACTTACTTTACACTCCATGCTATGGTCTTACAACTTAAACGTTTTATTTGTTTTGCAATATAATTCTGTATTTTCATTATCGATTTGCGATTTTAGCCCTTGGCAGAATTTTTTTTAATATGGCTGACTATTGTTGTTGATATAATGTCATAGAGGTAGTATACCGTAGAGCACGTGAAGTAGCAAAATTCATGTAATAGCAATAGAAATAGAGAGAGAATAAGCGGCTCGTTCCTGATTGGTCAGTGTCAGTGGTGACGCTTACTATTGGTAGGGTAGAGACATACAACCGCCCCTGATATTGTCTTTCTCTTTCTATTGTTATTACACTGCCACTTACAGTAACGCCCATACCTAATTCACTCTACGTATAATATCTCTATGTATAATGTCCGCTGAAGGTTGAAACAAAATTTTTACTGCTACTTTGATTTATCCACTCTTGAAGATCTACATTCTTGCACGACTAAATTTTGACTAACTAGTTTGACAGGTTTGCCATTCTTTAAATAACTTTTTGTAAACAAATGAATGAAATTCTTAGATGATATACACCAAATTTAAAATTTTATCATAATAATTACAAAATTTCTATTAAATATTCTATAGATCAATTCTTTCTACACATTACTATCTATTTGAAATTTTATTTGATGAAATATTAACATTTTTATCACAAGTTCAAAATCAACATGACATTTCTATGTAAATTGTTTTTCTCTTGTCATAAATTGTTTAATTCTGGCTTTTTTTATCTTATAATGCATGTTTGTGACTAATGTCCTTTATTTATATATTTTTTATAGTGACAATGGAATTCTTTTCCAAAATGAAATGAGAAGTGCTGAACGAAAATACCATCTTTTACCAATTTCACCGTGTTAGATTATCTGCAGCATTATTTATGTCAGATTATTTCACAATGTTCCAATATGAATTCAGGTATTTTTTCAATCTATTAAACTTGAAATGTGTCTTTATTCATAAAATAACTTTCTTTTATATTAAATTACTACTATGGAGTGTAGAGTGAAAGGAGGACAAACTTATATGGGAATAAAACTGAAAAAGTGTCCAGCGGACGGTTTCAAATAAGAAGTTCAAGAAATGACCAGAATGGCGCAAGTGTGACCACAGGGTATGTTATGAAGTTAATTGTCAACGGATTGAAATACACAAATCCTACATTTAGAAATGAAGCGGCTGAAAAAGTGAGAATGATGTAAAATTATTAGTAAAAATCGTAAATAAATCGGTTATGTGAACTTCTCTTTGTAAATGGTTGTCTCCGTTTTTTGTAATCTCTGCAAGTGATGAGTTTATAGTGTGTTAATTGTGATATAAATTAATAAGCGTGTCCCCCAGTTTTGACTTTTTATAAATCGGAGTGATTTTATAATTGTTATTTTCTTATAAAACTTTTGGAAACAATTAAACATTGGGAAAAAATTTGTATATTTGTAATATTTTTATACTTATTAACAAATAGATGTTGGTGAATTAGATGCCAATAAAAATTATTTATTTTTACATTCTTGTGTTCATATTACATATTTATTCCTTGTTCACCTTTCTCTGGATAAAAGGTAATTAACAATTCTTTTCATCACTGAATAAACTGATATAATTAAGTTATCTCTTCTGTTATCATTATGGAAAAAATTTCACTTGCATTTTATGCTAGAATAGTTTCTTTTTCAATGATTCTAACATTTTCACACACTGGTTTTCCATATATTTTTTCTTGTCTCCATTAACTACAATTAAATGACTATTTTTGGCATCTTTCTGCTGTAGGTCTATTTTAAATATTTCCAAAGGTATGCCTGGTAAATGGCCCTGGAAAAATATTTTCAGAAGTTTGTTGAAGTTCTCGATGGACAATGCCATAATCAGTTTAGTAATTATATAATAATGGGTTCTTCAGAGTTTAATTTGTGTAGGATATTTATCTTGACTCCTAAAAAAATGTACAAATAAAATTTTGCTTGCAAGTCATTTTTATCTATGTACAATGTATTTCATTGACTGAATACATTTAATAATTTTAAATACAAATTTTAGCAATCATTTTAAATCTGGTTGTTTAACTATGATGTTTAAAGTTGCAATTTTTGGATGTGTACTTACTTTACAACAAATTTTAAAAAAAAATTTCTTGATAGGTTCTGTTCTAACTGCATAAACTCTTCTTTCCTATTAATAATTAACCAATCTTGAGCGTCAGTTTTTGGTTTTAATGTTAGCTCTCAGGCACGTAACAAAACCATCTTTTCTTATTTACCCACACATTTTTGGTTGGTTTATTTCGCAGATCATATGGAGAGAATATTTTGTGGGAATATAACTAACTGAAAATAATTTTCAATATAATCATGTCAATAATACTACATTTATAACAAGTAAATAAAAACTTTACAGCATTCATTTTTAGAAATACTTACTTTTCATTATAAAAAAAACATATTATAATCTGCTGTTGTAATTTGTAAAATGTATAGGTTAGAATTTTCAATTGTCTTTTAAATGTTATTCTACGAACAAATTACCCCGTCTTCCCAGTGGCGCCCCCAAATTGGATACCCTTTTGTGGACAGTTTTTGATACACAGAGTGTGTCCTCCTTTTACTCAACACTCCATAATTACTACTTTATGGTCTTCTAGTATATGCAACCAACATCACTATTTTGATAACAATTGGTTTCATAGCTTTAATATATATATTTTTGGTTTGATTTCTTCACCCCACATCTCATATGTAATAATTGAATAAATCTCTCCAATTATTTTAATTTACATTCTACTATTTATATTTTTTATTTAATTTTTTTATAACTCATATTTTTTTTAATGAAGAACAAATCACCTGCATTATCTTCTATATAGGTATATATTATATATATTTATTTAAACTGACTACAAACTAATATACAAACTAATATTTACATATCAAAACCATGGCTATATATATATATATATATATATATATATATATATATATATATTAATAAACCAAAAGGTTTGTCCTTGCTGTATATATATATATATATATATATATATATATATATATATATATATATAAATACAGGTGAGTTTTTTTTTTGATCAGTATGGGGATCTCGGAAACTAGCGGAGAGCAATGGTTAAATTGGGAAAGATTTGCAGTTTTACTGGCCCAATTTAATCACACTTTCGGATTTTTGTAAAAAGTCGTGGCTACTAGATATTTTGAAAAACGAAATTCTGACGATTTAGTCAAATCCCCCTAGCTCCTTTGTTTTTGATTTTATAAAAAAGTGTAGATATAAAAATTGAAGGGAATGGTATCCCGAATATGATTGTCATGTCTTCGTTTGCATTTCAGCTCTCGTTTTCGAGATATGACACAAAATTATCTTTTTTTGAATAATGGAAACCATTGTTGGCTATGACCTCAAAAAATCTGACATTTTTAGAGCTTTTCAACGATATAATACTCGATATAGTTATTCATAAAAATTTTCACTTTTAACGTAGGTAGCCATGAAAAAGATTGTAGTCATTTTCATTTGAGAGTAATTCCATTAGTAGTGCTGAGCTGACAGTCGATATTGACAAGTTTTCGTGATAAAATGGAATATTCTGGAATGTTATTTCATATGCCATAAAAATTCAGTTCGTGCAGCTGAGGAATACTTTCCTAGATATTTTAATCGTCGTAAACCTGCTCTATGTACATTTAAGAGGCTTTAAAAGAAAAGTTTGTGTCATATCTCGATATAGAGCTGTCACGCAAACAAGAAAATTACTATTTGTAAAATTGTAACAAAAAAATTTTTTATTAGAAACTGTAACATTAGGTATAATAGAAAATATATTTCTAAAAAAATTAAATTAAAGTAATTACAATAAAATCATATTAAAATTTCTATTACATATATAAGAACAAAATTGGTATAAACATCATTTATTTGAGGTAGAGTAAAACACTGTGATATTAAAAAAATACATATATGTACTAGTTGAACAATATCAAATTATATAAAAAATATTTAAGTATTAAGTAAAGAAACCAAGGTAAGTGAACATTTATTTTAAAAATATTAATACTGAGTTTTCTTTTGAACCCAACCCTGAGGAGAAAGAGTAAAAATTTAAATAAATAACTATTACAAATTAACAAATAAAATAAAAGATTTTAAAACAAAAATAATAATTCATAAACAAAATGTCGCAGCCTATATGGGCTAAGGTCATTATAAAACTTTATAAAACAAAACAATATATATATATATATATATATATATATATATATATATATATATATTATATCTTGTAAATCACTTTTGAGTTTTTTAAAAAAAATTATTTATTGAAATATAAAAATTAAAACTTTGAATAAAACATTAAATTGAAAATTAAAATTTACTAACTAAATGGTACAAGTATACTAACGATAAATGACGACCGTGGGACCGCGTCGCTCTGATTTATAACATTAAGAAAGCTGACTAATCAAAAGAACGGTCAAGTCGATGCGTTCCACGTTTACATTATGAAGCAGGAAACTGGTCAGCGAAATATGATACTTCGTATCATACACGTGCATGATATTTACGCCTAACAGCTCCCCTTTACCAAGAAAAGTTGATGCTGTAACATCAACTTTTGGAATTTACTGGATGCTAGCTAAATAAGCAAAAACAATACAAATATGGAAATGAAATAAAGTTAAAGTGAACATAATGATTAAGTTTAAATAGGTTACATAAAATATGAAAAATATACAAAACATAAAAGTCAAATAAGAATGGAAATGTATCAAAAAGGTCTCAATTCTATAAGTCTGGATGTTCAGGTTCCTCTTCGATTTGGGGCCTCAGTTTTGGTATCAGCCTGGAGAACGTTTTGTCAGGGTACTCAGACTCTCTGGATTGGAGCTGTCGTTTTTCGGAGGTCTCTTAACGTGCCTTATGATTTTCAATGAGCTGTATACAACAACAATTGTTACAATGATAATTTTGTAGCATACGTGAACCAGGAAATGTTTTTATTAACAAAGGTTGGTTGATGAGATCGTCGAGATCCTGGTCCAGCTTGTGGTTGGCTATGGACAGTTCTTCCATGTTTAAGTCGTCCAGCTTCAGGGGCTTAAGGTCCGGATTGCAAGTTTCTCAGGATGAGAATTGCAGCAATTGAATGGAATTAAAACTGGATGAGAATTGTCCGAAATGTTCATGAATTTTTGTGGTTCGGCCTGGATTTTTGTAATACCAACAAAAGCACTACTTCCGTTTGTAACCGAATGATAGAATTGTTCGTTAGCACTAAAGTTTTAGCGTCAATTCCTGGACAATTAATGGTCACATGTATGGGTTCCGATATGATTACAATCCACGCATTTGTTTCAAGTTTTGAACATTGTACCCTTCACTGAAAACGATGGCACTTTTACAAGTTTCGGGGACACTACGAATGTTTTCAGGAGCTGCGCCTCACAGGGTGCATTGAGTCTATGGGATACGCGTATAAATCGGAGCACAGTTTTCGAGTGGAGTCAGCTGTTTGCACGCACTCAAGTCCTTGTTTGGTGTGGTATCATAGGGTCTACTATTCTGGGGCCTTTTATCTATGACGAATCACTTACGGGGGGGCGCACTTTTCAAGACATGTTGCATAATTTGAATTTGAGAATTCGTTTAGATTTGCAGTTATAGATTTCTATATGGGGAGCGCTAAAAAACAAAGTATACAAAAGAAAGTATGAGACAGTTGGTGACCTAAGGGAGGCGGTATTACAAGCAATTGAGGAAATTTATAGGCGGTCTGTGAGGAAAGCGGTAATGTCAATCTTAAAAAGATGCAATTTTTGTCTAAATAACAATGGTGGACTTTTCGAACATAAATTGTAACCATTATTATGTACTTTAATTTCTTAAGTTTTTAGTAAGTACCTACTTATTTAATTTTTTCGTTATATCTGATATACCTAATAAAAAAATCGAATAGTTATTAATAAATCAATCTATTTCATGGCTAACTACGTTAAAAGTGAAAATAAGAGAGAAAAGCATCCATAACTCCGTTATTTTTATGAATAACTATATCGAGTATTATATCGTTGAAAAGCTCTAAAAATGTCCGATTTTTTGAGGTCATAGCCAACAATGGTTTCCATTCAAAAAAGAAAAGTTTGTGTCATATCTCGAAAACAAGAGCTGTCACGCAAACAAGGAAAATTAATTTGTAAAATTTTAACAAAAAAAATTTTTATTAGAAATAGTAACATTAGGTATAATAGAAAATATATTTCTAAAAAAATTAAATTAAAGTAAACAATAAAATCATATTAAAATTTCTATTACATATATAAGAACAAAATTGGTATAAACATCATTTATTTGAGGTAGAGTAAAACACTGTGATATTAAAAAAATACATATATGTACTAGTTGAACAATATCAAATTATATAAAAAATATTTTAAGTATTAAGTAAAGAAACCAAGGTAAGTGAACATTTATTTTAAAAATATTAATACTGAGTTTTCTTTTGAACCCAACCCTGAGGAGAAAGTGTAATTTAAATAAATAACTATTACAAATTAACAAATAAAATAAAAGATTTTAAAACAAAAATAATAATTCATAAACAAAATGTCGCAGCCTATATGGGCTAAGGTCATTATAAAACTTTATAAAACAAAACAATATATATATATATATATATATATATATATATATATATATATATTATATCTTGTAAATCACTTTTGAGTTTTTTAAAAAAAATTATTTATTGAAATATAAAAATTAAAACTTTGAATAAAACATTAAATTGAAAATTAAAATTTACTAACTAAATGGTACAAGTATACTAACGATAAATGACGACCGTGGGACCGCGTCGCTCTGATTTATAACATTAAGAAAGCTGACTAATCAAAAGAACGGTCAAGTCGATGCGTTCCCACGTTTACATTATGAAGCAGGAAACTGGTCAGCGAAATATGATACTTCGTATCATACACGTGCATGATATTTACGCCTAACAGCTCCCCTTTACCAAGAAAAGTTGATGCTGTAACATCAACTTTTGGAATTTACTGGATGCTAGCTAAATAAGCAAAAACAATACAAATATGGAAATGAAATAAAGTTAAAGTGAACATAATGATTAAGTTTAAATAGGTTACATAAAATATGAAAAATATACAAAACATAAAAGTCAAATAAGAATGGAAATGTATCAAAAAGGTTCTCAATTCTATAAGTCTGGATGTTCAGGTTCCTCTTCGATTTGGGGCCTCAGTTTTGGTATCAGCCTGGAGAACGGTTTTGTCAGGGTACTCAGACACTCTGGATTGGAGCTGTCGTTTTTCGGAGGTCTCTTAACGTGCCTTATGATTTTCAATGAGCTGTATACAACAACAATTGTTACAATGATAATTATTGTAGCATACGTGAACCAGGAAATGTTTTTATTAACAAACAGCTTGTGGTTGGCTATGGACAGTTCTTCCATGTTTAAGTCGTCCAGCTTCAGGGGCTTAAGGTCCGGAATTGCAAGTTTCTCAGGATGAGAATTGCAGCAATTGAATGGAATTAAAACTGGATGAGAATTGTCCGAAATGTTCATGAATTTTTGTGGTTCGGCCTGGATTTTTGTAATACCAACAAAAGCACTACATTCCATTTGTAACCGAATGATAGAATTGTTCGTTAGCACTAAAGTTTTAGCGTCAATTCCTGGACAATTAATGGTCACATGTATGGGTTCCGATATGATTACAATCCACGCATTTGTTTCAAGTTTTTGAACATTGTACCCTTCACTGAAAACGATGGCACTTTTACAAGTTTCGGGGACACTACGAATGTTTTTCAGGAGCTGCGCCTCACAGGGTGCATTTGAGTCTATGGGATACGCGTATAAATCGGAGCACAGTTTTCGGAGTGGAGTCAGCTGTTTGCACGCACTCAAGTCCTTGATTGGTATGTACATAAGAGAATCATCATTTCGCGCTACATATTTTTGAGTAAAAGAAAGGATGTGATGAAAACCAGTTCTATCATCTAAAATCGGAATAGGGTATAAATGGTAAGCTGTATAAAGCTGTTGCTCTACTAGAGGGATTTTTAAGATGAATACTAGATCTGAGTGAGTTTGAAAAGCTTGTAGTTCAATTACTTCTAAATACTGTGCAACACTTGAAAATCTGACTGGTAACGGTAAATTATTTTTAACAAGGTTTTGAGAAATCTCCTGTAATGCGGCAATCAAATGATCCGGTGTAATAATAGATGAGTGAATAATTTTCAAACGTGCAAAAGTTATTGAATTTAAAATATCGTTAAGGTTATCTTCAAGAAACAAATAACTGGCCATTAGTTTTTCACAAATTTCAAGAAATGATTGTTTGGCTTGAATAGTGGCTATCCGGTCATTTAGTTCATGTATCGTGAGGTTGATTTCGTTAATGTCTTCGTTAAAGATTTTCTCGTCTATTTGAAGTTTCTGAATAGTTTCATTAAAGTTTTAAATAATAGTGGTTGTAACGCTCATTTGATTCTTTAAAAGATTTTCGACTTGTAGTTGTCCTTGGTTAAGTCTGTTTATGCTGCTAGTATAAAATTCGCCATCGGATGCGTCTAGGTTACCGGTTATTGCTTTAAAGATGGTTCCAGCACCGTCTATTAATCCGCGTTTTGGTCTTTTAGTGACTAGAAATACTTCTGAAAATTTTGTTTTGATGGAGTCGGAGATTTGTGTTAAAAGGCTAATGTGTGTTTGGACTTCCACACGAAAGGCACCTGTATCGTGAAATTTGAAGCCAGGTATAGGATCGACGGTTCGTTCTAAAGTATTGAGGATTCTGTTATTATTTGCAAATAGTTGATTAAGGGTTGTCAAGTTCCGGTGAACTAATAGAGTCCATTTATAGTTTGATACAATTATTCGACTTTCGTCATGGTAGTAGATACCGAGAGTGTTGTTAATCGGTTTGACGTCGTACTGTGAAACTGCTGATCCGAGCAGCAGAAGAAACCTGAAAAGAAAGTTAGTTTTCAGAATATGGTTTCATTTTATCAAAGTTCACTTTCGTTCGTTAGTTAGTACTTAGGTTTAGAAGTGTAGCAGAGTTATTGTGAATCTCAATAATTTGGAATGGGCCATTAAATTTGTTCTGGAGTTTGTCTTTTATTTGTGACTCTTTTACGTATACCTTGTCACCGATTTTGTAATCAGGTGGGTTTTTCGAAACGTGTTGGTCAAATCTTTCTTTCGCTTTTTGTTTCTGTAAGTTAGTCTTTTCACGTGCAATTTTGTAATAGTAAGAAATTCGGTTATTTAGGTCTCGTACATATTTGCTAATTAGTTCTTTTTGATTATAAAGAGTCTCTGGGGGTCTGCTGGAGGTATGTCCGAAAACGAGTTCGAACGGGGTGAAGCCATGGGTCTTATTGGTTGAATTGTTATAGGCAATAATAGCATACGGAAGTACGTTTAAGGGGTGTTCGTCGGGATTTTCAGCTTTGTGAATGCGAATCATTTCTAGTAGAGTAGAATGAAATCGTTCCACGGAGCCGTTTGTTTGCGGGTGTCCCACGCTAGAGTAGGTAAGTTTGATGTCATAAAGTTTGCATAGATCTTTTAGTATGGCATTGTCAAATTCTCTGCCATAGTCGCAGTGGATACGTAATGGTGTACCGAAATGTTGAAAGTACAACATAATAGTACTAACGACAGATTTGGCGGATTTATCTGCCAAAGCATAGGCTTGTGAGAATTTAGTCAGTTCGTCTCTTATCGTCAAAATGTGATTTCTATTAGGAATTTCTAAGATGTCGATGTTAATTCTTTCAAAGGGTGTTTTAGGTGTCTCAGTTATGACGAGGGGATTATCTAAGTTTTTTCGACAAGCTTTGGTTTGTTGACAGATTACGCAGTTCTTTATGAAGTTCTCAATGTCTTTAGTAAATCCCGGCCAGTTGAACTTCTCCTTGACATATGGCGTATGGTTTCGTTGATGCCGCGATGCAACTTGTTTTTTCCGATATGATATTGCTCGAGTATTAGTGGAATTTCGTCTTTGTTAGGAGTTTTTGTGATGTTTTGGCAAATCTTCCACTTAATGTCTTTTTCAGAGAAAATAAAGGATAGCATTTCCAGAATTGGAACATCAAGGTTGTTTTCTACACAATATGTTTTCGATGGGGAGAGAACGTCTTGATTTTTGAAAATAGATGCGAAAAGGACTTCATTTACGATTTCGGGATCGTTTGGAAGCGGGACTATGAAGTATTGTCTCCTGCTAACAGTTTTGCTAGCGAATACGTTGATTTTAAATGTTTCAAAATCAGCGACTTCTTCGAAAATATCTTCGAATATGTCGTGATGGAATTCCTGAAGGTTGGATGATTGGGGAAAGATTAGGATATTTTTATTTGCCTTGTCTAGGAGTTGGCAATTAGAAAATTCGATCTTACTATAGTCAATTAAGGAAACAGTTTTGTAACGTTCAACAAAAGTTTTGAATTCTTGGGATATCGTTTCGGTAGTTATTTCGTTTTGTTCAGGTTCGGAGGTATTGTCATCGTCTTCGTCATTTAGGGGTAAGATTTTGTGGGGTGTTAGTTTAGTTTTAGCCTGGAATAGTACGCACTCATCAAGGTGGTTGATTTTAATGCGTGATAAGGCGTCGGCGTTTTTGTTAATTTTACCCGGTTTGTAAATGATCTCGTAGTCATATTCTTCGAGTTTAAGTCTCCATCGGGCTAATCGACTTCCGGGTCTTTTATCGAGAACAGCCACGTCAACGGGCGGTGATCGGTACAAAGTTGGAACTTTCGGCCATAGATTATCGGTCTCCAGTGCTTCACTGCCCAAACAATAGCCAACAGTTCTCTCTCAATAGTCGAATACCTTGTCTCGGCTTGACAAAGTGTCCTGGAAGCATATCCAATGGGTAAATCTTTACCTATTGGCCCTTGGGATAGTACAGCGCCGATTGCAAAAGCACTGGCGTCAGTGGTTAGTATGAATGGTTCCTCGAAGTTCGGATAGATCAGTATTGGTGTCGAAGTTAAAGCACGTTTGAGTTCGTTAAAGGACGTGACGCATTCAGCGTTGAAATTAAACGGTTCATCCTTTTGTAAAAGTTTAGTTAGGGGTTTCTATATTCTCGCGAAGTTTGGAATAAACCTCCGATAATAACCAGCAAGTCCCAAAAATGACTTAATATCTTTGGGGTTCTGCGGTTGAGGAAAGTTTAAGATACAGTCGACTATTAAGTGTCCCAAATAAGCGACCTCCTTGCGGAGAAACTCGCATTTGTCAGGCTGTATTTTGAGGTTTGCCTTCCTAAGTCTTTTAAAAACGTCAGTTAGTCTTGCTAGGTGTTCGTGAATGGTGGGCGAATAAACGATTATATCGTCCATGTACACCAAACATCTTTCGTTCTGGATTCCTATCAGAATATTGTCCATCACCCTTTGGAATGTTGAAGGGGTATTTTTCAACCCGAAAGGCATGCGAACAAATTCAAAATGACCGTTCTCTACAGTGAAAGCGGTTTTTTGAATGTCCTTGGACTCAATTTCAATCTGGTGGAAACCAGAAGCTAGATCTAGGGTGGTAAAATACTGGCACTTGCCAAGTTGGTCTAACAGATCGGATATGTTGGGTAACGGATATTTGTCAATTATTGTCAGTTCGTTTAGTTTTCTATAGTCCACAACTACGCGCCATTTCTGTTTCCCGGAGGCGTCGAGTTTTTTCGGGACAACCCATACAGGGGAAGACCAGGGAGAATTTGAGGGACGAATGATGCCCTGTTCTAACATTTTCGAAACTTTGTTACGGACTTCCTCTTTGTGAATTTGGGGATAGCGGTACGATTTAGTGTATATGGGTTTGGCGTTGTTTGTGTCGATGGAATGTTTAATTTCATTCGTGAAACTAAGATGGTCACCTTCTAAGTAGAAAATGTCGGAAAAGTCAAGACAAAGTTGTTGTATTAGTTCGGCCTCTTCCTCGTTAAGGTGTTCGAGTCGGAGTTGATTGTTAATCTCCTGTTAATCTCCTGTCTGTCGAAGTTAGGATTAGTTGCAAACGAAGTTTCTTCACAGTGATTTACAGAGTAATTTTAAATGGGTTCTAATTTGATTGTGTCGAAATTTACAGTTTTTGGGCAGGCGTTAGCGTTTAAGATGGATGTCAAAAATTCTCCTTTGTCGTTGACTTGGACTAAAGCATTCGGAAGTCTCACATTTTCTAGGACGATAGTGGTTAGTATAGCTTCTGTGTTTCGTAAGTCACATTTGAGTTTGCAAATCCTTTCTGTTCGCGGCTCAATAGTACTTGTGTTTGAAATTGTTGGATTAATTGTTGGAGATTGCCTGTTTGAAGATATTGTTTCGTCTGTTACTTTCATAAGCGGAATAGTTTTGAAGTTGGTTATAAGAAGTTTTTTGTTAAAGTCAATCACACAATTATAATGTTCTAAAAAGTCAGAACCTAGTAGACCATCGAATTCGATGTCTAAGTTACAGATGTAAACTTTGTGTGGATCGTTAAGATTAAATGGGACTAAGGTCGATTCGTTAATCAGGATTTTTTGATTAGTGATACCTTGTATCACAACGTTTTCTGGGTATCGGTGTCGAAATTGTTTACAAGTGTTTGGTTTAAAAATTGATAAACCGGCACCTGTGTCTATTAACAGTTTATACGTATTAGTGGCGTCGTTGATGTAGAAAAGGTTCTTAGAATTTACCGAAAGTGAGGGGCTTATAGGAAAGCTTGTTCCGGAAAATTCAGGTTGGGGTTGAAGTCGTCGAGTAAACTCATTGTTTCGAACTGGGTTTGAAGATTGCAGATCTGTGTATCGGGTGGTTTGTCCACTGTAAGTACCTCTTGAAAATTTTGTCGTCGGTCTTCGTGTATTTCAGAAGGGAATTCTGGGTAATTGCTTTCAAAAGTTTCAGTATAGTCATTTTGAGAGTATTCGAAATCTGTATTTTGGGGGTCTGAATAAGAACAATCGTCTTGGTAGTATGAATTTGTATAAGGGTCATCGTTTGTTAAATTGTTTAAAGGGTTGTAGAACTCATCTTGGTTGAAGTGGTGGGTTCTTTGTTGTTGGTTTCTGTAAAAATTGGGATTTGGTCGAGATTGATTAGGACTTTGATATTGTCCACTGGCAGAAGGTCGGTTTTGTTGTGCGGGATACCTATTGGGATCAGTATTAGGCCTAGTTTGATTAGCCGATTGATAAGGAGGATTCGGTCTAAATTGTTGCGGGTTGTTATTGTTGAAGTTTTGGTGTGGTTGTTGGTTTTGTTGTTGTTGTCGTTGTCGTGTTAGACATTCGTTATACAAATGCTCGGTGCGTTTGCAAAACGAACACTGTTTTACAAAAGTTTGAGGAGGTGGTCGTCTTTGTGGTTGATGTTGTTGAGGGTTCCGTACATTTGAGAATTTTTGATTTTCCAAGTGACAAAGTTGGAGTTCTCTTTTTATTCGGGAAACCGCGGTAATTATATCGGGAGGGTTACTAGCGCGAATAATTTGGCCTATTTTTGGTTCAAGTCCGGTCAAAAGACTATTTAGAGCCATGGAATCTATAAGACGCGTCTTTTTCTTTGGTTGTTAGATTCTGTTTGTTAACAGCCGCGTGCATTTTTGCCTCGTGGCTTTGTAGTCTCGCTGAGAAAGTTAGTGGGGATTCAGTTGGTAGTTGTCGCATTCTTTGTAAATCCTGAATTAAAGCGGACAAGTCGCGTGAGTCACCGAAATGGTTTTCTAACAGTGTTTTTATTTCATCCCAAGTCGACGCATTTCTTGAATTAACAAGCTCGGCTGCACGGCCTCTTAGCTTGTTTTTAATGTGCAAAACTAAAAGAGTTATTTGATTTGCGACAGCCATATTTTGTGCTGTCGAACAGGAGCTGATGAAAGTATTTAAGAAAATTGGATTGCCGTCGTATTCAGGGATGATAGCGAAAATTTCCGCAAGTTTGTAAGGTTCTACCGTACCTTGGCTTGTTTCAACCATATTTAGAAATATTATGAAATAGTTTATAAAAACAAATATATCAAATTAAATATTAAAGGAAAAAATCAATGTAGGGGTATTTTTGTAGGTAAATTTGTTACAGCAATTAATAAACAGGTCAATATAAATGTAAAAACATGAAGGTAAAGGTAAATGCAATAAAGTAAATAATTGCAGTATTAGAAACAATTAAAATAATATCGAACACAAAAGCACAGAAGGCCTCTATGTGTTTAAGTATATGTTTCAAGAATTGTTTTTAAAATAATAGAGATGAATGTAGGTGAATATTAAATGATAGAACTGTATGTTCAAGATACATAAAACTCGTATCGAATAAATCAATAAAATATTAAAAATCAATAACGTGATGATTGTAATAGTACATACGTTAACACTCCTGGCATGAGACTGTTCTGGAGAAGCTGAGGACTGGTTAGCTGTAAGGTTGCGTGTTCCGGGTTCTCGCTGCTACAGTTGTTGTCTCGGTCTGGAAGTTGTTGTCCACAAGGATTTGGAAATCGACACAACTAGTGAGTGTAAACGTGTTCTAGCTGTGTTGGACAATCCTACTGACTGCGCCAATTTTATATCTTGTAAATCACTTTTGAGTTTTTAAAAAAAATTATTTATTGAAATATAAAAATTAAAACTTTCAATAAAACATTAAATTGAAAATTAAAATTAACTAACTAAATGGTACAAGTATACTAACGATAAATGACGACCGTGGGACCGCGTCGCTCTGATTTATAACATTAAGAAAGCTGACTAATCAAAAGAACGGTCAAGTCGATGCGTTCCCACGTTTACATTATCAAGCAGGAAACTGGTCAGCGAAATATGATACTTCGTATCATACACGTGCATGATATTTACGCCTAACATATATATATATATATATGTTATATCACACTTTCAAAATTTCTCTTTTTAAAAAAAGATTTATTTATAGTTGCACAATTATTAACTTTTAATATAAACTTGAAAATAACAATATAACAATAAAAAGACAAAATGAGTGTTAAACTAAACTAGACAGAAGTGTAAGTAATAAGAATGCTGTTACAATGAAAAGTATAATATAAAACTAAGAACGCTGACTAAGGTGTCGCAGCGCTTGCAGTTCTCACGGATGTTCGTCTGCGGGTAACTGGAGACGACAGTGTTATGCTGACTCAGCTTGAGAACTGTGCTAGTTGTTTCATATAAGTCGATGGGATAACTTATATAACAACTCCCATCCATATAAAAAAGTTGATGCTACAGCATCGACTTTTAAGGGAGTTCTGCAACTCAATATCCTCGACAGGACTAAGGAGGTTATGGAGTTTTACCCTGGGCTTGATGGTTGATGGACCTGGTGGTGGTGCTGGATCGGCAGGAGGGCTGATCGTTGGGGGCTTCTGGAATTTCTTCCTGATGATGTTCATGGAAAGGAGGGCAACCACAATTGCGGTTGTTCCATTGTGATGATCGTAAACCAGGAGGTGTGTTTCTCCAAGAATGGTTGGTCTAGGAGCTTTCCAATTCCCTGGAGTATGTCTAAGCTTATGGTTAGCGATATTCAGGTCTCTGGCATCCAATTCTTGTAGTCTCATGGGTTCAACTTTGGAAGCTGACTGATGGTTGGCAGGTTGTCGCAACAGTTGTAGGGGATGTTGACTGGGTGACTCTTAAGTGTGATGTGTCAACGTTGCTGGTGGTCCTTCTGGCATGGACCCTGGTGTTTCCGATGAAGGCATTGCAACTGGGTTGGATGGTCAGTAGAGAATTTGTCGATATGGATTGGGTAACGACATCTTCTCCCTTGCACTTGATGTTGATGGGCAACTGTCCGGAAATCGAGATTAACTAAAGGTTCAGGTCAATCTCTTGAATATTATACTCTTCGGCATATAATATAAAGGCTTGCAAGTTGGAGGAAGGGCTGCTGGCTGTCTAAGAAGCTGTGCTTCGCAGAGGGCTTCTTTGTCTATGGTGTGTGGAATAACTTTGGAGCAGATCTTATGTTCTTTAGATAATGGCTTACAGTCACTCAAGTCTTCGAAAGATGCGTACAATAGCGAATCGTCATCTCTCGCGATATATTTTAATTTTGTTGGAAGAATATGGTGAAATCCTGTTCGATAATCCAAAATGGGATAGGATACAAGCGGTACAGTGTATAAGTTTCAGGATTGACTAGGGGATTTTTAGTACAAAAACAATTTTAGGATTGATTTGAAAAGCTTCCAATTCTATTAGATCGATGTATCTAGCAACATTTGAACTATAGGTTGGAAGTGGTAAGTATTTTCATGAAGTGACTGTGATATTTTCTGAAGGGAGTCGACCAAATCTACTGGGTTTATAATTGAGCTATGTAAGATTTTCAGACGGGCGAAAGAGACTGCAGTTAATACATCGTTGAGGGTATCTTCAATGTATACGTAACTTTCCATTAAGCTTTCACACAAATCCAAGACATTGGCTTGAAGTTCATAAAAAGCAAGATCG
Organism: Octodonta nipae; assembly: GCA_034190945.1. Lineage (NCBI taxonomy): Eukaryota > Metazoa > Arthropoda > Insecta > Coleoptera > Chrysomelidae > Octodonta > Octodonta nipae. The sequence continues at coordinate 128,396,075 of CM067217.1, forward strand.
TCTGTAATGAACACAATTGACTTCCTAATTGCTCAATATTTTCCGAAAATATTTTCTCTTCGGACTGAAATTTTTGTATTGTGGTGTTAAGGTTCTTAATGACCGAAGTTGTTACGGATAATTGTCGTTTCATTAAGTTTTCAATTTGATGTTGGTCTTTAGTTATTTTATTTATAGAGTCACTAAAGTATTGTCCGTCTGTTGCATCTAAGTTACCGGAAATAGATTTCCAATTGATCCCAGTCCGTTAATGAGTCCGCGTTTCTTTCTGTGGTACTGTAAGTCTCAGTGTCAGCGAAAATTTCTGTATATTTGATGTAATTGATTTAGATATTTGTTTCAGGAGGCTTACGTGAGTCTGTACTTTGATTTGAAGATTTTAATGTTGGTTTTGTTGTCGTTAATAGTTTCTAAAAGTCTGTTCAGTATATTGTCGTTGTTAGAAATAGCGTCTCGAAAGGGGTTTAGATCTTGTAAAACAAGGAGTGTCCTTGTCATTAGAAATTTTAAGGGTTCCTTCTTCATGGAAGAAAACTCCTATAGTATTGTTACAGGCGTAATGGAGTACTGTTGAAGGTTCACGACTGAAAACAGTCCACAGAATCTGAAAAAAGGGATTTATTCAAAATAGGGTTTTAGTCTGTCAAAGTTAACTTTAGTTATTTAGTTTGTTGTAAATTTATGACGGTGGCAGAGTTTTTTCGTATTGCGGTAATTTCGAAGGGGCCGTTGAATTTGTTTTCGGCATTTTTAATTTGGGACTCTTTTACGTAGACTTTGTCGCCTACTTTGTAATCGGGTTGTTAGTAGAAACGTGTTGGTCAAATCGCACTTTAGATTTTCTTCTGTCTTTCGTTTTAGCACGGGCGAGTCTGTAATAATAGTCATTCTGTTATTTAGGTCTCTACGTATTTCGAAATAAGTTTTTCCTGGTTGTAAAGGGTTTCTGGAGCCTACTAGAAGTGTGCCCAAATATGAGTTCATAGGGCGTGAAAACGGTGGTTTTATTTTTTGTGTTATTATAACAGATGATGGCATAAGGGAGGACGTTAAATGGATGTTCGGTTGGATGTTCCGCTGTATTTGCCCTTATCATTTCTGCTAAGGTCGCGTGAAATCTTTCAATAGAACCGTTTGACTCGGGATGTTGAACGCTGGAGAATGTCCGTTTTATGTCGTATAGTGGCATAAATCCCGCATTAAAGTGTTGTCAAATTCACGTCCATAGTCACAATGGATGCGAAGTGGAGTTCCGTAATGTTGAAAGAAAATCAGAAGGGTGTTTACGACAGTTGAAGCTGTTTTGTCGTTAATGGGTAGGGTTTGCGTAAATTTCGTGAGTTCGTCCCTAATAGTGAGTGCATGATTTCTAGATGGATATTCAAAGATGTCAATGTTAATACGTTCGAAAGGAGTCTTGGTGTTTCCGTAATAATAAAAGGTGCACTTAAGTTTTTCCTACAGAACTTTACTTTTTGGCAAGTTTCGCAGGATTTGATGAATTGTTCTACAGTTTTTAATTAAGCCGGTCCAATTGTATTTTTCCCTAATACGTCTGATAGTTTCGTTAATGCCACGATGGAGGTTGTTTTTACCAGAGTGGTATTGTTGTATTATATAGGAATTTCGTCTTCGGTAGGAGTTGTAACAATGTTTTGGCAGATTTTCAGTTTGATTTCTTTGTCGGAGAGAATGAAAGATAAAATTCAAGAATGGGAAGTTCTATGTTATTTTCTATGCAGTATGTTTCGGAGTCGTTGAATTGGTCTTGGTTGGTATAAATAATTTTGAAAAGATGTGAGACGACAGTTTAAGGGTCATAGGGCAAAGGTAAAACAAAGTATTTTATATGCCTGACAGATTTACTGGCCATGATGTTAAGAGTGTCATTACTGAAATTAGGTTCTTCTTCGAAAAAGTCATCAATAATTTTGTCGTGTAAGTCGTTAGTTTTGTTTTGCCAAAAGAATGTAACTATGCGTTTGTGGGACTTGTCTAGAGTTGAGAATTGGATATTTCATTTTAGAGTAATCGATTATTGACTCAGTTTTGTAGAGTTGAACAAATCGATTAAACTCAGCGATAATTCTTTCGTCATGTTCGTCGTCATTGTCAGAGTTTTCAGGTTGTTCGGAGTCAGTTTCGTTGTTAGCGAAAATTTTGATTTGGAAAGGAAATCAGCACATTGCTTGAAATGGTTGATTTTGATGCGAGAGAGAGCATCTGCGTTTTGGTTTACCTTGCCGGGCTTGTACTCAATCTTATAATGTATTCCTCTAGCTTAAGGCGCCATCTGGCTAGACGACTGCCAGGATCTTTGATGGAAAAGAGCCAAGTAAGCGGACGGTGGTCACACAGGAGTGTAAACTTCTCCAAAAAGATACGGTCTGTAGTGCTTAACAGCCCAAACTATGGCCAACAATTCTCGTTCGATGGTGGATATCGTGTCTCTGCAGCACAGAGGGTGCGAGAAGCGTATGCAACAGGGAGATCTTTTCCCACAGGGCCTTGAGAAAGAACCGCTCCAATAGCAAAAGCACTAGCATCAGTAGTGAGCAGGAAGGGTTCTTCAAAGTTGGATATATCAGGATTGGGTCAGATACAAGGGCTTGCTTCAGTTCATTGAAGAAGACTTGCAATCTGCGTCAAAGATGAACTTGACGTCTTTTGGAGTAGTTTTGTCAGAGGTTTAGAGATCTTCGCAAAATTTGGTATGAAGCGTCTGTAATACCCAGCGAGACCAAGAAAAGATTTGATGTCTTTTGGAGTTTGGGGTTGAGGAAAGTTCTGAATACATTCAACCTTTGAAGGGTTTGGTTTTACACCTTCTTGTGTGATAAGATGGCCAAGATAAGCCACTTCTTTACGAAGAAATTCGCACTTATCAGGTTGAATTTTAGGTTAGACTTCCGAAGTCGTTTTAAAAACTTCTGTCAACCGGGAAATATGTTCATGGATGGTCGGAGAGTAGACGATGATATCATCCATGTAGACGAGACAACGTTCATTCTGTATACCGAGAAGAATATTGTCCATGACCTGAAAAGTAGAAGGTGCATTTTTTAAACCAATGGCATACGAACGAATTCGTAATGACCATTTTCGACAGAAAAGCCAGTCTTAGGAATATCTTCCTCTTGGATTTCCAACTGGTGGAACCCAGGAAGCGAGATCCAGTGTCGAAAAATATTGACACTTCCAAGTTGGTCGAGAAGATCGGATATATTTGCAGAGGATATTTATCATCTACAGTCAATTCATTTAATTTCCTGTAATCGATAACTACTCGCCACTTTGTTTACCAGAAGCATCGAGCTTCTTGGGGACGACCCATACAGGGGAGGACCAAGGAGATGAGGAGTGCCTAATGATACCTTGTTCAAGCATTTTTCCAATTTGGGTTTTCACTTCCTCTTTATGAACTTGAGGATATCTATATGATTTTAGTGAAAACGGGCTTTGCATTATTCGTATCAATCGAATGTTAACCTCGTTAGTGAAAGTCAAGACGTCACCTTCAGATAGAAAATGTCTTGAAATTCCAAACAAAGATCAGTGATTTGTTCGCGTTCTTCGTCATTTAGATGTTCAGTTCTAATTTGTTGTCTAATAGTCGAGTTTCTGTCTATGTATTGGGGTCATGATAATCGTCTGTATTGAAATTCAGAAGAGGGTGAGTTTTGTCAAGTGGTTCCAGTTTTAAATCGGAAAAAGTTACTGTTTTGGGCATCGCGTTAGCGTTTATTATAGACGTTAGAAATTCACCATTTGCGTTAATATGTACGAGTGCGTTTGGAAGTCGTACTCTGTCAATTTCTTGAGTTGGTAAGATGGCGTCGATGTTAGAAAGATCGCATTTAAGTTTAAAGATCTTTTCTGTTCGTGCCTCAATAGTTATTTTGTTTTGTGTGGGTGATTGTGAGTTAAATTTGGCTTAAACATTGAATGTGTCGGGTACGTCAGTCAAGGGTTGATCGTTATCGGGAACTTTGTGTAAAGGGATGGTTTTAAAATTTGTTATTAGCTGTTTAGATTTTAAGTCAACTATGCATTCATAGTGTTCGAGAAAATCTAAACCTAGTATGCCGTCAAACTCAATGTCCAAATCGTATATGAAAACTTTATGTGGGTTACGTGGAGCGAATGGAATTAGGGTAGATTGTGAGATAGGGATTTTTTCATGGGTAATACCTTGAATCGTACCCTTTCAGGAGATCTTTGGGTGAAATTCTTTACGGTATTTTCCTGAAGATAGAGATACCAGCTCCGGTATCAATAAGTAATTTGAATTTAGAAGAAGCGTCAAGAATGTAATAAAGGTTTTTAGAATTAACTGTAAGAAGTGGGCTTAAAGAAATAGTTGCTCCCGGGAAGTTCAAGTTGGGGTTCAGATTGTCGAGATTCAAGCTTTGAATCTGGTTTCGACTTCGCACAAAGTTGTTGTCGAATCGGGAGGTTGGTCTAGGCTCGGAAGCGCTAGAAAATCCTGATAATCGTGACAATTAAAAGGCTCGATAGGGGTATCGTCAAAAGTTTCTTCGAAGCCTGAATAATTTTGACTATCATCCTCGTAGTCAAAGTATTGTAATTATCGGTATAATAATCCGAATATTGTGAGTAACCATCATTTTGATGTTGATTGAAATGATGTGTGCTTTCAGGACGGTTTTATCGGGTTATTCTGTATTAACCGAAGGACGAGAATAATTTGGGTTCATTTGAGACCTAAAGGGGGTCTCTGGAAGTTTTGTGGACGAAACTGTTGTCCTTGTTGAACCGGGGGATTATTTGGGGGGAAGTTTGGCCTTGTTTGTTGGTAGGCCAACAGGATTTGGTCTGTGGTTTTGATTGAATATTTGAGAATTGTTTTGATTTTCAATCGGCAATTTACGGCTATGTGGCCTAATCGACCACAATGAAGACACTTAGGAGGTTGTGTCGGCTTTCGTGTTTGAAAGTTGGGTTTGAGAGGAACAGATTTGTTCGTTTTCTGATCCTCGAAATAAGAAAGTTGAAGCTCTCTCCTAATCTGGGAGTGTGCCTCTAGAAGGTCTTTTGGGTTACTGGCACGAATTACTTGTCCTAACCGGGTTCTAATCCCGTAAGAAGGGTATTCATGACCATAGTATCCACTAGAGTGGTCTGGGCGTCTTTTTGTTCTGGACTAAGCCCAGCAGTTTTGTGAATGCAGGAGTGCATTTTCGCACTCAAAACTTGTAGACGATTGTAGAACGTTAATGGGGACTCGTTCGACAGTTGTTTTAGACGTTGTAAGTCGTGAATAAGGGAAGAGAGATCACGAGAATCTCCGAAATGCAATGTCAGTAGTTGTTTGATTTCAAGGTACGATCCGGGATTCTTGAATTAACTAACTGCCGCTTTCCCTTTGAGTTTGTTCTTTATATGGATCACTAATAAATACTTTTGATCCGCGGTAGACATATTATATGCGCAATTACACGCATCTATGAAGGTTCCCAGGAAATTTGGTCGCATTCAAATTAGGGTATAAACGGAAAATATTTCCGTTAACCGATTATTCTCTCGGTTTCGGTGTTAAACGGAGATGGTGTGCTTGTGCAATTTTTATATGTATCGATAAAAAGAATTGAAACAAGAGAATTAAAGGTATTAAAATAGACTATTAAATGGTATAGAAAATTAATATACTGTAGAATACGTTAATTGGGATAAACGATTGTTTGGATGATAGAACAGTATTGTAACCAATTAAAATAGTTATTAAATCACAATAATCCATATTATCAAATAAATATCAATGTTAAATAAGTAAAATCATAATTACCAATATTCAATAAACGAAATAAATAAATATATCAATAGAATAAAATAAATAAGTGAATGAAATAAA
>CM067217.1:128402046-128492163 GCA_034190945.1 Octodonta nipae
GTTACAGCTAATGGGTGGGATAACCAAGAACAAATCTACGTCTCTTGTAATTTCCTTAAGAGGTCCGGCCTTAGAACTCCTCCAAAGCATTCCAGTCGATGAACAAGGCAATTTTCGACAAGATCATCGCCATCCTGGACAAAATATACGACAATCAATCCTGTGAGCCAAGTATACCAGGTGCAAACTAAGCGGAAAATTGCAAAAATCAGGAGAGAATTCGAAGCAGAGCTTAGACGTTTAGTGCACTTGTCTTACCCAGACCTGCCAGAGGAAACTAAAGATCAATTGGCCACGACACAGCTTAATAAACGGTATCAGAGATGTAGAAGTAAAAACAAGAACCTAAGACTTAGCGGTATTAAGAAGAGTAACGAAGCTTTGCTCAGGACTTTGGAGGTAGAGGCCGCCATGAACATGTCCAAGCCGAGGGTGCGAGCAGTTCCTTCAACCAGGAAGAGTCAGAGTCAACATTTCAAGCGCTGCTGGCTGGTCTGGACAAACTATTAGAACGGTCACAAAGAACTGGCGCCAGAGGAGCATGTTCCCCGCGTTGTGACGAACACACTTCCAACGTGATTGTCAAGTGAGGCTAACTTAAGGTCAGCGACCAGGGGTAACCACAAACAGCCACATGTCCAGGGACGGTCAGCCAGTCAGCATGAGGGGCAAATGCTGACTAGCCCTCCACCAGCTCCCAAAACGTTATCCCATCCGAGGATTTTGCCGGCATAGCAGCAGCCTAGTCATCAGGGGACCATCAGTGGTGGAGCAATTACCATCACATCGACACCGGCGCCGCTGTGTCTATTGCCAAGTCCGTTGTCTTGAGGTCATCGGAGATCCGCCAGCTAACAACAACATCCAGCTCAGACAGTCACCCGGCGAGTCCATGTAAATGCAGGGTGAGTATGATGTTCTTCGGTTTCCAAATGAGGAATTTTGTATTGACACGGCCCGTCACAGCTCAGCGACCTCCATAAAAATTGTGCAAAATCCTCAGCAAGAATTCCCGGTCGAACGGAACAGATATTCATGGGCAGCTAGAAAGCAATCCTGGGAGCTACGTTGGAATGTTGGAGCCCGTACTTCAGCCCATGACTACTTAGTTGGACGGGCTATAGTTAAAAACCGACTACAAATTAGGGCCATGAATTTGTCCAACAACGACATCAGAATTGCCAATGGTCAAGGTATACTTGTTTCGAGCCAGTTTGGGTTATGTAATGCTCCCGCAACATTCGAGAGACTAATGGAGTATGTCCTGAGCGGGTTAACATGGAGGACGTGCTTAGTATACCTCTCGACGACATTCTGGTCATGGGTCAGACATTCGACGACCTTCTGAAGAACCTGGGCGAAGTATTCTCCAGAATTAATAACGCCAACCTGAGACAGAGAATTACAGCAATACGATTTTGAAGGTAAAACACTATAAGGTTCCCGCTAGACTGAAACCCCAACAAGGAAGAGTGTTATAAAAGTTACTGTTTATATCGTAGCTTATGATCTTTTGACTTGCTCAGTTCATCTGAAACATTGGTTCTGGTATGTAGCTCAAACAAATTGGTTGTTGCGTGGTATAGTTAACAGATTAGCTAAATGGACGTCACAGACTATGGTAAAATGTGATTTTACGTCCTTAGAAGAAACTAAGTTATTCAGTTTATATCATTTTTTAAGTGCTAAACTGGCCTATAAATTCTAGTTTTCCGGACAAAAGTACAAAGGTCATGTGTGTCATTACTGCACTAATAAAAGAATTATTATTTGTTTTGTCATGATATACCCTATCTAACGTGATTACAAACGTATTACTTAAGTGAATGGATTTATTTATATATTCATCAAATCACAGCCAAGCTAGGCTCCTAGCCTTTTTGCATATTCGAAACATATTCAATAAAAAACAATATTTGTTGAGAAATTTACCTTAGCTGGCCCTGGTTTCATTCCAAGACATCAATCGCTGAGAGGAGAAACAAAATTAATCTCGAAATAACTCGACAACTGTAAAATTGACACGATTGTACGAGAGAATTCGATGCTGATTTTAAAAGGAGCGTCCCATCATCGCAGCAGTTAGTTTAGTGGGCGGTTCTAGAAAGTGGTAGTGAATATTAGTTTATTTAATTTTAATTGAACCCACGGAGTATATAACAAATATTCAGTTATGGAGAAACTCAAATAGAAGAAAAACAAGTGAATTTTATGTATGGATCTACAAATTAATGCGAATTATGCGAACCGACCGGCAGGGATCTGTTATCAACCTACGCGGATGAATTCCCGGAAACCACCTAACACACACACACACACACACACACACACACACACACACCCGGGGTTTGTTGGTCCACTACCGGCGCCTCCCCAGGTGGCGGATAGGGGAACGCTCTCCAGCAATGGGGAGTACTGAGGATATCCTCAGGGCGGACCAAAATCAGATAGGGGAAGGAACCCCGAAAATAAACCATTTATGGATATGGGTGATAAGGTGAACTTAATACCCCCAGGTGGGTACCTTCTGCAGAGGATAATCCCACCACCGGTTCCGATCGGGTGAAAGCCTCGGTGGCCGGTGCACGCCTCCACGGATTCTGGGGGAGCGAAATTATCACTGGTTCCGTCACATAGTGACAAGAAGAAGAAGAACAACCGTTAATGGTACAACATCGACCATTAAAACTAGAGCTGGCAGCAATACACTATTCCCAGTCCTCCAAACGCGAATAGTGGAGTTGACGTCCCCCAAAAGGCAACAGATGAGAGTGGCGCTCCAAACAATTAGGAGCAAAGATCGATGAGCATCTATGACGTTCATTGGGCCTATGCACAATGTACATCATGAGATCAAGAAACTGGCACACGCCATTAAGTCAGAATATGACAAATATCTGACGACAACGACGCAGCCATCTCCGTAGCGAAACCTGCTACACACAGACATCGCCAGTAAAGGTGTCAAACACTCAGACACAAGGTGAAAAGCAAAAGGATCCAAAAGCGGCTGCCTCAAAAGCAGCTAACTCAAAACCGGCTTGCATCAACACCGCGGCCCCAAAAGCAGCTGCTTCAATAAAGTAGCCTCACTGCCGGGAGGCTCGGTATCAGCAAGGACCTCGCCACCGAAGGCTTCGCCTTCAGTAGCCTCATCAAGTAAGACACACAACTCTTAAAACCGTTGCTAGCTAGCAGCTGAAGCCCGGTAAAGACGGTTTGCCAGAACATCGGGCAAACCACCCAGGCAACAACAAGTAGGTTGGTCAATTCAGAAGCGAAGAGAACAATGGATTAAAATCCAAGTTTAAACCGCAGACCAGAAACAAACCTTCAAACCAGTTGACTGACTGGCAACTGGTAAGAGGAAAAGGCCCCGAGGACCAATAAGCAAAAACCAGGGTCACATTGTACGCTGCTTATAAAAGAGGCGAGAAGAGCTCCCATGCAGATATCTTGCGAGATATCAAAATGATCCCACCTTGCAGGATATAGGCAAAAAGGTCAATAAGATCCGACGAACAGCTAAGGGAGATCTCCTGTTTTTATTCGCGAAGGCAGACGCTCATGAGATGGAGCGCTACTGTAACGCCATCAAGAATAAGCTCCAAGCGGGGCACTGTACATCTCGAGTACCGCAAATCGATTGAAATTAAGACCTGGATGAGATCAGTACAAAGGAAGACGTGGTAAAAGCTGCTCAAAGATAATATCGACGGCCTGGCAGAAATCACTGAGGAGGCAGTGAAATCACTTCGACGGGCATAGATCAACACAAACGGCAAGTTGTTTTGTCTCCCAGGTCCAGGCCAAGAAATCCATCGCACTTGGAAAGCTGAAACTTGCGTGTGGCACAGTACGTGTTCGCGAGAGGATCAGCCTTCGACGGTGGCTTCAAATGCTGGCACTTTGGGCACAACGCCCAGGCGTGCAGAGGCAAGACTGAACCGAAGCAGTTGTTGTCACAGATGCGGAGGCGCTGGTCACAATGCCTCGGCTTGTTAACAACCTGCTAAGTGCTTACTCTGCAAAGAGAAAGATAGTAGATCAGACTGCCGGCACGTTGCGGGTAGTTGGAAATGTCCGATCTACCAACAGGCGATGAGAGCAGCACAAGCCCTTAAATGAAGTACTAGCAACTCAACCTCAACCATTGCGAAGCAGCCCAAGACCTACTGGTACAGCGTTGCGGGAATTAGATTGCGACGTAGTCATAATCTGCGAGCAGTACAAAACTTCGACACCCTGTCCTGGGTAAATGACACAACGGACAGAGCAGCGATATGGGCTTGCGGTAAACTTCCGTTCCAACAACTCCCAATACCCCCGAACCATGGCTTGTGAGAGCCAAAGTGGGGGGGGTTCACTTCTATAGCTGCTATGCACCTCCTAGTGCAAAGCTCGGGAGTTCGAGTTATTCTTGGACACCTTGGCGGAGGATGTACGGAAGCATGAAATCGTGCCATCGCAGGAGATTTCAACGCCTGGGCAATTGACTGGGGATGTCGGGAAACGAGCGCGAGAGGACGAGCTCTCCTTGAGACCATGTTTTCGCTCAACCTGGTACTCCTCAAACACAGGAGCCGTAAGCACATATCGCAAAGGCACAGCAGCTCCATTATCGATGTGACATTCGTTAGCAGCAACCTAATTAAAGGGGGCTGTGATGGCGGGTCGATGAGGAGTTTACTAATAGCGACCACCAAGCTATTATATGGAAATCAAACACACTCCCACGAAGATTGTGTGTCAGTCGTGGCGAGGCCACAGCCAGTCGTTGGAACAAATGCTTTCGATGCTGATTCATTTCGCCTTGGTTATGGAGCAGGAACCATTGTCAATAGCAACAAGCGCAGAAGCCACTGCCAAAGAGGTAATGACAAGCGTTGTCAAGTCCTGCGATGCTTCCATGCCAAGGAGACGGCAGAACAACAGTGTCTCAAAGCACGAGGCTGCATCAACGAGCACGAAGACGCGACAGGGTCACAACAGCAGAACTAAGGCTCGATTATGAGATCAAAAGACAACAACTACGAAGAGCCATTCTCTCAAGCAAGAGATCCTACTGGAAGGAGTTGTGTGGACGAAGTTAATCAAGATCCATGGGGAAAACCGTATAAAATCGTGATGCATAAAATTAAGGCCCCTCCCATGACATCAACGAACTGCCCCGAATCATTGCACCGCATTGTCACTCACTTGTTTCCTGCGAAGCCTGAGCTACCCGCTTATCCTTCGTGGCAGGTGAGGGACGAAGATTCTACCATCAGTGACTCTATGAATGAGCTGATGGGCGCGTGCAACCGGCTCCAAAACGGCAAGGCTCCCGTCCAGATGGCATACCTAACATTGCGCTAAAATGCGCCATAGCCAATAGGCCTGACATGTTTCTACACATGTATGAGACCTGCCTAAAGCAGGGGGTTTTCCCGACTAAGTGGAAATAGCAGAGGCTTGTGCTCCTCCCTAAAGGGGGAAAGAAACCTCCCGACGAACGTCATCATATCGTCCCCCTCTGTATGTTGGACTCTGCGGAAAACTCCTTAAAAAGATAATAGCAGATGGCTGGAACCCTACGTTGGAGCCGAAACTTTCCACCAAACAATTCGGGTTCAGAAAGGGGAGATCAACCATCGATGCCGTGAAACTCGTTACCAACATCGCCAGAGAGGCTATCTCGGGAAAGAGATGGAGAAGAGGTGGAAAAAAGTACTGTCTAATAGCCACCCTGGATATCAAGAACGCCTTTAACTCGGCCCGCTAGGACCGCATTTTGGAGGCTCTTTGCCAGGATGGAATTTCCGCAGTACTTGCGGAGAATGGTTTCAGCGTATTTCAAGGACCGCATCTTATTGTACCAAACTGAAAATGGGCAAGTAGACTATAAGATCACAGGAGGTGTACCTCAGGGCTCTGTTCTTGGCCGCCTCTTATGAACGTAATGTACAACGACCTGCTCCTGCTCGGTCTGCCTGAGGGCGTCAGGCTAGTGGCATTCGCCGATGATGTGGCATTGATCATAGTGCGCAAGCACATAGAGGAGATACAACAACCTTCTCATTCGCTATAGCCACAATTCAGCATTGGATGCTCGCAGCGGACTTGAGTTTAGCAGAACAAAAGACCGAAACACTTCTTGTTAGCAGTCGAAAGCCAAGGGAAACCATCACCCTCAAAAGGCGACTCCTACATACAGTCGCAGCCCTTCATCAGCTATTTGGGGGTGCTCCTAGACGCACGGCTCAACTTCACAAGAAGCACATAATCGCGGCCAGCAAGAAAGCAGCTGGGTACAGGGGGCATTATCTAGAATAATGCCTAATGTCGAAGGACCTAGACAGATAAGAAGACAGCTACTGGCAACAGTACTACTTCTGTTTTGTTGTACGGGGCACCGGTATGGGAAACCGCTCGAGCTACCATCGTACCGCCGGAAAAATGAAATCAGTCCAGCGGGCTCTCAGCGATTCGAGTGGCATCATCCTACCGCACTGTGTCTTACGAGGCGGTGAGTGTGATTGCCTCTACCCTACCAATCGACATCCTGGCTGCAGAAAGGGGACGGCTTTATCGCAGAAAGTTAGAGAAAGAACCAACCGACAGGAAACAGCGATGAAAGGCCATGAGTCTAGGGCAATGGCAGGAGAGGTGGGACAGCTCTACTAAAGGCCGTGGACATATCGATTGATACCTAACATCAGTCGTTGGGTCAACCGCCAGCATGGGAGGTTGGTTTCTACATCACTCAACTCCTGACTGGACATGGATGCTTTCGAGCATACCTGCACAGGTTCAGGAGGACAAACTCCCCAAACTGCCCACACTGTCGGACGTGATAGAGGACGGCGGAACACATGTTCTTCTCCTGCCCCCGGTTTCAGGATCACGTGCTGAGTGGAGAGGATTCTGGAGACTAATATCGTCCCAGAACAATAGTAGAAGCCATGCTGAAGGGCCCCCAAGCCTGGAACTTGGTATCAGATTACGCGGAGACTATCCTCCAAGAACTCCGCGATACGTTCGAGGAGTAGGCTTTAGAAGCTTTCAATGGAAGGGCAGTAAACATCTGTAATGAACCACCCTTGCGAAGTAGTATTGATTAAGAGTGCCGCAGGGGACCATGGTTGTAGGAGAAAGAGGTTAGGGTTTTAGCGGGTATACGGTATACTGGTTTCAATGCAACGACTTACTCTTGCTTTGAAGTCATTACATCGGGAGTCCCGCACGACGGCCAGCACGTGCTAGCTAAGTACGGAATCTATTTCCCCCCTCTCGGATAAAAAAAAAAAACACACACACACACACACACACATATATATATATATATATATATATATATATATATGTACTTTGTAAAAATTGTTTAACAGTCGAGAAATAAATAAATAAATTATAAAAAAAATAAAATAATAAGAATCTTGTATATCTTCAAATATCCTGATCACATTCAATATTTTTTACCGAGATTACAAGAAATTACTGCATTGGCGAATATGTGTTATATATGTCCCTTAATCCATTTTTTGAAGGTGACTTCAGGTATATTAGTGACTCAAAATATATTATTGAAAGTTACCAAATTGGTGCAATATATTTGTCTATGATGTTAAGTTTATCTTTCTTCATTTTAAGTCCAAACCATTTTGTCATATATATATTTTAAGAAATACTCCGTGATTTCTAGGAAACGAGATAACAGGTATATTTTACTATGTGCTGATGAAAAATGACTTTTGGCCAAAGTTGGGTAAAATATGTTAAAGGAATAATTGTGGGATCAATCGAAAACTGAGCTACCGTACCGAGACTCGGTCTGCTAGGGCTCAACATATATATTCCTATCGTATATTCGACTAGCTTATTTTTTTTATCTTTATATGCTTTAGAAAGGAACAATTTAGAACGAGTCACCTTGAAAACTGTTGTTTTAAAACCGAATATATTCTATAGCTTAAACAAATTTGGCGAATATTTATTGACATTGTGATTTAATTTAAAAGCAAAGTTTTTTTCTAAATGGTACAACATTTGTGATAATAGTTATTTTATCAGATTTTTTTTGGTCTGCAGTATCTGTTACACGCTGTATACTTACCAATACGTTCTGACGGATAAAATTGTACCGACCTATTTAAACTATTTTAAGGTTTTGATATAAATGACGAAAATTATTCAGTTTAGTTTATACTGTGCAGTTGCAAAGCATTTAGCTAAGTCTTTATACGATGTTATTAAACAACAACTTCCCTTTCACTTATATTTAATGTTGTTTGTATATTCTTCAAAGTGCATTTTTCTTTCAGTTGTGCTCTAATTTCTGAGTTCTGTTAAAGTACCTCGTACACAAAAAGAACCTATTAATTATTTTTCATCGCTTGATATATGTGACATACCCATTTGAGATTTATCACATTAACTTACTAAATGTTACATCAAGCTCCCGTGTCTAACTTTCACAAGAGGCCTCTTGTTCTAATAAACATGAAACTTGTCTTATGAATAAGGGGTTTACATTACGCTTACCTTGTTTAGGAAAACTTCGGAAGCTTTACATTCAGATATTTTAGTCAAAGAGCTATTGTGCAAACTTGTACTTGATTCACTAATGTACTAGTTATAATGGAGACGAATATTGTTACTCAGCGCAGATTAACAAAACAGTTGGTGAAACACATACAAGATTACTGAAAGCGGTATTTCCAGTTACAACATGGAAACAATTACTTGGGGTTCTTCAAAAGACTTAAGAAAAACTATTTTGATAGCAAATTTTTAGTAAATGCCAGTGTAAAGAATATATTTGTATACGTTTATAGTAAATATATTTAAATAGAATTTACGGAATTTTTGATTGATTATTAAAATTTATATTAATTACAAAAAAAGATCTGTGTAATAATTTTCATAGTTATTGAGGAATAATCACCATTATTAATGGAATATATAGACTATCCTATCCAAACTTTCAACTACAGTCCACAGCCTGTTGGACACCTTATTCGTATAGGTGCTGTGCACTAAACGGATTGAATCAAAAACTATTTAGGTATTCGAACATTATGTAGTTACATATAGGAGCTACAGTGATATGATTTTAACATTCCATAAGCAATTGGCCTTATTGTTTTAAAGGTTTTGGTAAGAGTGATTCCTCATTGAGGCTAGACAATCACTAAAGTAATTTCTACTTTTTTTTCTATAAGAAGTCAACTAGTGTTCCGGGTAGCTTCCATAAACTGCACCTGGATACTACACCTTGATTTTCAATTACTTAACTTACCTGTATTTTTCATAAAAGATTATGAGTAATGAAAATCCCAAATGATCATCCAAAATAATTAGAAACTTACTCCCGGATTTGATACGACGATCAAGATACGAAAAATGACGGGCATAATGATGACCATTCTAACCATTCTAGACAGTCGACAAAATATAAATAGGAAGACGGAAACAAAACACGAAGCCGCATTTGAAATATAATTTTCTACAACGAAAGAAATCAGGAAGTCGTTGATCAAGTCAGAAACCTTTCTCGTGTAGTCTACAGATACAAGGACAAAATGGCAAAAGAATGCTATGCTAATGAATATACTTGCCAATGTCATTAGATGGAATAGCAACCTTTAATATAAACCCTCCTCAAAGATTTTTAGAATTTCCTAAAAATATTCACTGAGGACAGAATTATAGCGTCCTGAGAAACTTACAAAATACTAACAATAAATTCGTTCACAATGACATGAGGTATAAATAAACACTGCAAGCAATTATATATTAGCAGTCAGTAGTTGAATACTTCATAACCACCACGATAAACTAAACCAATGCGGGTGGCAATCTGAAGATAATACTCATCAAATTGCTAATTAGTATATGGCCCAGAGACTTCCCAATGTAAGCAAAAAATATGTTGTTGAGTCCCCGCAACTTGTTTATTCTTAGTTTTTAAAGTTGATTGAATTAGTCAATTGATTTTTAAACTTTCGCACTTTTCTCGAAAACTTTCCGTCGCGCCACTGCTAATTTATATTTGAACATTTTTTTTGTCTTTAAAACTGTGACACGTGTTCCGACCGCCGACGAGTTCGGACGCTTACCTTTTTGGTTTCGTGTTTTGACTTCCGATCTAATCGGACGCTGCTTTTGATTCCGTCTTAAGACGGCAGCTTTTTGTTGTTATTGTATTACGATTTCGCGAGTTATTAGTTCCGGTCGTAACAACCGCTAAACCGCTTTGATTTGTTTCTTTTGTGTTTACAAAAGCGCATCATTTGTTTGTTAAACCTGCATCTGTTTGTTTGCTCAATAGATAAACATTACGTCGCTATTTTTTGTGTAATATATCGTCCAGGTTTAGTTTAGGAACATTGAAGTCCTTATCAACTTCTTGTGCTGTTGCGGGGCTTGCCTCCGAAGAAACAAGAACCAAAAAAACACCACTTGCAGGGCTTCGAATGAGAAGGTCAGTGATTAACTTTTACTTGGTGATTCGATTTACGCGACGGTACATTGTTTTACCGATTGTTCCGCTAAAGGTCCTTCGTCTATTACATACTTGCTTTGAACCAGCATTGAACTAAATCCGCAACATCTAATTATTACATTTTTTTGGATATGACATGTAATGTGCCATCGAAGACATTACATATGCACAAAACATTTCTATAGTAGACCAAGTTAACTAGGACAGCAATAATCATTAAATAATATAATATATAGAAGTAAATGAAAACTTAAAATGAAGTAAGTAATGTCATACTAACAGCAGAACAGTAGTATGTTAACAATAAACCTAGAGAAAATCAAATAAGAAAAATACCTTGGTTCTCATCGGAAATAAGGGAGAAATAAGACATTAGAAAACACGCAAGTTAGATGTCAAAAGTTATCTAGTGAAATAAAATGGAGATATCTATACAGAATGTAATAAATACAGGCAGAAAAAAAATTGAAATAAAAAACAGACAGAAAAAGACGAGCTATTGCATTAGCAAAATAGACACCAGATTTGGTCAATCAGGTAGGGCAGGAAGAGAACAGACAATACACGAAACCAGGACCTGAGCAACCTACACTAGAAGTAATTAGACATGACGATTATAGGAAAGCAAAAACAAAGGACTCCAGTTTCTGATCTGATGAACAGCGAACTAATAAAATGTACAGATGATGCAGTGAAACACAGTAATATATACACAAGATAATAATGACAGTGCATCTTACCGATCAACAAATAACTTTATTAAATACTGCATTAAGAATTTTCATTTCATTAAATTCTTACCTGGAAATTACAGCTTCCCTGAAGAAAAACTTGTTATCGTACAATACTTTAGTATGATCAACAAAATAGTCAAATAACAGGAAAAATTTACCAAATACATGCAAACTAAGTACAGAATTATTAAATAGAGTAAAAACTTAATATAATTCAGTCCATTAGAATTGATAAATCATAAATTGATAAAATATCTGTCAATATCAAAATTGAAAGGTACTTCTCACATAGCAAAATGTATAATTTTTATACTTTCTTCTTGCCAATGTTGCAGATTATCTAAAAATGAAAAATAATGTTAGTAAATGATAAAAAGTATCTTACATTAGTGACAAAGACATTTATACAAGTAATTTAAACAAATATAGGAAGTAAGAGACTACTACAGAAAAAAAATAAGTTGTAATATGTAATAAGTAATGTAAATTGTTAAGTTAAGAGAATAAACCAACTGAAGACACTAAAATAAGAAGTGCAGATGAAATAAGACAGTTACACACAGTGGAAAGGGAACTAATACTGAGCGAACCATGCCATACAGACTTAAATAAGTGATATAAACATTGTGTAAGTAAAAACTTCATGTGCTTAGGATATAAGAGACTATAGAGAGTAGAAATTAAGGATTAGATAACAGTTGTAAGAGTTGTAAGTTCAAAATATCCATAACGAAGAAAAATTGAGCAATAGTCGATAGGAAACAATTTATTTAAAATGTAATAAGCTTTCAAATGAGATATTATTCGGAACATATAGTTGAAATTAAAAATTTTATTAAATTTTATATTAGAAAATAGCCTCACAAAGTTAGACATCACACGTTCAACAGATAGAAACAATAAATCTCAAAATATCAAATTTTGTGAAATAAATGAAAGTGAATATTCAGGGCACACTCAAAACTAATCTAATTCAAGTGGTGTAAAAATTTCCAAAGTAGTCGAAAGTGCACTTTTAAATTCAAAAATGGAATGGATTAAATATATAAATGGATAATTAAATAAAAAATATTAAAGTAATGAAGAAAAGAAGAAAAGAGAAAGAAGAAATTGAAATGGTGTTTTTTAAAAATGAGAGACGACAAACCAAAATAGAACAAGGTAAATAATTTGTAATATCTAAAATTGTAGGTTGTTATAATATTGAATGGATAATGAATGTTTTATTTATAAATTTAGTTAAGGACTTATAGCTCAGAGAGATAAAGAAAGAGAATGCTCAAAAACAATAACTAGGATAGCAAAGATAAGACTTGAGAATTTATTTCATTTTAAATATGTTGATTAATAAAGTATTGTAACGGAATTAATATCGAAATAGCTCGGCAACTGTAGAATTGATAATGGATTGTACAAGAGTATTCGATGCTGATTTTAAAAGAAGCAGCCCATCATCGCAGCAGTTATTAAGTGCGGCGAAGAGCTTATGTTGTATTATATTTGTGATATTCCAATCAGCTGTTGTGCATATTTTGTAATGTCAAAAAAGTCGGTAATGCCTAGATGTATTGGCAAACCTACCACCTTATTACGGCCAACGTGGTAAACGTTGACACCAGGGTGCACGGCAACTTCAGTGGAGACGGGAGTGGTCTAACAAACAAGGGCCAAGCCAGCTGTAAGTTAACTTTCCAATATAAAGATGTTCTGGACGCCAGGTAGATTCTCTGCCTGTTTACCCCAGCTAACCGCCTAAGATAACCTACCAATCCTCCGCGGCTACAAGAAATCTATAGATAAGGGCTCCATGGCTAATAAAACCTCAGTATATTGTCAGTTACGTCACAACAAGCCTACTCCAATAAAACTCTTCATAAAACAGTAAATAATTTAATGAACTTGTAAATTAATTCAATACAATCCTGCAAAAGTATTAAACACAAGTCGACCTGTAGTCAACTTCATGTACCTACATACACATATCTATAGTTCAAACAAAAATCAACATTACATACTTGATACACTAAGTTCAAATTATTACCAAAATCAACAAATGTATTAATCAATTAATGATCAAATGAACCTAGATAAAATAAACAAACGTTATCAAAACCATTAATCAAAATATTCAAATGTTGTTGTGATCCGTAAACATGCACAATATATCTAAAATCAGAAATGAGATACTTGAATGCACAATATTCAAATTAATATCTAAGTCAATAATGACATCTAAACTGTAAATAATTCAAAATTATATCAATTTCAATAACTGCACTGTTATTCTGAAATCTGAAGCAAAAAATTCAGTTACTGACAAAAGGGTTTACTTACATTTAAACTTCAAGAAAAATCAATAATGATTTCATAAATCTGGAAACAAATAATATCTTTAAAACATCCAAAATGATTCAATTAATAAGTCGACGTTTCGAGCTCTCACGATGCATTCACAAAATACCAAACATTATCAATACCTAATAAATCAATGCACATGAAATGATGTTCAAAATTTAGCACTACAAGAAATGTATAAATATCAAATTTATATGAGCAAATTAACAGTCAAAAGTTTGAATAAATAATCAGGTTCTTTATTAAATTTAATAAGTTCAAAATGTCATTCGGAAAAATTAATTCTCTTTAATGTGAAAAGCAAATTATGAGCAAAACAAATACACTGAATAAAATTACAAAGGTACCTTTTTCAAATGCGATGACACAGCACTGAGCTGTCCTCTGTAGAATCGAAGCAAACATACACCGTCGATGCTACGGCAACCAGCGAAGATTTCCGGTTCCCAATAAACCAAAATGGACTCGTTCGAATGATTACAAGACTTGCCAAAACTTCGGCAAACTAAGTGAAGTTGATAGCCCCATACACTAAAGATAAACAATGTCTTGGTGGGCTAAAGATCTTACGTACGATGTTCAATTGGTGGTTGACTAGTTAGTCGTCCAGGAAGGTCAACGAGAGCACATACAAATATTCAGCAATCAAATCCTCACAAATGAGAACGTGTTTTCACTAATTTCTAAAAATATTACCAAACTGCCAATGGAAACATCAATTAAACGTTGCTGAAACCGGTGATCGTTGAGAGAATGATTGACGAACTTGTCTTAAATCCGCACACGAGTGTGGTTTCCGTTAAAATCCAAAATTATCACAAATCCAATAACGGAAACAACGATTAAAGTGTATCCAACTAAATCCCAAACATGGATGGCACAAAATTGCCATTATAAATTCAGATTACACTTGTAGACATCTATCACCACACTTTTCAGCATAACCTCTCTTTCCAAGTATTACTCACCATGCATCCTTTCACTAGGACGGTCAACGGGCAACAACCGTTCACCAGGACGGTCAGCGGCCAACTCGCCTTTCGACAACTGACGTCTCCCAATCCTACCAACCCATTCCAAATTCTAATACCAACATCGTCTAATTCCCTACTTACAGCGTTCTCCATGTACTATGCTCGAATCTACTTTTCGACATCTTCTTCCCATAAATGTCATTAACCCATTTAGAACGTGTAATTCCGCCCTTAGCAATTCGCCTCGAACGTCAAAAGAAATCTAACCAATAATCTTAACCTAAAATAAATAGACATCAATACAAATCAATACCAAATACAAAGCGAGAATCTTTCCAATACTAAAAACCCAATAAGCATATCGCAATAACAAAAATGCTACAGAATAAAAGAAAGGTAAGTGTTTACGTTTGAAGATAATTTTATCTTATACGTTGGTGTTAATATTCGAAGTCAATACTCGTGTTTTAGTTACAAGAAAACACTTGTTGTAGATAAATGACACATCTAACGTCCAGTTTAGGCTATTTAAAATACGTTTTGCATAATTTAAACTTCAGATATTTCTTTGTTTACTTGTTCTTTTACGGGTTTATGTAGTACACTGCTAGTGTAGTTATACTCTGCACAAAAATGTAATGGTACAATTTAATGTAAATAAAAGTTTCTAGAAAGTGAAAGTAAATATTAGTTTTTAAATTTTAATTGAACCCACAGAGTTTATAACAAATTTGGTGATCAGAAGTGCAGGTTCAAGTGAAGTTAAAATCGTAATTTGATTTATGGAAACCCGTAGCATAAAGAAAATGGACGAAACTACCAAAAAAATAGTCAAGCAGGTTGCGGAGGGACTAGATGAAAAAATAGCCCAGATTCTGGAAAATTGTGACAAGAAGGAGAAACAACATCAAGAAGAAATCCAGCAAAGGTTAGTGAAATCTTTTGATGAAAAAACAACAAATCTTGTTTCCACGATGAAAAGTGAACAACAAAATTTAATTGAGGGATTATTCTCGAAATTTGTAGAAAAAATCAAACTGAATTGACGAGACAAACAGAATTTAAAATATAAGAAGAAAAAAGACAACTGCAATTTGAACAATTAATGCAAATAGTAGCGCAAGTTAATGAAATAGTTAATGAAAGAATGCAAATAGTTGAGTCAGACATTAAAGAGCTAAATGATAACATTAAGACCATAAAAAATACCGTGATTCTCTTGAAACAAAAGTAGATGACCTCAATTCCATCCAAAGCCAGGAAAAATTTGAAATCAGTTGAATTCAAGACACAGTTCAAGACCAAATCAGTTCCATTAAACACACAGTACAAAGTGAAGTACAAGATCAAATCAGTACCATCCGAAATAAAGTTGAAACAGAAATTTAAAAAATGCAACAGGACTTACAGTGAGGAAAATACCAGAACACCGTGAGTACCAAAGGTTCCTTTGGGAAACCACCCACATTTGATGACAGCTCATCTTGGCCCATGTATAAACGGCAATTGGAAGCCGTGGTTACAGCTAATGGGTGGGATAACCAAGAACAATCTACGTCTCTTGTAATTTCCTTAAGAGGTCCGGCCTTAGAACTCCTCCAAAGCATTCCAGTCGATGAACAAGGCAATTTCGACAAGATCATCGCCATCCTGGACAAAATATACGACAATCAATCCTTGAGCCAAGTATACCAGGTGCAACTAAGCGGAAAATTGCAAAAATCAGGAGAGAATTCGAAGCAGAGCTTAGACGTTTAGTGCACTTGTCTTACCCAGACTTGCCAGAGGAAACTAAAGATCAATTGGCCACGCACAGCTTAATAAACGGTATCAGAGATGTAGAAGTACAAAGAAACCTAAGACTTAGCGGTATTAAGAAGAGTAACGAAGCTTTGCTCAGGACTTTGGAGGTAGAGGCCGCCATGAACATGTCCAAGCCGAGGGTGCGAGCAGTTTCCTTCAACCAGGAAGAGTCAGAGTCAACATTTCAAGCGCTGCTGGCTGGTCTGAACAAACTATTAGAACGGTCACAAAGAACTGGCACCAGAGGAGCATGTTCCCGTTGTGGACGAACACACTTCCAACGTGATTGTCAAGTGAGGCTAACTTAAGGTCAGCGACCAGGGGTAACCAACAGAACAGCCACATGTCCAGGGACGGTCAGCCAGTCAGCATGAGGGGGCAAATGCTGACTAGCCCTCCACCAGCTCCCAAAACGTTATCCATCCGAGGATTTTGCCGGCATAGCAGCAGCCTAGTCATCAGGGGGACCATCAGTGGTGGAGCAATTACCATCACCATCGACACCGGCGCCGCTGTGTCTATTGCCAAGTCCAGTGTCTTGAGGTCATCGGAGATCCGGCCAGCTAACAACAACATCCAGCTCAGAACAGTCACCGGCGAGTCCATGTAAATGCAGGGTGAGGTATGATGTTCTTCGGTTTCCAAATGAGGAATTTGTATTGACACGGCCCGTCAACAGCTCAGCGACCTCCATAAAAATTGTAGCAAAATCCTCAGCAAGAATTCCCGGTCGAACGGAACAGATATTCATGGGCAGCTAGAAAGCAATCCTGGGAGCTACGTTGGAATGTTGGAGCCCGTACATTCAGCCCATGACTACTTAGTTGGACGGGCTATAGTTAAAAACCGGACTACAAATTAGGGCCATGAATTTGTCCAACAACGACATCAGAATTGCCAATGGTCAAGGGATACCTTGTTTCGAGCCAGTTTGGGTTATGTAATGCTCCCGCAACATTCGAGAGACTAATGGAGTATGTCCTGAGCGGGTTAACATGGAGGACGTGCTTAGTATACCTCGACGACATTCTGGTCATGGGTCAGACATTCGACGACCTTCTGAAGAACCTGGGCGAAGTATTCTCCAGAATTAATAACGCCAACCTGAGACAGAGAAATTACAGCAATACGATTTTGAAGGTAGAACACTATAAGGTTTCCGCTAGACTGAAACCCCAACAAGGAAGAGTGTTATAAAAGTTACTGTTTATCGTAGCTTATGATCTTTTGACTTGTGCTCAGTTCATCTGAAACATTGGTTCTGGTATGTAGCTCAAACAAATTGGTTGTTGCGTGGTATAGTTAACAGATTAGCTAAATGGACGTCCCAGACTATGGTAAAATGTGATTTTACGTCCTTAGAAGAAACTAAGTTATTCAGATTATATCATTTTTTAAGTGCTAAAACTGGCCTATAAATTCTAGTTTCCGGACAAAAGTACAAAGGTCATGTGTGTCATTACTGCACTAATAAAAGAATTATTATTTGTTTTGTCATGATATACCCTATCTAACGGGATTACAAACGTATTACTTAAGTGAATGGATTTATTTATATATTCATCAAATCACAGCCAAGCTAGGCTCCTAGCCTTTTGCATATTCGAAACATATTCAATAAAAAACAATATTGTTGAGAAATTTACCTTAGCTGGCCCTGGTTTCATTCCAAGACATCAATCGCTGAGAGGAGAAACAAAATTAATCTCGAAATAACTCGACAACTGTAAAATTGACACGATTGTACGAGAGAATTCGATGCTGATTTTAAAAGGAGCGTCCCATCATCGCAGCAGTTAGTTAGTGCGGCGGTTCTAGAAAGTGGTAGTGAATATTAGTTTATTTAAATTTTAATTGAACCCACGGAGTATATAACAAATATTCAGTTATGGAGAAACTCAAATAGAAGAAAAACAAGTGAATTTTATGTATGGATCTACAAATTATGCGAATTATGCGAACCGACCGGCAGGGATCTGTTATCAACTACGCGGATGAATTCCCGGAAACCACCTAACACACACACACACACACACACACACACCCGGGGTGGTTGTTGGTCCACTACCGGGCGCCTCCCCAGGTGGCGGATAGGGGAACGCTCTCCAGCAATGGGGAGTACTGAGGATATCCTCAGGGCGGACCAAAATCAGATAGGGGAAGGAACCCCGAAAATAAACCATTTATGGATATGGGTGATAAGGTGAACTTAATACCCCAGGTGGGTACCTCTGCAGAGGATAATCCCACCACCGGTTCCGATCGAGTGAAAGCCTCGGTGGCCGGTGCACGCTCCACGGATTCTGGGGGGAGCGAATTATCACTGGTTCCGTCACATAGTGACAAGAAAGAAAGAACACCGTTAATGGTACAACATCGACCATTAAAACTAGAGCTGGCAGCAATACACTATTCAGCCAAGTCCTCCAAAACGCGAATAGTGGAGTTGACGTCCCCCAAAGGGCAACAGATGAGAGTGGCGCTCCAAACAAATTAGGAGCAAAGATCGATGAGCTCTTGACGTTCATTGGGCCTAGGCACAATGTACATCATGAGATCAAGAAACTGGCACACGCCATTAAGTCAGAATATGACAAATATCTGACGACAACGACGCAGCCATCTCCTGTAGCGAAACCTGCTACAACACAGACATCGCCAGTAAAGGTGTCAAACACTCAGACACAAGGTGAAAAGCAAAAGGAGGTCCAAAAAGCGGCTGCCTCAAAAGCAGCTAACTCAAAACCGGCTGCATCAACACCGGCGGCCCCAAAGCAGGCTGCTTCAATAAAAGTAGCCTCACTGCCGGGAGGCTCGGTAGCAAGGACCTCGCCACCGAAGGCTTCGCCTTCAGTAGCCTCATCAAGTAAGACACAAACTCTTAAACCGGTGCTAGCTAGCAAGCTGAAGCCCGGTAAAGAAGGTTGCCAGAACATCGGGCAAACCACCCAGGCAACAACAAGTAGGGTGGTCAATTCAGAAGCGAAGAGAAACAATGGATTAAAATCCAAGTTTAAACCGCAGACCAGAAACAAACCTTCAAACCAGTTGACTGACTGGCAACTGGTAAAGAGGAAAAAGGCCCCGAGGACCAATAAGCAAAAACCAGGGTCACATTGTACGCTGCTTATAAAGAAAGGCGAGAAGAGCTCCCATGCAGATATCTTGCGAGATATCAAAAATGATCCCACCTTGCAGGATATAGGCAAAAAAGTCAATAAGATCCGACGAACAGCTAAGGGAGATCTCCTGTTTTTATTCGCGAAGGCAGACGCTCATGAGATGGAGCGCTACTGTAACGCCATCAAGAATAAGCTCCCAAGCGGGGCACTGTACAATCTCGAGTACCGCAAATCGAGATTGAAATTAAAGACCTGGATGAGATCAGTACAAAGGAAGACGTGGTAAAGCTGCTCAAAGATAATATCGACGGCCTGGCAGAGATCACTGAGGAGGCAGTGAAATCACTTCGACGGGCATATAGATCAACACAAACGGCAGTTGTTTGTCTCCCAGAGGTCCAGGCCAAGAAATCCATCGCACTTGGAAAGCTGAAACTTGCGTGGGGCACAGTACGTGTTCGCGAGAGGATCAGCCTTCGACGGTGCTTCAAATGCTGGCACTTTGGGCACAACGCCCAGGCGTGCAGAGGCAAGACTGACCGAAGCAGTTGTTGTCACAGATGCGGAGGCGCTGGTCACAATGCCTCGGCTTGTTAACAACCTGCGAAGTGCTTACTCTGCAAAGAGAAAGATAGTAGATCAGACTGCCGGCACGTTGCGGGTAGTTGGAAATGTCCGATCTACCAACAGGCGATGAGAGCAGCACAAGCCCGTAAATGAAAGTACTGCAACTCAACCTCAACCATTGCGAAGCAGCCCAAGACCTACTGGTACAGCGGGTGCGGGAATTAGATTGCGACGTAGTCATAATCTGCGAGCAGTACAAAAACTTCGACACCCTGTCCTGGGTAAATGACACAACGGACAGAGCAGCGATATGGGCTTGCGGTAAACTTCCGTTCCAACAACTCCCAAATACCCCCGAACCATGGCTTGTGAGAGCCAAAGTGGGAGGGGTTCACTTCTATAGCTGCTATGCACCTCCTAGTGCAAAGCTCGAGGAGTTCGAGTTATTCTTGGACACCTTGGCGGAGGATGTACGGAAGCATGAATCGGTCGCCATCGCAGGAGATTTCAACGCCTGGGCAATTGACTGGGGATGTCGGGAAACGAGCGCGAGAGGACGAGCTCTCCTTGAGACCATGTTTTCGCTCAACCTGGTACTCCTCAACACAGGAGCCGTAAGCACATATCGCAAAGGCACAGCCAGCTCCATTATCGATGTGACATTCGTTAGCAGCAACCTAATTAAAGGGGGCTGTGAGTGGCGGGTCGATGAGGAGTTTACTAATAGCGACCACCAAGCTATTATATGGGAAATCAACACCACTCCCAAACGAAGATTGTGTGTCAGTCGTGCGAGGCCACAGCCAGTCGGTTGGAACAAAAATGCTTTCGATGCTGATTCATTCGCCTTGGTTATGGAGCAGGAACCATTGTCAATAGCAACAAGCGCAGAAGCCACTGCCAAAGAGGTAATGACAAGCGTTGTCAAGTCCTGCGATGCTTCCATGCCAAGGAGACGGCAGAACAACAGTGTCTCAAAGCACGAAGGCTGCATCAACGAGCACGAAGACGCGACAGGGTCACAACAGAAGAACTAAGGCTCGATTATGAGATCAAAAGACAACAACTACGAAGAGCCATTCTCTCAAGCAAGAGATCCTACTGGAAGGAGTTGTGTGACGAAGTTAATCAAGATCCATGGGGAAAACCGTATAAAATCGTGATGCATAAAATTAAGGCCCCTCCCATGACATCAACGAACTGCCCCGAATCATTGCACCGCATTGTCACTCACTTGTTTCCTGCGAAGCCTGAGCTACCCGCTTATCCTTCGTGGCAGGTGAGGGACGAAGATATACCATCAGTGACTCTATGAATGAGCTGATGGGCGCGTGCAACCGGCTCCAAAACGGCAAGGCTCCCGGTCCAGATGGCATACCTAACATTGCGCTAAAATGCGCCATAGCCAATAGGCCTGACATGTTTCTACACATGTATGAGACCTGCCTAAAGCAGGGGGTTTTCCCGACTAAGTGGAAATAGCAGAGGCTTGTGCTCCTCCCTAAAGGGGGAAAGAAACCTCCCGACGAACCGTCATCATATCGTCCCCTCTGTATGTTGGACTCTGCGGGAAAACTCCTTAAAAAGATAATAGCAGATAGGCTGGAACCCTACGTTGAGCCGAAACTTTCCACCAACCAATTCGGGTTCAGAAAGGGGAGATCAACCATCGATGCCGTGAAACTCGTTACCAACATCGCCAGAGAGGCTATCTCGGGAAAGAGATGGAGAAGAGGTGGAAAAAAGTACTGTCTAATAGCCACCCTGGATATCAAGAACGCCTTTAACTCGGCCCGCTAGGACCGCATTTTGGAGGCTCTTGCCAGGATGGAAGTTCCGCAGTACTTGCGGAGAATGGTTTCAGCGTATTTCAAGGACCGCATCTTATTGTACCAAACTGAAAATGGGCAAGTAGACTATAAGATCACAGGAGGTGTACCTCAGGGCTCTGTTCTTGGCCGCCTCTTATGGAACGTAATGTACAACGACCTGCTCCTGCTCGGTCTGCCTGAGGGCGTCAGGCTAGTGGCATTCGCCGATGATGTGGCATTGATCATAGTGCGCAAGCACATAGAGGAGATACAAACAACCTTCTCATTCGCTATAGCCACAATTCAGCATTGGATGCTCGCAGCGGACTTGAGTTTAGCAGAACAAAAGACCGAAACACTTCTTGTTAGCAGTCGAAAGGCAAGGGAAACCATCACCCTCAAAATAGGCGACTCCTACATACAGTCGCAGCCCTTCATCAGCTATTTGGGGGTGCTCCTAGACGCACGGCTCAACTTCAAAGAGCACATAATCGCGGCCAGCAAGAAAGCAGCTGGGGTACAGGGGGCATTATCTAGAATAATGCCTAATGTCGAAGGCCCTAGACAGATAAGAAGACAGCTACTGGCAACAGTAACTACTTCTGTTTTGTTGTACGGGGCACCGGTATGGGAGAAACCGCTCGAGCTACCATCGTACCGCCGGAAAATGAAATCAGTCCAGCGGCTCTCAGCGATTCGAGTGGCATCATCCTACCGCACTGTGTCTTACGAGGCGGTGAGTGTGATTGCCTCTACCCTACCAATCGACATCCTGGCTGCAGAAAGGGGACGGCTTTATCGCAGAAAGTTAGAGAAAGACCAACCGACAGGAAACAGCGATGAAAGAGCCATGAGTCTAGGGCAATGGCAGGAGAGGTGGGACAGCTCTACTAAAGGCCGGTGGACATATCGATTGATACCTAACATCAGTCGTTGGGTCACCGCCAGCATGGGGAGGTTGGGTTCTACATCACTCAACTCCTGACTGGACATGGATGCTTTCGAGCATACCTGCACAGGTTCAGGAGGACAAACTCCCCAAACTGCCCACACTGTACGGACGTGATAGAGGACGCGGAACACATGTTCTTCTCCTGCCCCCGGTTTCAGGATCAACGTGCTGAAGTGGAGAGGATTCTGGAGACTAATATCGTCCCAGAACAATTAGTAGAAGCCATGCTGAAGGGCCCCCAAGCCTGGAACTTGGTATCAGATTACGCGGAGACTATCCTCAAAGAACTCCGCGATACGTTCGAGGAGTAGGCTTTAGAAGCTTTCAATGGAAGGGCAGTAAACATCTGTAATGAACCACCCTTGCGAAGTAGTATTGAGTAAGAGTGCCGCAGGGGACCATGGTTGTAGGAGAAAGAGGTTAGGGTTTTAGCGGGTATACGGTATACTGGTTTCAATGCAACGACTTACTCTTGCTTTGAAGTCATTACATCGGGAGTCCCGCACGACGGCCAGCACGTGCTAGCTAAGTACGGAATGTATATCCCCCCTCTTCGGATAAAAAAAAAAAAACACACACACACACACACACACACATATATATATATATATATATATATATATATATATATATATATATATATATGTACTTTGTAAAAATTGTTTAACAGTCGAGAAATAAATAAATAAATTATAAAAAAAATAAAATAATAAGAATCTTGTATATCATTTCAAATATCCTGATCAACATTCAATATTTTTTACCGAGATTACAAGAAATTACTGTATTGGCGAATATGTGTTATATATGTCCCTTAATCCATTTTTTGAAGGTGACTTCACGTATATTAGTGACCCAAAATATATTATTGAAAGTTACCAAATTGGTGCAATATATTTGTCTATGATGTTAAGTTTATCTTTCTTCATTTAAGTCCAAACCATTTTGTCATATATATATTTTAAGAAATACTCCGTGATTTCTAGGAAACGAGATAACAGGTATATTTTACTATGTGCTGATGAAAAATGACTTTTGGCCAAAGTTGGGTAAAATATGTTAAAGGAATAATTGTGGGATCAATCGAAAACTGAGCTACCGTACCGAGACTCGGTCTGCTAGGGCTCAACATATATATTCCTATCGTATATTCGACTAGCTTATTTTTTTTATCTTTATATGCTTTAGAAAGGAACAATTTAGAACGAGTCACCTTGAAAACTGTTGTTTTAAAACCGAATAATATTCTATAGCTTAAACAAATTTGGGCGAATATTTATTGACATTGTGATTTAATTTAAAAGCAAAGTTTTTTTCTAAATGGTACAACATTTGTGATAATAGTTATTTTATCAGATTTTTTTTTTGGTCTGCAGTATCTGTTACACGCTGTATACTTACCAATACGTTCTGACGGATAAAATTGTACCGACCTATTTTAACTATTTTAAGGTGTCAGTTTTGATATAAAATGACGAAAATTATTCAGTTAGTTTATACTGTGCAGTTGCAAAGCATTTAGCTAAGTCTTTATACGATGTTATAAACAACAACTTCCCTTTCACTTATATTTAATGTTGTTTGTATATTCTTCAAAGTGCATTTTTCTTTCAGTTGTGCTCTAATTTCTGAGTTCTGTTAAAGTACCTCGTACACAAAAAGAACCTATTAATTATTTTCATCGCTTGATAATATGTGACATACCCATTTGAGAATTTATCACATTAACTTACTAAATGTTACATCAAGCTCCCGTGTCTAACTTTCACAAGAGGCCTCTTGTTCTAATAAACATGAAACTTGTCTTATGAATAAGGGGTTTACATTACGCTTACCTTGTTTAGGAAAACTTCGGAAGCTTTACATTCAGATATTTTAGTCAAAGAGCTATTGTGCAAACTTGTACTTGATTCACTAATGTACTAGTTATAATGGAGACGAATATTGTTACTCAGCGCAGATTAACAAAACAGTTGGTGAAACACATACAAGATTACTGAAAGCGGTATTTCCAGTTTACAACATGGAAACAATTACTTGGGGTTCTTCAAAAGACTTAAGAAAAACTATTTTGATAGCAAATTTTTTAGTAAATGCCAGTGTAAAGAATATATTTGTATACGTTTATAGTAAATATATTTAAATAGAATTTACGGAATTTTTTGATTGATTATTAAAATTTATATTAATTACAAAAAAAGATCTGTGTAATAATTTTCATAGTTATTGAGGAATAATCACCATTATTAATGGAATATATAGACTATCCTATCCAAACTTTCAACTACAGTCCACAGCCTGTTGGACACCTTATTCGTATAGGTGCTGTGCACTAAACGGATTGAATCAAAACTATTTAGGTATTCGAACATTATGTAGTTACATATAGGAGCTACAGTGATATGATTTTAACATTCCATAAGCAATTGGCCTTATTGTTTTAAAGGTTTTGGTAAGAGTGATTCCTCATTGAGGCTAGACAATCACTAAAGTAATTTCTACTTTTTTTTCTATAAGAAGTCAACTAGTGTTCCGGGTAGCTTCCATAAACTGCACCTGGATACTACACCTTGATTTTCAATTACTTATTTTTTCTTACCTTTTTACTTTCACCTTTCATTCTACTCTACCTGTATTTTTCATAAAAGATTGTGAGTAATGAAAATCCCAAATGATCATCCAAAATAATTAGAAACTTACTCCCGGATTTGATACGACGATCAAGATTACGAAAAAGACGGGCATAATGATGACCATTCTAACCATTCTAGACAGTCGACAAAATATAAATAGGAAGACGGAAACAAAACACGAAGCCGCATTTGAAATATAATTTTCTACAACGAAAGAAATCAGGAAGTCGTTGATCAAGTCAGAAACCTTTCTCGTGTAGTCTACAGATACAAGGACAAAATGACATAAGAATGCTATGCTAATGAATATACTTGCCATTGTCATTAGATGGAATAGCAACCTTTAATATAAACCCTCCTCAAAGATTTTTAGAATTTCCTAAAAATATTCACTGAGGACAGAATTATAGCGTCCTGAGAAACTAAAAATACTAACAATAAATTCGTTCACAATGACATGGGTATAAATAAACACTGCAAGCAATTATATATTAGCTCAGTAGTTGAATACTTCATACACCACGATAACTAAACCAATGCGGGTGGCAATCTGAAGATAATACTCATCAAATTGCTAATTAGTATATGGCCCAGAGACTTCTCAATGTAAGCAAAAAATATGTTGTTGAGTCCCCGCAAATTGTTTATTCTTAGTTTTTAAAGTTGATTGAATTAGTCAATTGATTTTTAAACTTTTGCACTTTTCTCGAAAACTTTCCTTCGCGCCACTGCTAATTTATATTTGAACATTTTTTTGTCTCTAAAACTGTGACACGTGTTCTGACCGCCGACGAGTTCGGACGCTTTGGTTTCGTGTTTTGACTTCCGATCTAATCGGACGCTGCTTTGATTCCGTCTTAAGACGGCAGCTTTTTGTTGTTATTGTATTACGATTTCGCGAGTTATTAGTTCCGGTCGTAACAACCGCTAAACCGCTTTGATTTGTTTCTTTTGTGTTTACAAAAGCGCATCATTTGTTTGTTAATCCTGCATCTGTTTGTTTGCTCAATCGATAAACATTACGTCGCTATTTTTGTGTAATATCGTCCAGGTTTAGTTTAGGAACCTTGAAGTCCTTATCAACTTCTTGTGCTGTTGCGGGGCTAGCCTCCGAAGAAACAAGAACCAAAAAAACACCACTTGCAGGGCTTCGAATGAGAAGGTCAGTGATTAACTTTTACTTGGTGATTCGATTTACGCGACGGTACATTGTTTTATCGATTGTTCCGCTAAAGGTCCTTCGTCAATTACATACTTGCTTTGAACCAGCATTGAACTAAATCCGCAACATCTAATTCTTACATTTTTTTGGATATGACATGTAATGTGCCATCGAAGACATTACATATGCACAAAACATTTCTATAGTAGACCAAGTTAACTAGGACAGCAATAATCATTAAATAATATAATATATAGAAGTAAATGAAAACTTAAAATGAAGTAAGTAATGTCATACTAACAGCAGAAAAGTAGTATGTTAACAATAAACCTAGAGAAAATCAAATAAGAAAAATACCTTGGTTCTCATCGGAAATAAGGAAGAAATAAGACATTAGAAAACACGCAAGATAGGTGTCAAAAGTTATCCAGTGAAATAAAATGGAGATATCTATACAGAATGTAATAAATACAGGCAGAAAAAAAAATTGAAATAAAAAACAGACAGAAAAAGACGAGCTATTGCATTAGCAGAATAGACACCAGATTTGGTCAATCAGATAGGGCAGGAAGAGAACAGACAATACACGAAACCAGGACCTGAGCAACCTACAATAGAAGTAATTAGACATGACGATTATAGGAAAGCAAAAACAAAGGACCCCAGTTTCTGATTTGATGAACAGCGAACTAATAAAATGTACAGATGATGACAGTGCATCTTACCGATCAACAAATAACTTTATTAAATACTGCATTAAGAATTTTCACAAAGTTTGTAATTTTAGAAAAGGCAAAGGAAAAGCCAACATAAACATCAACATTATTTCAGGAATTACAGATAATTTATCGATGTTATCTGTAT
Organism: Octodonta nipae; assembly: GCA_034190945.1. Lineage (NCBI taxonomy): Eukaryota > Metazoa > Arthropoda > Insecta > Coleoptera > Chrysomelidae > Octodonta > Octodonta nipae. Next base: position 128,429,510 of record CM067217.1, read on the forward strand.
CATGCAGTTGTCAGTCCATAAGGCAAGAGTTTTTCATAAACCAGAATCACTATGACATATACACATAACAGAGTCAGAATAATTAATATAGATTAAAGGTATCACATCTATAAATAGATAACATTGATAAAGTTAAGTTATTTGAATGATTATAAATGTTTTACTAAATTGGGTGTTATTAAGATTCGTGTTAGACAATCCTGACGTGTTGACAGTGATGTTAAATGAAGTTTCCTTGATTCGAATATTTTTAGATATAGGTTATACTTTGTGTTCCATGAAATTTACAAAAAATCGTAGCTATTAACAAAATATATGCTCAACGATTTAGTATGAAAAAATATACATATTTACTCTGAAAATAATATGAGTCTAGGTCGTTTCTACAGTAATTTTTAACAATAAATTCAATTGGTACCTTGAATTTAACATTGAGCATATCTTTCACGGTCATTTCAAGGTCAATATGTTATTTAATAGGAATCCCTAGTTGTAAAACAATCCACAAAAAACTTTAAATACAAATATTTCTTCAGCCATTGCTCATAGGGTGACATTTAAAGTAAGCTAACGGTCGTTCAAAGTTGAACAACGGTTAAGTTGGGTTGACCGCTCTTTGGAGATCATGTCAAGTTCAGCTTTGCTTTTCTTTAATGGATTTTTGATACCGGCAATTACTTAAATTACAGAAGTCAAATAAAGTAGGTCGTTGAGTCATTATGTACTTGTAAGTAAAACTAGTAGAATTCGAGTACAAAAAAATTATTAATGTTAGTTAAATAATGAAAGATCTCACGCTAATCAAGTACAAGGAAACGCGAGATCCGAGGGGACTGACGTGAACCTAGCTCCACAAGGAAAACATTTTACTACGACGAGGTCGTTTTTCATAGGTAATGCTAAAAGTAAAAATCATAACATTGAACTTAAGATAATCCCAAATATCAAGCTCAAGGTCAAATTCATGGTCACCATTCAATTCCTTACAGGTCATTATTCCAAGGAAGAGTGGTCTCATCTATCCGACCCAAACCGTCTCAAATCTGATTGATCTACAGCTGACTTTAAAGGTCACACTTCGCCATTGACGACATTAAACATTTGTATATAGAATTTTTTTTTGTCCATTTTCAGGATCAAAAGTAGGGGTCCTGTTAAAAAACCATTGAATTCGTATTTGAAAATTACTCCAAAAACGATCTGGGGATTATTCAGGGGTATCTAGACTTTTTAGATACCCTGTACGTATCAGCTATGATTTGTTGTTGGTATCAAAGAAACCGAATTACTGACAAGAACTATAGACTGAAGAAAATAATTTTAGGCCAAAAAAGTTACATTTGACTACTTATTTTATGTATTTACTAAACACAAGCTTCTTTTTAGAAATATTTCTTCAACCTTATTTAATTTGGATTTTAATTGCTATACGATCTAAAGGAAATGCTTGAAACCTTTCAATGAATATTGTATCCAGTTCTTTTCGTTATGAGACGCTGAGTGTAATTTACGATTAGAATACTTGCAAAGATAAATTAAACCATCCTAGACTTGTTGGCAATGCATTGTTTTACTGTTATGTGCCAGTGACCACCTTCAGTGCCAATATCAGACCAGTTAGGTGACGTTATAGATTGTGTGTCTCCCGACCTACAAGTGCAAAATTTAACTCAATTGGATACCGAGAAGTAGTTAAGATTCAAGTTATTAGATTTATCAACACCGACCAGGATAGGTAAAGTCAAACATGTTTTTATTGTTTTTTCTGGAAATCCTCATTTGTGGAGGTGTTTTTTATCTTACATTGAGTGAGATGATGTCACATAGTCACACAGCAACTTAGCAATAACAGTTTTAGAACATTGAATTCAACTATCATTGGTTACAGACGTACCACGACTCGTAGTTTCTCAAAATCGACATATATCTCTGTTATATATTTTAACGATGGCTGATGTCAAGAGTTTGGCTAGTACAAACGAGTATTAGAAAATTGCATGAATTTAATAAACGAAATGAAGCTGGGAGCTTTGGTACCAAACGCTTTACCTTCTCCCTTCAGAAATTAATGCATTTTAATACATTTTTCAACTGATCACAGTTTCCCTTCACATCTAAACCACCCCAGTGCCATGAATATTATAGGGTGCGGTTAAATGTATTGGTCTCGCTGTTCCAGTATAATGCGAACATTACTCTCGCAACAATATCCTACTATAAAGTTTCTGCAACATGTCGATTCAGTAAAGTGTGCCTGTGACAGAAAAGAGTGGAATAAAAAAATATCACCAGGCAGTCGGCGTTTATTTCATCATAAAATGCAAATTATGACCCATGACAACATAGAAGATGAATCCTTCATTCCTATCTGTGTGTGTACTTAATAAAAAATGCAGCAACAGAAATAACCCGTAGAATATATAACAAACATATGCTGTGTAAGAGTAACACTAAATGTTTTTATAGCAAAGTCGATGTAAAATAAACTATTTACTTGACAACTGTAATTTTGAAATTAACCTGAGAATCATTTTGCGAGGATTATGTTGGGGATACAAAGGCCCAAACACTATTAACTGACTTCTAAAGAGAAGGAAGTATCACATTTCAATTTATTTGAGGTTGTGTCTTTTTACAAATAAATTACTGACATTACAAAAATTATTGCAGGTGTAAATAACGTGCATGAGTGAATAAACATATGAATTATTGAAGAGAATGAAATGAAATGCATAACTTGAAATTTCATTTGATCTGACACGTTCGGCCCGACACCACGACTGACATGACTGACACCACGCCCGACACAACGTCCGACATCATGACTGACACCACCACCGACACCACACAATACATTGATCTTAGAATACCCATACATTTTAATTTTCTGTGTAAGAAACAGGGACCAGGTAATATATTAAGTCTCTTCTTTTATAAAAATCAATAATAATTAGGAAATAAACTAATATTACATCCAATTAAAATATAATACATGCACAAAATTAGCTGTTCGTTCTAATAAAAACACCAATCCTCTATTTGGAGTATCTTAAATTAGAAGCTTGACATAACGTCAGAAGGCTTCATATTATAAAGTAAATATTTTATATTACGACGTCTGCATAATAATTGAAATTTAATACGTGGAAAAGGTTAACATGTAAAAGTTCAAAAACTTGTATTCAAGAATTAAATTGTTGTATTTGTATTCGTCACTAGCTGGCGTCACTATTAATTAAACATGGAAGAAAAATGACCGGAATTTCTTAATATCGCATGTAGACTGTATGCTTCTGAAGGTAGCAATGTACATTAATAACGACCCTAGAGCATATAGTTAATGTGACTTTAAAAACATAAACAAAATAGTATTGTTTTATTAAGTTCTTATTAATAGCGAACCTTAGAGCATATACATCTTATGACTTAAGAGCATTAAGCCAAAATTATTGTTTTGTGGTATTACGAAATTGAAACCAAACGTTAAGTTTCTTTCGTACACCATTTGGTATATTTTTTTGCCGCAATTACAATTCTTCGGAAATTAATTTTTGGTTGCACACAATTGATCGGGTATGAGGTTCAATTGGCAAGTTAATGAATCATCAAATCTTTTATTGCTTGCTGAAATAGGTGTATGATTTATTGGGGTTGACTTGTTAAGTAAAAATAGTTATTATTGATGAGACTGATTCGACTTTTAATTTAATATGTTATAATTAATGTGACCATATTATATAGTGCCATTATTTTTATTTTTTATTTGAATATTAAATAAGTGAAGTATGTTCAAAATATTCATATGGCTTTATTCAATCATGAATTTCAACGTTGGTATTCCTGCATTACGTAGTTTTTATTTAATTAAAAGGCACACAACAAATTACACTTAGGCTTAATACTTGAGTCGTACCAAAATAGTGACAACTATTTTAAATTCTCCTGAAATTTCCATTTCCATTATTAATGATGATAAAAGGAAAGAAAACCAGAGACAGGGATATAACAAGAAACGGAATGTATTATTCGTAAGAAGTTTTCGCTTTTATCGTTCAGTCTCAATTGACTGTCGCTCTTTTTTTATTTATAAAAATAGTGTCGAACCTATACTAAATTGTGTCCCTTTTAATGTTCTGGGAATTAAAATATTATAATTCCTGTAATATTTTTACTCAGAAAAGTACATATATTCAACATACTATGAAGAAATTCATTCTTTTGTTAAAAATGTATAATTTTTTATATTACACTGAACAGTAAGTTCAGCAGATATTAACATTTCACTGCTTTCAAACGGAGTGACTCAACATAATTGTGAAGGAACAGCAGATCAATATATGGTTTATTTTTATATACGTTTAGCTTCTGTTTTTTTATGTTCCTTTAGAATTGAAACTGTAGAATGTAGTATCTTTATTAACATTAAAATGTGATTACAAGTTTTGAAAAACTTAAGACCCTCAAGTTAATCAATCAACAAGTCTTGACAAACGACCGTGAGGATAATAAAATTAGTCTCCAAAACGAACTTGTTAAAATTATACGGTATATATATATTCTAGTTTGTAGATATTTCTATTAAAAAAGTGTTAAATACTTAATGATTTGTTATCAAGTTGAAAGTGTAACATATTATCTTACTTCAATGATTTTTGTGAATTTGTAATAAATAGATACAAACAATTAAAATAAAAACTAAAATCAAATTATACCATTAACATAATACTATTTATGCCATTCATTTAGTAGGAATTTAAAATATCTTAAAAACTAAATAATGAATGAAAACTACTAATATGTCATTTAATTTTTAAAACTTATAACTACTTAAATAATTTTTATTGGTCGTTTATATCTTTCCGCTAATGATATGTTAATTTTGAAAATGTATAAAAAATACCTAAAGATCTTGAAAAAAACTATTTGTGAAAGAAATTTTCTTCTCGCAAATAGCTTTCAGTTTTAATTCCTTAGTTATGCTGCTCATATATTACCGTAGGTGACTCTTATTATTATTTTCAATTAGTAGTACTAAGACCGAGAATAAGTTTGTAAGACCAAAGCAAGGCCAAGAACAGTACCAAGACGGCTAAAGTATTGACCTTGAGCTACTTGTCAATAGCTTGACAATGAAAACAGAGGTTTTCACCAAACGTAATATAATTAGTTAAGATTTTTGATTCTGTTTAAAGTTGAAATAAGAATAAAAGAAGAATTAAAAAAGTGTGGCTATTTACGAATTTTAGATACTAACCGCAAAATTGGCGTCAGGATCATTGAGATATTGCTCATTGATCATTTATAAATATGAGAAAAACGAGTCACTAGAAATTTTCAAATTGGCTGTATTTACTAGTGTAACCTAATAATTTTAACGCAGGAATGTCGCGATATAAATTCGCGGCTTTACTGAAGTTGTCGAAACAAATTATGCTACTAGCCTTTCGAGAAACAAATCCTGAACAACATATATTAGTCTAAAACTGGTAGACAGCGTAACTCGTTCCTCGAAGTTTACTTGAACTTCCATCATCTTAAAATGATTGATCTCACAACGTTTCAACAGCTTTGGATCTGCTATAGTCATCAGGTGAATGATTATTCCTCGCATTTATACCCTTAACCCGTCATGCTCATTGGGTCACTTAATCCTGGCGATTGGTTGTCGGTGATCGGTAGCGGTAGTGGCTCCCGAAGAGGTCTCAAAACGTTTTTAATTTGGACGCTGGGCTCACTGATGCCTGGTCACAGTTGATGTTATGGTGTTCGGTTCATGCCTGATTAGACTTTGTTAGCTCTCCCCTTTGAGTAGCTAGGTGCTGTTCCTTAACCCTGGTTTCCAGTGGTCAGTTAGTGTCCCCAATATAGCGATTGCCGTATTCACAAGTATGCTGTATATACAGTTTTTTTGTACTGCAGGATTATCCGGTTTTGTTTGTGTGATAATGCTCCTTAAGGTGTTGTTGCTCTTGAAAATCATTTTGATTCCATATTTGTGTCCAATACGTCTAAATTTTCCGACCGGCCTTTAATGTGTGGTCGTAATATGGCTGCTATCTTGGTTTCCTCTTCCTACCTAGGAGGTTTCTCCAATTGTTGCCAATGCCTTGGTAATGACTATTTTCGGATATTAATTCGTCAAAAGGTAATCTATAAGTTACATGTGCTCTTCTTTTAGGGCCTCTGGTTTGCTGTGAATATGTTTGGCTCTATGGACTAGTGTTTTGATGATGCTAGTTTTCGTTGTTTCTGGGTGATTAGAATTGTAGTGTAGGTATAACCCTGTATGAGTAGCCTCCCTGTACATTGTTTTTTCGGTTCCGGTCCTAGTCCTTTGGCACTTTACATCAAGGATGGTAGGCATCCACAATCTTCTCTCTCCATGATGAATTTGATGAATGGTTGTGATCGGTTTAGATGCTCCAGAAATGCCTGTAGTTCTCTCTCTCTTCATATTGCCAAATAATGAAGGGGTCATCCAGAGTTTTGGTTGCTTCTTGTACCCCTTGAGTGTATTATCTTCGAAGCATTCCATGTAGATGTTGCCGATGGTTGGCGATAAGGGGGATCCCATAGGCAATCCACCTTCTTACATGAAGAACCGATCCTTGTCCTAAAAGTAGCAGTCCTTGAGGCAACATTGTAGTAAGTTCATGATTGAATCTATTGGCAGGCCCGTTCTATCATCAGGGTTTCGTCCTCGGTAAGTTTCTTTCTCACTATGTCCAGAGATTTGTGTAATGGTACGTACGTTCGTCAAGAGGTTTTCAACGTCGAAATTTACTAAGCGATGTTCTGGCCCAAGTTCCATGGAATCGATGATTTAGACAAAATGCTTTGCGATGATGTTTGCCCTCCAAAGGTTGGATGATTGGTAGGAGGAATTTTGATAATTCTGCTGTTAGTGAGTTATGTGAGCTTTAATTGTTCTCAGCGGTACTCCAGCCTTGTGTTTCTTGGGTTATCCATAAAGATGTGGTGGGTTGCTGTGATCTGGCGTCAATTTTCTCCTTTTCTCGGGTGGAATCGATTCAGCATTATTTCTGATAGTGTTGTAAGTTTTCCGTTCTAATTGGAGTTCTGTATGAGTAGCCTCCCTGTACACTGTTGTTTCGGTTCCGGTCCTAGTTTTGGCACTTCACATCAAGGATGGTAGGCATCCACTCTCTTCTCTCTCCATGATGAATTTGATGAATGGTTGTGATCGGTTTAAATGCTCCAGAAATAGTTGTCTCTCTCTCTTCATATTGCCAAATAATGAAGGGGTCATCCAGAGTTTTGGTTGCTTCTTGTACACCTTCAGTGTATTATCTTCGAAGCATTCCATGTAGATGTTGCCGATGGTTGGCGATAAGGGGGATCCCATAGACATCCACCTTCTTACATGAAGAACCGATCCTTGTCCTAATAGTAGCAGTCCTTGAGGCAACATTGTAGTAAGTTCATGATTGAATCTATTGTCAGGTCCGTTTTCTCATTTTCGTCCTTGGTAAGTTTCTTTCTCACTATGTCCAGAGATTTGTGTAATGGTACGCACGTTGTCAAGAGGTCAACGTCGAAATTTACTAAGCGATGTTCATATTCGATATTCCGTTCTGTTCATCAGGATGGTGGCATTTCCTTGATTTGGCGTCAATTTTCTCCTTTTCTCTGATGGAATCGATTCAGTCTGATAGTGTTGTAAGTTTTCCGTTCTAATTGGATCATTTGACAATAGCTTGCATTTCCCCTTCGAGATTACGTTGTCAATTTTCATATTGTATTCCGTTCTGTTCATCAGGATGGTGGCATTTCCTTTGGTAGAATGATGATGGATTTGTCGGTTCTTAAGCGTTTTAATGATCCTCTTATGGAATTCGTTGATGTTTTGTTTTGATGTTTCGTGTTTACTCAACAGCGGATCTGATTTTCCACAATTCAATTATGTACTCATACGATTAACATGATTATATATGTAAATGCGAATTTAATACTGACGTCTAAAAAAACTGCAGCTACGAAAAATGTATGTATGCGGCATAAATTAGTTTGTATAAGTACTAATCTAAAATTTACTACTACCACGGGAACTGTTACCAGAACAGGTGAATATAATGTGCACAGACAGAGAAGCGGTTAAGTAATCATTGTCTAAATAAGGCTATTGATAATTAGTTACTAGCTCTTCAACCAAGCTTACATTCTAAGCAAGTTAAAAGTTTTGACAGGTCTCTAAGAGTAGAAATAGTGAAACCCCAATTTCTTAAAAAGTTCAACCAAGCGTATATTCTCAGCAAATTAAAAGTTTTGCAGTTCTCTACGAATAAAAATAGTGAAACCCTAATTTCTTGAAAATATATGTTAACTAATCAATTATAATTCACATAATTCCGTTTAATCGACGACTTCAATCTACATTTGTCGACTTCATATAAAACTGGAGTCTGAAAGAGTCCCCAAACGTTGTTTTGTATGGTAGAAATTCATTGATTCAAATGTTATACTCGTAGTAGAGTTCATGATAAATTTCTTGTCTAAAATACATTACGCTGATTCCCGTCGGTTATCATCGTGTCGATGAAACACGTCGCATCAGAGCTGAACGATGAAACTCTATGTAATTCGTCGTCATACAGCTGTCATCATATACACACATCAGTCTTGACCTTTGAATAAAAAGATGGCAGGAAGGAACAAATTACCACTTTTGAGTTGTCTGGGAAGGTTGATGCAAATGGCGGACTCAACATTTCCGGTATCAGTGGCGTAACTCATAGCAAAGTTGTGGCACAGAATAATCATTCTGTGGTTCTGGTTTATATGCAATAAAATTATAAATTAGCCAGCTAAAATTACATACAGCCAGATGGAAATATATGTCCTCTCTGTGGAAAAAGTTTTTGCAGACTACACAAAATTTAAGATTGAGAAAATTTTTATAAACTAATAAATAACGTTTTTTAAAACCAGAGACACATTTCTTAACATGTGAAATAATATTTCAAAACCGTTTGGTAATTTTCTTTCTTGCACAGACCATAAAATTTGTAACATAATATAAGTACCTTTGTGGAGTGGAAAGCTTGAAATCCTTGGAAAAACCTGAAAACATCCTTTCGAATTGATATAAAATAAAATTATTAATTAGCAAGGAGAAAAAATATATATTATTTGAGTATTGTAAAAACCTATTACAAATATAATTTGTAGTCCAATGTCATAGTGAGTATTTTCATTGTTCGAATAAAAATAAATATTCTATAAAATACAAACTTTTTGTAATATAAAAATATTTCATATGCACCTAAATGAATTTACATACTTAAATACAGATATGTGCATATATTCAACCCGACATAGTAAAATTATATTGAACAGTATGTCACATGTTAAATATATTTTCTTTTTTATCCTTTGTTTCTTTTTAGCATTTGTTTCATATTTTTTGTCAAGTGCCTAATGAAACATGCGCTGATAAAATGTTTGAGTAAAAGAAAAACTGCTCTGTAGCGTAAATAATTAAGGTTGTCATATTCTAAAATTTCTATAGCTGTATGAATATGAGCCCGTGTGAGATTGTGTATTGTTCTATATGAGAAAGCATTTCCAACAAGTTTTACTTTGAGATATTTCGTAACTCTTATTCACAATATTTAAAAAACAACTCCAAGTTTATATGTTAGTGTTACTGCTTTGATGAAATTCTGCATAACAATCTTTTAAACCTATTAAAATTGCAGCCAACTTGACTAGATTTTTTAATGGCTGGATCTTTTGCTGTTAAGGCAATACTTAAATTATTTTGCAATTTGATGACAAGCAATTTAATTTTATTACATATGAAATGATTTGTCTTTTCCCTAGCCAACTTTTAAGAGCCGAAACTACAGCAGAAGTTTCTATATTCATTGGTAGTTGAAACAGCAAAAAACTGCAAATACTGTTAAAGTTTAGTCTCCACTTGTCACAAATTCCAGGTTTTGGCAGAACCCTAAAACTGGCCTATTTTTCTACGCCACAATTTTTACACCTGAGCCTCTTTTAAAATTAAGAATATTTCAAGGATATAAGGATGTTATTTTGCACAAAAAGCACATTGACGACGTTAAGGGTCAGTAGACACCATGAATATACCCTCAAATAAACAAAGAAATTTATTTAAACAATATGCATATAGTGCACTAAAAGTATATTTTCACAAAATATTTGGTAACTTTGAGCTGGCACACTTTGTAACGTTGCTTATCCCATAAAATTGATCTATCTGAAACAATAAAAAAGTCAATACAAAAGCATTGTGGGATTGCCTTAATTACTTACATATTTTATTCTAATCAATCAAAACAATCTTCACAAAAATGTTGTGTACACATAACAGTAGTCTTTTTTGCAAACTAATTCCTTTTCACACAATCTTCAACAACATTTTCTGTTGCTTACAATGAGGAAAACAGCAAATACTGAACCTATAAAATAGGTAATTTACTTTTTGAATATTTATAAATTACTTACCAATGAAATGTAATACCCAAAGATTTAGTATTTGGTGTATGAGAACATCCACATTTACACAACTAGCCATTTCGCCATATATAGTTTTGCCCTTAACACTGCTAAATTATGAGTTGAATTTCATCTCTCAGCGAATAAACTTACCGTAGTGAGCTACGATACAAAATTAGGCATAATTAAACACTAGTAACTGACATCAACAACAAATACAGTAAAAAAAATTATGTTCTAAGGTCTTAATTAAGAAGCCCTGCCAAAATGGAAGTATGAACCTTAGAGCTTGTACCTTCTGGAGGTAGCCTGCACTGCACAAATATCGGGGTACGACTAAAAAGAGGGGGTGCAATAGAGAGGGCAAGAGGCTATTTCACTCAGTTGTGAGCTGCTTCCATGTTGTTCATTAGCTGCTTCCACCCACCAAGTGAAATAGCCTGTTACTGTCTCTATTGCTCTCTCTTTCTAGCCGTACCGTAAATTTTTACATTGCAGGCTATTCCCTGAAGGTACATGCTCTAAGGTATGAACGACGATAAAACACTATGAGTTAGCATCCTTTGGCATGGCGTGTTTCACCGCCACGAAAAAACTGACAGGAATCATCGTAATGTGTGGGCCCTTAACATGTAACAGACGTTAGTTTAACCGTCTTGTTGATGAATATTAATTTTTTTCTACCCAGTCACGCGCTATGATCAGAAATCAAAACCCTACTATTTTCAGAAAGCATTATAAAGAAAATTACATTCAATAATTTATTAATATATCAAATTTTTGAGTACAATCCGGAAGAGGTGCCGATATCTTACAAAACCAAGACATCATTGAAAATATTACCACGATGAAAAAAATATATAAGTTTGAAGAAAATATAATTCAAATTATTAATTGACAAATATGCAGGTCAGTATAGTTGTTAAATATTATTATAGAAATGAAGACGAAACTGGAAATGCAAGACCATGAGCAAAGTGACAACAAAAACTGGCCTAATAATAGGGACTACAAGTATGGTAATAGGAAATTACTAGTAAATAAAATATGTTCCTCTAGATGTTTTATTAACGATAAGGAAACTAAACATACAACAAATTTATATTTTTCTATCAGTTTATTTATTTTACAATATTTAGTGATGTTAGATCTCCTAAGGATACTTTGAAAATGAGGAAACGTCCAATATTGTTTTATCCTTAAAAGAGCAGAGAACAATATATGTCTGTTCTTAATGATGCATCTGTCAATTGCTATACAGTCTAGTTTTAGTAGTCATATAATAGTTGCAGTTCCAGAGAGCTGAAACAAATTTTTACGAATGGTCAACGAATTAATATTAACAGTAAACATTACAAAGAAAAAGTTGCCAGGCTCTACAAGAAGAGAGGGGATACCAGACAATATTATGCAGACCAGTTCTAGAAAATCTAAGAATTTGTGAGAAACGTTTACAGTTTTTATTTAAAATTACACAAAATAGAGGTGGTAGAGAAGATAAATGGGACATATTGCCCGAAATGTCGGGGCTTCATTATGCAAAAGCAAGTGTGGTTTTAATACCTTATATATTAGCAATAAGTTAAAAATCTATTGTCCATTTAAATATTTTATTGGGCTTCCGACTGTTTTCGCAATATTTATGAAGAACCAGAACGTCTCACATTTCTGCTTGTGTTAATCTTTTTTAAGTAATCGGACCGAATTTGATTGATGTTGAGATAACATTGACCTCGTATAGTGACTTTCGCTCATATCTCAATGCGTTTTTTATTTAATATATTTTAACAAATTAATTTAAAATATGGAAAAAATGTAATTGTATTTCTCATTATGTGCCCTTTCATTAGAAATATTACATAAAAACATTTTAAATTTTTATAATTATTTTTAATTCTATAATTTGCGACCCAAAATTCATATTAGTATTCTCTCATTATCTTTCTTGCAAAATTCCAGTGAGGAACTATATTTCGAATTTCTGATCATAAGTTGACGTCTTATGGTTTCGGAAATAAAGTGGCGAATGAATCGATTTGTATGTATTTGTTAATAACTATTAAGTAAAATATTTGAATAATATAAAAATATAAAAAAATACAATTGTATCAATCAACCCTGTCTTTTGATATTTTACATTTGATAAAAATATATATTTCGTTTTATTTACTGTTTTTCAAAAAAATACACGTTTAATTTTATAATTTTAATTTCTATATCTCTTAGGTCTCTAAAACTGATCTAGTGTTTTTCCTAGAAAAAAAAGTATTTTTCCTGTAATGTTGAAGTGAGGCCCTATATTTCTATTTTTTTTTCAAACTTTTACGTCTTATAGTTTCCGATATAAAGAAGGGCAATTGATATGTATATATATATATATATATATATATATATATATATATATTCATTCCTTTTAAGCAAATTGTTTTAAAAATTAAAAAATATATATCTGCATTCCTAATAATAAACCGTCCTTTCTTTTAATATATTATATGTGTGTTTGAAATATTTTTTTGTCAATTAATTTTATAATTTGCCCCGTAAAATTATTATTAGGGTTTTCTCCTTATTTTTCCTGCAAACTCTGGGAAACGTTCTATATTATAATTTCGGAGATAATGGCGGGAATGGTCGATTTTTGAAAAATCTCACCCTAGAAATAGGTACCTCTAAAATCAAGTTTTCTTTATTTACGATTCGTAGTCCTGATCGAGTCATCCAACTATACAATGATAGGAAATTTGAAACTTTTACCTCCATTATTTTCGGAAAAATTGGCTTTTAGTTGATATAATGACAGATGAGGCCGATTGAATGAATCTGAGTACATATTGAATGTACAGAACTCTACCTTTGAAAGGTGATGGCTGTCAACATTGTTACCTCTATACCATTCTGTACAAGACACTAGTGGCCCTTGCCGTAAACTTGGCTTGGAAGTTGTCAATTATTTCTGTTAACACCTAAAGAAGCTGTGGGCACATTGCTGGTTTTAAAGGTTTAATATAGGTTTTAGTACAATAATTCAAACCCTCAAAATCTTAAACAAATAAATGAATTGGTTTGAAAAATTCTAATAATTTCAATTACGTAAACTATCAAACTTGAAATCAAAAGGCTAAATTCAAAAGCTTTTATTAGTGTGACCCAGTTTTGTTTAGTTTCCTTGCCCAGTCCTCCTATTCATGAAACTTTTGCTGATACGATTCACGCATCAACGTTGGTGATATCTATTTTTTACCTTTCTTTACGGCCCGCCACGTTTCTGACCGGTGCAATAAGCTGCTTTTGAAAAGAGTATTATATACACATCGTATTTTCGTCTTGTTTATGTTTCGCTCTATAGGATTATCTTTTCTTCGCTACCATACAGAACTTTTACACATAACGCTTTTGTCTAAGACACATTTAACGAAGCATTAGTATGTTTCATTACAGTTATTTCTAGTAATAATCCAATTATAGTCGTATGTTGAATGTAATGCTACTAAATAATTTTTATTCTTAGTGCGTCTAAAAGTAAACATATTTTTTTTATATAGGTTTAGCGACTTCATATATTTTTATCATTAACAGATATTTCTTAGACATTTTTCAAGTAGTCTTAAGTTTATAAAATGTGTGTGCAATTATTGCTTGAAAACTATATTAAATGGTGTCTTGTGTGTGAGTGGCCCTCTTATAGCTCAAATATCACGATATATTACTAAATCCAGAAATGTGATTTACCCAGGCATTTTGCATACCACCACGACATTTTAATTACTTTCGTTACAAATTTCTCCTGTTCGAGATATTATCTACACCAGAATTTGTTATTTGTCTTATTTTTACAGTAAAAATGGCAAGCAAAAAAGACTTGTTTAATTTGAACAATCTGAAGGAAACACCGTAAATTTGAAGGATATTACAGGAAGATGATGATTGTCAGGTGAATTTCGGCGATGATGTGAGAGTGATGACGATTATATTCAAATTCGCGAAGAGGGTACAAAAATGAATGAATCTGATAAAGAAATAAATTTGCAGAGTTGCAGGATAATGAAAATAATTTCTTCGTTAAAGATAATACAAAGTATACCACAAGTCAAGATTTCGTATAAAGGTGCACAAACTAAAAAGGAATTTACCACGCGTTATAAGGGATACTATAACGCCTTTGAATGATGGAATTATTTCTTTACGAATGGAATGTTGAATAACATTACACACACTTCACACAAATCCGTACTCTGAACTGGCAAAAAAAACTACAGTCGTCAAAGGGAATCCAAACAAGGCGAGTTTTTATAAGGCCTTTTAGATCCGGGGTATATGAAACAAATGAGCAGAGTGTGAAAGATATTTGGGGTACCAGTTGACACAGCGTTGAAAAATTTTGCTTTGTTTTAATTATCTATATTATTCGCTGCCTCAGATTTGACTATAGTGCAGTAAACTTCGTGGGTTCAAATTAAATTTTAAAAACTGATCTTCACTTTTACTTTCTAGAACTTTATTTACAAATAAAAATCCAATATTTATAACAGCTGATTCCGAAAACAATTTACATCGAAATAATAGCACGACTCTTCTCAGCTGAACTAACTATGAAATGTACAACCGTCCCGTTTATAATTTACAGTCCACTGTTGTTCCAGTGTTCCATTCCAACACGTTTTTGCTGAATAGAAGGTTCCGGATCGTGATAATTTTATTATCCCAGACGGTCAATGTTTTATTTTCATTGGAATGACTAATGTAGGTATCTCCAGCGGCGGCGAATATATATATATATATATATATATATATATATGTTATATACGTCGTAAACAATACTTAGAATAATAATATGACAACACCGTGTAACCGGTCAAATGAGTCGTTCACATGGTGTCATATTACACGATATAGCAATTCCCAGGAAATACGCAAATGCCCATCGCACGTGTAAAACTGCTGATGCTGACAATGCAAGACGTAGCTTATAAATGCACATGCGATGGCTGTGAGCGTCATTAAGTGTATCGCATTCAATTATCTCATTTATATTTTAACGTAATTTTTGAAGTTAAATATTTAATTTGTGTTTTAAATAAAAATAATTTTTTTTAAAAAAGCATTTGTGTTTGTGAAGATATAAAATTGGCGCAGTCAGTAGGATTGTTCCAAAACGACTAGAACACGAGAATTCTAACTAGTCGTGGTGGTTTCCAAACCTTCGTGGGACAATCAACCTCTTGCTGGAGACACAACTGGAAGCGAGCTAGCACCAGGAACACGCAACGGCTAACCAGTGCAGTCAACTTACAGAACAGTCCATGCCAGGAATTATATTGTAAGGATTACGTTATTATTATTTTATTATTTCCATTTATTGATACACTTAATCACCATTTCTATCATCAAAGATAAATCCTTTAATATTCCTTAAATATTTTAAACATATTACATCACTACCCTTGATATATTCAGTTCATTTTTTTTTGAGTAAAATTGCAAGGTAAGAAATATTTTTGACCAATTTTGGTACATATTGATAATTACACATTAAATTTATACCATTATTTTGAACGACAACTTATAATAACTTGATCTAATTATTTTAATATCTATCTAATTTCACATTTATTTATTTAAACATTGATTTATACGTTTTACCATTGTCAATTCGACAAGATAATCTGATTTAAATTTTTAATATTGTGCAAATACTTTGACTATGACCACTACAAGGCAAGGTGCAGCCACTCCAACTGTGGAGCCCTATAAAATTTCCGAGATTTTTGCGATAGTACGAGTACGGAGTACGACGGTAACCCTATCTTTCTAAATACCTTTATCACATCATGTAACACCGCCCACAGTATGGCGACCGATAACCAACAGGTCTTACTTATACTCCACATAAAAAATAAACTCCGTGGCAGGGCAGCGGAATTAGTAAATTCACGAAACCCTAGCCTGTTAACTGAAATCATTACTCTTCTCGAAAACCACTTCGGAGACCCCCGAGACCTATCGGCACTCATTCAAGATCTCCAACGAATGAAACAATTATCATCCGAGTCACCCTTAACTTTCTCGACTAGAATTCAGACTCACCAGGCAAAAATGTTGGCCGCAGTCACAAAACAAAATATAACTTCCAAGGAAAAACAAGCCCAAATAGATCTCATTGAACCCATGGCACTAAACAGCCTTCTTACAGGCCTAGAGCCAAAAATGGGACAATTAATTCGAGCAAGCGACCCAAAAGATATCTTAACCGCGATCTCTAGAATTAAAAGAGAAATTCAATTAAATCATCTCGAAACTCAAAAATTCTCTAACTTCAAAAATACAACTCCGACCTTTAGAAGACCCAACCAATTGCCACCCCCAAAACACTGTACATTCTGTAAGAGAATGGGCCATTCAGTTAATGAATGCATCACTAGATCGAGGCAATTCCAACAGAATCAAAGCTTTGGACAAAATCAAAGTTTTGGGCAAAACTTTCAAAGACCTCGCCCTAATCCATTCGCCCAAAATTTTAATCAACAAAATTATCAACAACCCCGCCAAACAAACTTTCCTCCCAATAGGAGTTTCCAACAACAACGCCCATCAACAAGCAATCAACCCCCAAATACGGACCAATTTAAACCGAACCCTAATTTTTACCGCCAACAACGTACCCATCACCTAAATAATCATGAGTTCGAAAATCCTAGAAGTGAACAGACTTATTCGAACCCAACACCCAACGAGTACCAATACACAGATTTCGACTATAACGATTATTGTTCCTACGACAATTACCAGAACGACTTTAACGATTACTTTAAAACAGACTTCGAGAGCGAAAATTACTCTCAAAACTACGAAGAACTTTCTCCTACAAATTTTCAGGACACTACCCCTCAACCAGAGCCCCCGGATATGTCAGACCTTCAAACCCACATTCAAACCTTGAATTTAGACAGCTTCGACCCCAACCTGAATATCCCCGAACAGAGATTTCTGTAAGACCCCTCTTGTCCGTAAACTCTAAGAACTTATATTACATCACCGATGCATCCAACACCTACAAACTTCTTGTGGATACCGGTGCAGGACTCTCTATTTTTAAGCCAGAAACTTGCAAACGATTCAGGGAAAGGTTCCAAGAAAATGTCGTCATCCAGGGAATAACTAACGAGAAAATTCATATCAACGAATCGACTCTCGTCCCGTTTAATATCAATGATCCTCATAAGGTTTACATTTGCAATATCGATATCGAGTTCGATGGATTGTTAGGTTCCGATTTCTTGGAACATTATAATTGCATCGTTGATTTCGAAAAGAAGCAACTAGTAACCAACTTCAAAACACTTCCGTTATATAAAGTAACAGACGATTTAATCAGTAAAGACATCCCCAAAAAATTTTCATGTGACCCCGTCAACACAATTTCTATTCAACCACGTACAGAGCAAATCTGTAAACTTACTTGCAACCTTAGAGATACAGACGCCTTATTAACAGGCATAGAAATTGAAAAAGTCCATCTTCCGAATGCTCTAGTAAAAGTCGACAGCAATGGCCAATTTCTGACATCCGTATTAAATGCAAATGCCATCCCTAAAACTATAAATTTCACTGACATTAAACTTGAGCCTTTACAACATTTCAGTGTGAATTCTATTTCACAAACCAACCAACAGACAACAACATACTAGAACGACAAGAGCAAATTTTCAATCAACTCCGACTTGACCACTTAAACGAAGAAGAATCCGACTTAATATCGCAACTATGTCTTGACTACTCTGACATATTTTATCTCGAAGGAGACCATCTGTCATTTACCAACGAAATTAAACATACCATCGAGACTAACAACTCTAGACCAGTTTTCACGAAATCTTATCGCTACCCTCAGATTCATAAAGAGGAAGTTAAATCCCAAGTAACGAAAATGCTAGACGAAGGTATTATACGCCATTCAAACTCACCCTGGTCCTCCCCTGTATGGGTAGTACCGAAAAAACTGGATGCTTCAGGAAAGCAAAAATGGCGCGTTGTAGTTGATTATCGAAAACTCAACGAACTAACGGTTGATGACAAATATCCTCTCCCTAACATTTCGGACTTATTAGATCAACTTGGCAAATGCCAATATTTCACAACACTTGACCTCGCCTCAGGATTCCATCAGATTGAGATTGACCCAAAAGACATTTCCAAAACCGCGTTTACCGTTGAGAATGGGCACTACGAATTCGTAAGGATGCCCTTTGGTCTAAAGAATGCCCCTTCAACATTCCAGAGGGTTATGGACAACATTCTTTTAGGTATTCAAAACGAACGTTGTCTCGTCTATATGGACGACATAATCGTATACTCTCCCACTATCAACGACCATTTGTCTCGTCTTACTGATGTTTTTAAACGCCTACGAAAGGCAAACCTCAAGATTCAACCCGACAAGTGCGAATTCTTCGCAAAGAAGTTGCCTATCTCGGACATCTGATTACCAAAGATGGAGTTAAACCCAATCCATCAAAGGTAGAATGTATATTGAAATTTCCTCAGCCCCAAAATCAAAAAGATATCAAATCCTTTCTGGGATTAGCCGGGTATTATCGTCGATTCATACCCAATTTTGCTAAAATTTCAAAACCACTCACAAAATTGCTGCAAAAAGATGTTTCATTCTATTTCAGTTCTGAATGCGTTAATTCTTTCAATGAATTAAAGCAAGCCCTCACTTCGACCCCAATTTTAATTTACCCCGACTTCAATGAGCCCTTTATTTTGACAACTGACGCTAGCGCATTTGCAATCGGCGCTGTGCTTTCACAGGGACCAATAGGCAAAGATCTGCCAATTGGATACGCATCTAGGACCCTCTGCAAGGCTGAGACCCGATACTCCACAATAGAGCGTGAACTTCTGGCTATTGTTTGGGCCGTTAAACACTTCAGGCCAATAATTTTTGGACGAAAGTTTAAACTCCTGACCGACCACCGCCCGTTAACGTGGCTCTTTTCTATTAAAGATCCAGGTAGTCGACTTGCCAGATGGCGCCTCAAACTCGAGGAGTACGATTATGAAATTATATACAAACCGGGAAAAGTAAATAAGAACGCAGACGCCCTTTCACGCATTCGAATCAACCATTTTGATGAATGTATGACTTTCCAATCGAACACCAAACTCCAACACTACACGATAACTCCCTTAAACGAAAACGAAAACAGTGAGACAGAACAACTTGAAACTGACGACGAAGACAACTCAATTTTTACAGAATTTCGGACATTCGTAGAACGGTATAAGACCGTCTCACTTATCGACTATAGTAAAATTCAGTACTCCAACTGTCAACTCCTTGATAGAGAAAACAAAAATATCTTAGTTTTCTTTCAATCCGGCAATTTAAAAGATTTTCATAACCAAATTCTTGAGGATATCTTCGAAGAGAACGCCGACTTCGAGCAATTCAAAATTAACATTTTTAATAGTAAAAGCGTTCGAAAAAGACGATATTACATTATTCCCCTACCAACTGATTTCGACACTGTGAACGAGGTATTATTTGCCTCAATTTACAAGAGCAAAGACCTTCTAACTGACTCCGAACTATACTGCGTTGAAAATAACTTAGACCTACCTATACTCGAAATGCTTTCGTTTATATTTGCAGAAACAGACATAAAGTGGAAAGTCTGCCAGAACATAACAAAAACAGTAGGAAGAGATCAAGTGCCAATAATACTAGATCAATTCCATAACGGTAAAAACAACATACACAGAGGGATCAACGAAACTATTAGACGAATTAAAGAAAAGTATAACTGGCAAGGTATTACAAAAGACGTAGAAAACTTCATTAGAAACTGTCAAATCTGTCAGACAACTAAAGCTTTCCGTAAAAACCTTGACAACCCATTAGTAGTAACAGAAACTCCAAGAACCCCTTTCGAAAGAATAAACATCGACATTCTCGAAGTTCCTAGCAGAAATTACGCCCTCACTATCCGAGACGAATTAACTAAATATTCCCAGGCCTACCCGATTAGCGACAAGTCCGCCAAAACCGTCGTTAGTACACTCTTGGTGTTTTTCCAACACTTCGGAACGCCTCTGAGAATACACTGCGACTACGGTCGTGAATTCGACAACGCACTCCTCAAGGACCTTTGCAAATTGTTCGATATTAAACTTTCCTACTCTAGTGTAGGACACCCCCAATCTAACGGCTCATTAGAGCGTTTTCATTCAACTTTGTTAGATATGATCCGTATTCATAAGGCCGAGCACCCTGACGAACACCCCTTCAATATTCTGCCATACGCAATTATTACCTACAACAACTCCGCTAACAAAACCCATGGGTTCACACCCTATGAACTCGTTTTCGGGCACACATCTAGCCGACCCCCTGAAACCCTCTATAACGAAAAGGACTTGATTTCTAAATACATCAGAGACTTAAATAACCGCATTTCACAGTACTACAAAATAGCACGCGAAAGAACCGATACTCAAAAACAAAAAGCCAAAATTCGATTCGATAAACATGTTTCGGACAAAACCCTAAATTATCAAGTAGGTGACAAGGTTTACGTACGCGAATCTCAGTTCAAAGATAAACTACAAAACAAATTTAACGGACCATTTCAAATAGTAGAACTACATACAAACTCAGCTACTTTACTTAATTCTCGTACTAACCAAAAAACCAAAGTAAACTTTGACCGTATGAAACCTTTCACAGAAGACTGATTTCTTTACAGGGTCATCCTGCTGTTCGGATCGGCAGCATCCCAATTTGAAATAAAGCCAATCAATAACACCCTAGGGATTTATTATCATGAAGAATCACGTATAGCCGTGTCAAATCACAAATGGACTCTTCTAGTTCATAGAAATCTCTCCGCTCTAGAACAAGCTTTCGCTACCAACGACAGAATTCTCGATGCACTAACTTTATCACTAAAAACTAACGTCCACCCAACCAACGTATTCCGTGCTGACGTTCAATCACACATCAACTTACTTAACCAAATCTCAAACTCTGTCAAAAACAAATTCACTGAAATCCACATGGACACTCGAAGGTACAAACGTGGACTAATCGATGGCGCCGGATCAATTTTCAAAGCCATAACTGGTAACTTAGACGCCGCCGACGGCAAGTACTTCACCAACAGTATAAATAGTTTAAACAAAGGACAACTGCAGATCGAAAACCTTTTGAAAAACCAAATCAGCGTAACCACCTCAGTTATAAAGAACTTTAACGAAACTATTCAACGCATTCAGGTCGACGAGAAAATATTTAACGAAAATATTCGAAAAATGGAAAATATGATTCGTAAAGTAAACGACAAAATGGCGTACGTGGAAACAAAACTCTCATTTCTAGAAATGACGGAAAAACTGATGGAAAATTATCTCTTTCTAGAAGACAACTTAAATGATGTTCTTAATTCCATAACTTTTGCCCGTCTAAAAATTATCCATACTTCAATTTTAACTCCCGAACATTTCATTGCCGCCTTACAGGAAATATCACAGAATCTCGTGAAAAATAATTTACCTTTGCCCGTCAAATATTCAAGTATTGCACGATACTTGGAAATTACAGAATTAGAAGCTTTTCAAACAGATTCCGACCTTGTATTTATACTCAGAATTCCACTTATTGAACAGCAATCATTTACTGCTCTCCGCTTATACCCAATCCCCATCTATGATGATAGAACTGGGTTATACCATGTACTCTCATTCACTCATAAATATATAGCAAAAAACGACGATTCCTTACTGTATATTCCGATAAAAGACCTTAGTGCGTGCAAACCGTTGAACAATCAAAATAAATTGTGTTCCGAACTCTATGCATATCCGATAGACTCAAATGCTTTGTGCGAGGCCCAACTTTTAAGAAATTTTAAAAAAGTGCCGGACAATTGTCACAGTGCCGTGATCTCTGCTCAAGGGTACCACGTTCAAAAACTCGAAACCAACGTGTGGTTAATTATGGTTACCGAGCCTCTTAGCATTACCATCACCTGTACCGACATCAATACAAAACCCTTAACACTCAATGTTAACTCTTTATTAAAACTTCAGAAAGATTGCAGTGCCTTCATTGGAATAACCAAAATCGAAGCAGAAGCCACAAAAAGCAGCAACACCCTTGACAACTATCAACCAGTTCTTATCCCTTTCAACTGCTGCGATACCATACCAGAAAAAATTGTCGTTCCCGAACTTAAACCTTTGAAACTCCATGAATTGAATTTCGAGGAGTTAAATGTCGCAAACCACAAACTCAACGACTATTCAAAGGACCTAGACGAATTAATAAATCAGCCATTCGTCAAAAAGAACATTTCTTGGTTCACCTACGTGACAATATTTTCCATAATAATAATTGTCGCTGTATTTGTCCTCCAAACGCTTTGGCGTAAACGCAATACAACCAGCGAAAGTCCATCACCCACAACAGAATTTCAAAAATGTTGCCAAGATTGAGACCGAACCTCCGACAGAACGAAACTGAAGACATCGAGCTAAGTACCCCAAAATAATTTCAAAAATTGTTTTGTAAAACCCATTTATTGCTAAAAAGTATTGTTTTAGGTTTTACTTTTAAGGACCTTAATGCTAATTATATTTTTATTTTATTCATTTATACAATTTACGCTGTTTTATACACTTTTGCCTTCTACAAATATCATATGTATACAACCTTTATATTTTATTATTTTTCAAATTCTATTTTCAGAAAAGTTCCTGTAAAACAGCAACTTTTTCTTTGTGAGGGGAGTTGTTATATACGTCGTAAACAATACTTAGAATAATAATATGACAACACCGTGTAACCGGTCAAATGAGTCGTTCACATGGTGTCATATTACACGATATAGCAATTCCCAGGAAATACGCAAATGCCCATCGCACGTGTAAAACTGCTGATGCTGACAATGCAAGACGTAGCTTATAAATGCACATGCGATGGCTGTGAGCGTCATTAAGTGTATCGCATTCAATTATCTCATTTATATTGTTTAACGTAATTTTTGAAGTTAAATATTTAATTTGTGTTTTAAATAAAAATAATTTTTTTAAAAAAGCATTTGTGTTTGTGAAGATATAAAATATATATATATTATAGCACTGCTTTTCCTTTAATTTTGATCGTCCCGGTCAGAAACATTCTCTCCATGGTAGGGAGCGATAATTTCTTTCATGTTTCGAGAATCCACGGCTGTTGTACTCGATCACCTTCTTTCACCTGGGATAGGAGGACCCCCAAACCTGTGTTGCTGGCACCGGTGTCTAAGATGAACTTGTCGGACTTTGTGGGAAATGCTAGGGCTGAGTTGGAACATATTGCCGCCTTCAGTCGTGTGAATGATGTTTCGCAATCTTGATTCCAACGGAAGGTCTCTTTCTCAGTGGTCTGCCGATGTAGAGGCGCGGCAATGGTGGAAAATCACTCGACAAATCGTCTGTAGTAGGAACAGAGCCCCAAAAAGCTACAAAAGCTACGTAGTTCATGCTGGTCTGTCGAAACCGGTCAATCACGGGTGGTTACCTTGTCTTCGTTTGTGCGGATTCCTGATTCGGAAACGACGTGGCTAAATACTCTACTTCGTTTTGAAACATGTAACTCTTTTTCGAGTTGAGTGTCAGGTTGGCATTGTGGGTGGTTTGCTAACGGAACTTTTGGTAGTCATTGTGTTCTGGTATTTTCCTCGCTGTAACTCCTGTTGCATTTTTTTAGTTTCTGTTTCTTCTTTGTTTTGGATAGCATTGATTTTATCTTGAACTGTGTTTGAATTGAACTGATTTCAAATTTCACATGGATCTGGATGGAATCGATGTAATCTACTTTGATTTCACATGACTTTTTGGCCTCTTTAGGTCGTCGTTTATCTCTTTTGTATCTGATTACACTGTTTGCATTCTTTCATTAACTGTTTTATTAACTTGCGATACTATGGGCATTAATTGTTCAATATGCTGTTGTCTTTTTAATTCATTTTGTTCTTGTTTTAATCCAATATTTTGAAAACATTTTCTCTCTTTAATTCATGAGCTTGTCGCTTTTCTTCTAATTTGGAGAATAGTCTTTCCATTAAATTCTATTGTTTTTTATCGATATTAGTTACAAGGTTCTCTAATTTAATTTTAGGTTTTTCGTCAAAAGAATTCACTACCCTTTGATGAATTTCCTCTTGCTGTTGGTTCTCCTTTTTGCCACGATTTTCCTGGATCTTCTTTTCGTCTAGTAAACCCGTAACCTGTTTGAATTTTTTTTGTTAGTCTCGTCCATTTCTGTCATGCTTCGAGTTACAATGTAAACTTCGTGGGTTCAAATTAAATTTTAATAACTGATATTCACTTTCACTTTCTAGAACTTTATTTACACATAAAAATCCAATATATTCAACAACTGATTCCGAAAACAATTTACATCGAAATAATAGCACGAACTTGTATAACAATAGTATAACAATAAAGGAGAAAATAAGAAACAGATTAGCTACATTTTTAATAAGTTTGTTAAGAATTTTCCAACAACTTGCCCGCTGAGGAAATACTGGAAGATTATCAAGGGCAATGTTCCTTACGCTAAGATATACCACCAAAACCGCCAAAATCTTTGCACAACTTGGTAGTAGGCTGTGATATTTATATAACAAAGCTTTACACAGGCAGACAACCAAATGATCAGTTTCATTTGAGTACGTAATAAATCAGCAAACTTTGCAAAACAAGAGCTCACAGAAAATTGGTTTACTAAATTTAGTTTAGTGGAGGAACTCTAAGAGAAGAAAAATTTCGTTTGTTGGTACTGTGAAATAAATAAAACTCCACTACCTCCTTAGTTTTTATGATCGGATTAAAGGTTCAATACGCACCACATATTATTGCGACATATTCCAGAAAAGGCAATACGCTCATACTTGTTTCCACATAACATAATGATAAGTTCATGTGACCAAGTCAAACCATCTATCACCACATTTCACAACGAGAATAAGGTGGAGTTAAAACTGCTGATAAAATGCTGGAAATTTAATCCGTTGGCTCATTCTGATCCATACTGAATATAAGTCTAATTAATGGTACAAACATGTTATCATGGAAATGAACGAATCTCGAAGAAGATCCTTACTAAAATAATTACTGCAGGACTTAAAACTTGAATATCTGACACAGAAAAGCAAAAAACTAAATGGAATTCCTTTCAATTTCCCCAAATGATTACACAGATATCCAGCAAATACACTCGAAGAACTACCGCATGAACATAGTGAACCACAACATAAAAACCGCAAATACATATGCTGTACATCAGAAGCTGGTTTCAGAAACGGCTTTAGATTTTAATAACGTTATGACTGCAGCAAATTTTTCTTTTGTACTTCATGTCTAAACAATACTACTAAACTTGATGATGAATTTTAGTGTTATGTTTGTTTTTACTATATTATGTTTACAATAACGTGTATTTTTGTTTTAATACCATGACTATGTTTTATTTGGGCTACATCACAAAATGTAGACCATTTTTTGATTTTTAAAAAACCTCACGTTTGTTATTTTAATATATAAAATATTGATTTATATGAATTCTAGCTTTTACCAGCGGCTTCGATCGCGTTGAAGCCCTTAAAAAATATCGAAGATCATTACATTCCAATAGATTTGATACAATCTGATTCCGTATTTAAAACTTATTACATGCAATGAAATTTCAAAAACTGAAAACATCATTTATTGAAATAATTAATTTCAACAAAAATTAATGAAGAACTTAGTAAAAATTGAAAGCAGTGAGTAATAACTAAAACAATTCACTGTCACCTTACCTCAAAAATTGAATTAGTTTTAGTATTGCTTATAAGTGACACAACAAAATAACATTAAATATAGAAAAATTCCAAACAGCTGAAGCTACAGCTATATTAATTTGACCGTCGGTAATACAGCACCTAGGGTTTGAACTTTATTGGCGATGAAGTTGATAAATTTTTAAAAATTTTTTGACAATCATGTCTTTTTCCCCTCCGTAAAAAATATTTTTTTTTAATAAAAACTATGCTATGTCCTTTCTACCTCTAAGAATATATGTACAAAGATGATTAGTTCAGGCGTGAAAGCGTATCAAACAAACTTATACTTACTTCTATAATATTAGTAGGGATTTTTCGACATTCGTATACAAAACATCTAACTGTTGCCCCCTACCAAAGATTAACAACAAAAGTAAGCCATTAACGGTTAGCGGGTAGAAACTTCTCTACATTGTCCTGTTAGGATTTCCTGTAAAGGGTACTAGCAGTAACCTACATACGGGTAATTCGATGAAAATAACAGCCGGCAAAGAGTAACTAGAACTATATATTCCAATAAGACAGCTCATTTAAGAGAACTTACCCGAACGAAAATTTACACCTCCCTCAAGCCTTCCTCAATGGTAGCAAGGTTAAGTTATGTTGAGATGACGAACCAGCAACTCAACATTTCACTAACATTTAAAATTGTTTAGTTTACAAAAGATGTCATAAAAAATTTAAAAAACATTTATTCTGATATCGCAGTGTTAATGCAAAAAAATTAAAAGATTTTACCTAAATAAATTAACGATTTTATTTATTTTCAACAGACGAGTGAAAAGAAGAAAAAATATACAGAATACAGATCCATACAAATTCTAAAAAACATCGGCACAACCATAACAACGTGGGAATTAGTAAAAATAAAATTTATAAAAGTACATCAATTGAGCAGAAACACGGTACCCTCAGTATCAAGTGATCGCTGAACGGCAAATTGTACTATGAAATTTTTGACAAACAACATAATCAACATCAAAGCGATTTTTTTTACAATAAACCTCGAAATGCGATTGACAACGACTCCATAGTCGGAGTTGAAACGTCTCCATTACTTATATACAGGAATACTGGTTGATCATTTTGTAGACATCTCTTTCTCTCAGAATAACTGTGAGGCAGAATTTCTGTACACACAGCAATCGGGGCTATTTTACGAAATTGCCTTGCTACACTTCGTTCTCCATATACAGCTTTCAAATACTTGTCTGCTGCAGGAAAAAAATGAGGAGAGAAAACCCAATGAACAGGCAAAATAATAATAAAATATCACAAACCGGCAAATGACCTAAAATCAATCCATCGAAAGGATTCAATTTAAATACGTTTTTAATTACCCACTATATAATAGAGACATATCCATTGATTTCGTTCAAACCATCTACTCACTCAACAAAGTAAAAGCCAAAATTAACAGACTAACAATCACTGTACTTGAGAATAGCGGTATTAGACATGGTGACTATTTAGGCCCGCTGTGTTTCAACATAATAATAATTTATGAAAAAGACCCGACCAAGAAAAGGATAAAATGTTTGTGACAAACAAATATAAAGTGTCTGCTAAGCTGGAGATGCTGTCCGAAAACGATCTCCAGGGAAGAGACACAGGTAATAATCTTAGCGAGAAAACAAAATATATGCAAACTCAAAGTAACGATTACGCTGCAAATCAAATGGACGGTAACACAAGATTATTTGGGTATTAACTAGATATTGAAGACGAGGTTAAACAGAATTCATTAAATCGATTAAAGGAGTGAGAGTTCTTAACATTTGAGTCTGGAGAAACAAACACCCTTAACGAAAGACACAATCCAGAATTTATAAAACATTAGTTTGACCAAGAATTACATAAACAGCAAAAACAAGTGGCGGTACATAAAAAAACAACGATTATTAGAAACATTAAAGCCGACAATAAATACACAAGAAGATTGCTGGAAAACTACTAGAGGATAGAGAAAGAAGCAAGAACAAAAGAAACGCATGAAAGGTGGATAATATAAACAACTGGGTGTTGAAATGCAAAAAACGAATTAAATGACCACATCAAAAGAATTACAGGCGAGAGAATAGTATGCATTGCAAGCGGTGAATCGCCCTTAGGTAGGAGAATCGTCGGCCGACAAAGGAATAGAGTAAATTATGAAAATGGAAGTTAATCATTACAAAGCTATCATCAAATAAATAATTATTTTTAAATGTAAATAATTTTGTTGAATTAGAAATTGATCACTAACTTAAGAACTAATTTATGAAAAATTGTAAGGAATTAGGAAAATATGGTAATATGAAATGAATCAATAATTAGGATTGATAATAAGAATAGTATTGCTAATAAGATTGATATGCATTTAAAATATTTTCGAGAATTCGTTCACTGCCAAATGTCATTAAGATCGAGGAAATATGGTCCAGTAACGATACCTTCGAGGATTTAATACCATACACTAAGACTCTAACATTATTGATATTGAACTTCACGCAACTAATAATTATTTTTCGCAGACCAAGTTTCATCATTTCAACTGTTTGATACCAGAATCATCTATTTTCATTAATACTTTCTAATCCTATAAAATTAGTCAAAGCTGGGAACAATATTTCATAATGTTAATGAAATTTTCCTCCATTTGTTTCGTTCTTGTTTGATGCTACCAGTGGTACGTAAACCCAACACTAAGAGAAAAAAAAATATCTTAAACTGAGAACATCCTTATACGGTTGTTATATACTATTCTTACCTATGCAGTTAATATGTTCCAATCCATTAATTATGTATTCTCAATTGAAAGTTAATATTTTTATGGTGAAGAGTTTTGAAATTAAAATCTAAGTAATATTTGAGGGATGTTATAAGTTCCATGTGTGTATCTGTGGATCTTTGGGTCTGTCAGTCGCTGATTTGATCTAAATTATCTTGGCTATAATTCATATTCAGAAGTTTGAAGGTCATCAGTATATTTCGTAGTTTTAAAAAGACCTTACTAACTAACTAATTTATTTTTATTGTTTACAATGGCCTTTTTGTGTTTGTTTTCGTGAATCTCTGGCTAATTTAGATTTACTGTTGGACCTGAAATGTGGCGCTGCAATCGGTTTCTAGGAAAATAGGAAAAA
Source organism: Octodonta nipae (assembly GCA_034190945.1). Lineage (NCBI taxonomy): Eukaryota > Metazoa > Arthropoda > Insecta > Coleoptera > Chrysomelidae > Octodonta > Octodonta nipae. The sequence goes on from CM067217.1 coordinate 128,458,986, forward strand.
AAACGAACTCCTAAGTAGCTGAATCAATTTTGATTATTTGTTTGTTTGAGTGGATCTCTGGGTGGTTTCTTGACCAGTTCACGGCCAAGCACATTTGTAGCAGATTGAATTTCAATTTGACATTTCTTAACAACCGCTAGGTTTTGGTACCTTCTCAATGCAATCAGAAAATTACAAATGTATAATTTTCAACATTCAATTTCAATGAACAAAAATTGTCAACATATAAAGTTATTATTTAACATAAATTAACAAGTGGTGCATTGTATTTCTTAAATGTTTTGATATAATCCCCCGATGAAAACTTTTACGTAAGTAAACTAATTATTGAGAGATTATAAAGCTAATTGATATATTTGATTTCAGATCCACTCAAGTTGAATATGTTTTATTTTTTATTTTATGCCATGTGCAAATGAAGATTGAATAAGTATTAGCAAGATATTGCTGTTTTATTCGATATAAGGTAACCTTTTAAATTAATTTTAACATGTCTAAAATATTAGCAGTCAGTCAAAAATTGTTAAATGTTCTTTTAACGAGATGTAATATGCTGCAAATATATTTTTACTTATTTATCTAAAAATATAACACATATGTTTTGTTTATTTACATATATCTTATTATATGTAATTCTAGCAAACTGTTGAAATTTCAATTCGGGGTTTTTGCGTCTACAAATTGATTGCTCGGGAAAAATCGTATTACCGAGAAAGAACGAAATTGTGACAATAATTATGACAGCTGAGTTTTGAAATTACAAAAGTTTCAATACAGGATGATTTGGTAACATATTTGAAAAAAAATCCAATAAAAATTGATGTATAGAATGTTATAAGAATTTTATTGCTATTTAAGATTTTTTAAAGTAAAAATGGCTGTTTAGGCGATTTTTGGATGGGTAAAAATTATGTGTTCTCATGTTCTAAATTGACTGAGATATAAGGCGTTGTATATTATGATTAGAGAGGGCGATTCCAGATATGTTAGAAATCATTTTTTTCGTGGGTGGCATACAAGCTGTTGCATATATAGGGTGTTTAAAATATAGAGTAGAGTGCAATTATAACCAATAAAATAATTATATAGGGAAGCCCATTAGCGGTTGAATTTACAGGGTTCTTAGAATAGAGGGCGCAATAGAATTACAGTTATACAGGGTGGTGTAAACAATATACAGAGATGCATATACAGGGTGGCGGAAATGGAAATGCAACATTTCGTAACCCATAAGCAGTAGTATATATAGATTAGATGAAATATAGGAATTATAGATATACAGGATGATTATAAAAAATGTTAGGAAAGGAAATGATTTATAGAGTAGCCCACGATGAGTTCCATATATATGATGATTGAAATATAGATAGGAGTAGAATTATAGTTACAGAAGATAGTTTTCATAAACAAAAAGAGTAAATACGGTGACTTATAGGCAATCGCATATACAGAATGGTTTACCGGGTGGTTCGAAAATGTTAAAAAATATTATGCGTGGTACATGAGCAGTTACATATGCAGGGGGGTGGTAATATATAATGAGATGGAATTATTATAATGACTATTTATAAATAAATTATATATAAATTTAGAGAATTGAGTGCAATTATAGTTGTACAGGGTGGTTAGAAAAAACAATTATGTAGGATAGCCCATTAGCGGTTGAATTGTTGTCATATTAAATTAAGAATTACGAATTTGAACACAAATAAAGTCCTATTTATTATTTCTGAAAAAGAACATGACTTCGTTACTTATTTGTAAAAGCGAAATGTAAGACCGACATCTAGGATTTTCGAGAAAACTATCACACATAGGTTCCGAATCTGTATCCGTTCAGTTTAATTGTTGTTCTCCGTTAAGTCCTGGGATAGAATGTCACTATAAAATTTTCGGGGTACTTCACTAGCCAGACATATTGACACAATTGGTCGAATTTCGACCACTGGGCGACAGCTAGTTATTAATTATTATTCTCCATACTTTTCTAAATTCTCTCTTTATTGTATATAATACAGTCTTATTCAAGACAGTACAATGACATTTTATGTGCAAACGGATACTTTTATTGTAATAGCACATTTTGGTAGTGCTTTTTTGAACAAATTATTACAAAATATTCTCATGAAGAAATTTCTATTAAAACGTTTGGAAAACCCCCAAATAGAATTGTCACCAGATTTGAAGAGACTGGAAGTGTACCAAAACGAAAACCTGAAAAGGCAGCAACGGTATTAACACAAGATGTCATCGATGATGTACGGGACAGAATTGAAAATAGTCCGAATAAGTCTATAAGAAAATTAGCAGCTCAATCAGGTAAGAATAGTGGTTGTTTCTTCAATTAATGTTTTCTTTATAACTTTTATAATTGTAGGTCTTTCTTATAGAAGTGCACAAACAGCATTGAAAAAGAAATTACTTATCTATCCTGAAAAAATTGCGGTACATCAACACTTACGAGACCAAGATTTTGAACATTCACAAAATTAGTGTTTATGATTTAATGAAACAATTTGTATTGAAGATTTGGTCTAACGTTTTATCCCGATGGTTCATGATTTCAGTTATTCCCCATACATTTATTGAAACTGACCATCCTTTCAAGGTAGGGGGTATGGGTAGCAAGGTCAGAGATGCAGATTATAGCAACATACAGAGAACAAATTTTGGAACCAGTTATTAAGAGTTTACATGATGAATTAACACATGGCTACTTCCAACAAGATGGAGCTCCAGCGCATATTACCCGTGCCACAATAAATAATGTATTTGCAGAAATATTAGGCAACGAAAACAATGGAGGTCACATCGAACATTTGTTGTAAAATGTAAAATGCAGTTTATACTAAAATATATTTGTGCTAAATAAATTAATTGTTACTACCCAATAAATATTTTTTGAACTGTTGTTTTCTTTTTTTATAGATATCTCTATTAATAAAACATAAAATGGAGCATAATGACATTTAAAAAAATATTTTCTCATATCCATATTTATCTTATTTTTTTATTTAACCAGGACCATATTATGTGATTAATTAAACTGTTCGTGCCACTCAAACTGCCAGGTATACCTGATTTAAGAATGTTAACATTTTAACTTTGATCTAATTTAAAAATCTTATTACTGCACTAATTAATTTTATATTTATTGCAATTTTATTCTTAATAACATATACATAGAAACACACTCTTTCAGTTCTATCTTGTATCCCTCTTGATATGATGTTTGTTATTTATTTGCAACATTTTAAGAAACAGAATAAAGGCAGACAGTGGTGTTTCTACACTTAAGGAGTTTGATCATAAATACAACTTACTTCATGATTATTATCAAGAGGGCCATTTATTAAGCCTATATAACTATACTTACATATATAATTCAACTGGTAACTGTAACTATGAGTTTTATAATTCTTCAAACGTTTATTTATTTGGATCATATTATGTATATTTTTGTATAATATTATAGTATGAATTTGGCTATTAGGCTTATAATGTATCACTTGATGTAAACTTCTTTTACAGACATGCTCTGCTTAAGTGCCATTTAACAATAGGTTAATTTTCAGATCAGTATTAAATTCCTAGAGGCTCTCTCTTATTGTGACAATTATCAAAGTCAATTGGTTTGTTTAGCCGGAGCTCATACTCTTTATTTTAAGATAACAAAAGTTTACATTTAATAATGCCTATGTTAATAAAACATGATATTTAAACAAATACTCTTTCATACATATTTATATATTTATAATATATTTACTCAACAGTTTACATCAGTGAGTAAATTAAAAGTGTATATGTGTAAGGCAGGTTACATTTTAAGCTAAAAATCCCAACACCACACTAATTTTTATATGAATATATTTCCAAAAATGCAGTAACAAACTATACTTGTAACATGTATTAAAATTTGTTCTTAATTACAAATCTACTCTTCCAGTTCTGTCGTCTATCCCTTCTTATTTTGATGTTTATTATTATACTTGCAGCAGTTTACAAAATTGTTTTCTTCTCTTCAGGATACTCTAGAAACAACTTTCCAGCAATAACAATAAAGGCAGGTTCCTACACTTGTTAGAAATATGACCATAAACACAATTCTTGCATCAATTTGTATTAAAATGAATATGATACTTCATGATAATCCATGATCCCATCCTTAATGCCATTCCTTAACTGTGCATTTGATATTTATCATACTCAGTGAAGTACTTATTTGCACATTTTGAGAGTTTAGGTTTTGCAAATTATTAGGATCAAATTGTCCATTAAGCTGATTATGAGTTGATGTATACTTCTTTCTCAATCATAATTTGCAGTTTTTCATTTAATTGTAGATAATTTTTAGTTGTTCAATATTAGGATTCCTAGACGCTCTCTAGTATCAAAGTCAATTTATTGATTTACACCGAGTTCATACTCTTTATTTTCACATAATAAAACTTAATTTTCGATAATTAACTTCTTAATTAAGAGACAGAGTCATTTCCGCAGCTGAATTTTCTGCAATGTTTGAGGTTATGACTTATGTCAACATGAATTGGCACGAAGTTTTCAAATCATTCGAATGTCATAATTATGGAGTGTTGAGTAAAAGAGGACACACTCTGTGTATCAAAAAGTGTCCACAAAAGGGTATCAATTTGGGGGCGCCACTGGGACGACGGCGTAATTTGTTCGTAGAATATATGGAGTTTTACTCAACACTCCATAGTAGAATAACATTTAAAAGAGAATTGAAAATTCTAACCCATACATTTTACAAATTACAACATCAGATTATATGTTTTTTTTATAATAAAAAGTAAGTATTTCTAAAAATAAATGCTGTAAAGTTTTTATTTACTTGTTATAAATGTAATATTATTGACTTGATTAAATTGAAAATTATTTTCAGTTAATTATATTCCCACAAAATATTCTCTCCATATGATCTGCGAAATAAAGCAACAAAAAGTTTGTGGATAAATAAGAAAAGATACATGCCTGAGAGCTAACATTAAAACCAAAAACTGACGCTCGAGATTGGTTAATTATTAATAGGCAGAAGAGTTTATGCAGTTAGAACAGAACCTATCAAGAATTTTTTTTTTAAAATGTGTTGTAAAGTAAGTACACATCCAAAAATTGCAAATTTAAACATCATAGTTAAACAACCAGATTTAAAATGATTGGTAAAATTTGTATTTAATATTAATAAATGTATTCAGTCAATGAAATACATTGTACATAGATAAAAATTACTTGCAAGCAAAATTTTATTTGTACATTTTTTTAGGAGTCAATATAAATATCCTACACAAATTAAACTCTGATAAACTGATTATGGCATTGTCCATCGAGAACTTCAACAAACTTCTGAAGATATTTTTCCAGGGCCATTCACCAGGCATACCTTTGGAAATATTTAAAATAGACCTACAGCAGAAAGATGCCAAAAATAGTCATTTAATTGTAGTTAATGGAGACAAGAAAATATATATGGAAAAGCAGTGTGTGAAAATGTTAAAATCATTGAAAAAGAAACTATTCTAGCATAAAATACAAGTAAATTTGTTCCATAATGATAACAGAAGAGATAACTTAATTATAGCAGTTTATTCAGTGATGAAAAGAATTGTTAATTACTTTTTATCCAGAGAAAGGTGAACAAGGAACTAGAAACACCAACTTTTGAAAATAAATATGTAATATGAACACAAGAATGTAAAAATAAATAATTTTTATTTACATCTAATTCACCAACATCTATTTGTTAATTAAGTATAAAAATATTACAAATATACAAATTTTTCCCAATGTTTAACTGTTTCAAAAAGTTTTATAAGAAAATAACAATTATAAAATCACTCCGTTTTATAAAAAGTCAAAACTGGGGCACACCCTTATTAATTTATATCACAATTAACACATTATAAATTCATCACTTGCAGAGATTACAAAAAACGGAGACAACCATTTACAAAGAGAAGTTCACATAACAGATTTTCTACGTTTTATTTACGATTTTTACTAATAATTTTACATCATTCTCACTTTTTCAGGCGCTTCACTTCTAAATGTAGGATTTGTGTATTTCAATCCGTTGACAATTAACTTCATAACATACCCTGTGGTCACACTTGCGCCATTCTGGTCATTTCTTGAACTTCTTATTTGAAACTGTCCGCTGGACACTTTTTCAGTTTTATTCCCATATAAGTTTGTCCTCCTTTCACTCTACACTCCATAGTCATAATTAACTAATCATCAATTGTGCCAACTCATTTTTCTCTGTCTTTATTTTCAATACCAACTGCTCACTGTTGCTATAAGAATTTATGTATTGCCAACTCTCCACTTCAGATTGATCACCCGGTACTTCTAGCTGATTTAAAAGCATGCGTAAATTTTATTGCAGATATTTCAGGCGTTCCGTGACATGCCGTAATAACGTGTGAGCGCACCTGATGAGACGATAGTCTGTTTCCACCTTAGCCGTCCTAGTTAGGTTGGTGAGGGGAGTTTTCTGTTGGTAATTTTTTTAATTACAATTTTATTACAATTTTCTCTACAGATTTATAAAATGTTAACAATTTTGTGCAAAAATTATTATGTTTGTCTAAATCGATATTTCTAATGGTTTTCGAGTAAATCGAGTATGAGAGGTACTCTGTCCATTACCATCCATTACAGAGGAACCATCAAGGGTGAATAGTTCGTTCTAACCAAAAGTAAATGATGGTGGCAGTGACAAATTTGTAAGAACACCGGGTTTCGAAGAAAATGTATTGAGAGTTGTGCAGGATAATCCAAGGGTTAATGTAAGATGTGTCGCACGTATGCATACGTTTTTCCGTTAAATTCGAATGACAACGAACCACGTCGGCAGTTATGCCAATGGTTTTTGCGAAGATTGAAGCGGATTCCGAATTTTGCATCTCTTACTGTGATACGGATGGGGCAAGCTTCAGTAAAGGTGGTTATTTCAATTTTCATAACACTTATGAATCGGCACAAAGCATATTTTAGCCCAGACAGCAGATTCGGTTTTCCGTTAATGTTTGTGTTGCCTAATCGATTGAATGGTGAGGATTATTACAATTTTTGAGTTAACGACTTGCCAGGACTTTTAAAAGATGTCTCTTTAATTGAACGCTACAGCATACGGTTAATGTTGGATGGGGCGCCACCTCGTTACCCACATAATGTAAGACAACACTTAAATGAGATGTATGGAAAAAAATGGATAGGCCGAGAAGGTCCTGTTCCCTAGCCTCCACGTTCCCCTGATCTTAACCCCCCGGTCTATTTTTCGTGAATTCATATAAAGGCAAAGGTTTTTAAAATTCTATTTCAGACCATTCAGCAACTACGGTAGAAAATTGAAACTGCCTGCATGACAAACACCTAGAGTTCGCAAATCATTGAAGCGTCGCGATTATGCATCGAAATGCAAGGTGGTCACTTCAAGCAGATCTTGTAATTTAACTTATTATCATTATTTTGAATCCTATTATTTTCTATTTCACATTTAGTTATTGTCTGAATTAGTAATTAGTTCTTTACTTAGTAATTGTATTTCAAAATTGAAATAGTCTTAGTTTATGTACTAAATTATTTAAATTTATTTAAAAAATATTACTGAATTTTCAAACTCAATGTGCTTGAAAACCTTAATAGGACGCTTATGATTTACATGTCAAAAAACGATGAAGCACATGCTATTTAACGTAAAATGTTATGTAAGACCCATACATTGTTTTCTATTTATTTTCGACCGTTTTGTCAATAACAGTAAAACCAATTTCGGTTGAGCCATTTTAATAGCATATAACTCCTGAAGTCTGTCTTAGACCACATGATAATACGGACTTTTTAGCTAATGTTAATGAGTTCTATACACAGCTGAAATTTGGAACCCTATTTTAGAAACACCCTGTATATTTTTGAACTTCTAAACAGCTGTATCGCTTTTAACTGTGAGAGCCTTCCAGATCTACATATGTTCTTAGATATGAATATTGGTAGAATGGAATTGCTGTGGAACTTTTGGTGTGTCACAAATGTAAAAACACAGTTTTGAACCATAACACCAAACTTTTATTTAAACACTCAACACCGTTTCAACAACTCTAAGGTGTCATCGTCAATGAGTAAACCAAAGTTGAAATTTGAAGCCTGCATTTACTTAGGATTATTTAACCGAATTATGGTGTTTAATGTTATAATATCTGTAACGTTATTTGTGCAGGTTCTTGGACTACTTTGCTAAACAGGAGGCATTCCATTTTGTCAGTGGATCAGACAAGTCTTTTTTAACTCCGATAAAGTGATATTTCTACGGATATCTATAGCTGGATATTATCTGAAGCTGGAAAAATGTATATTTGCCATTTGAAGCTTTTCAAATGCTTAAATTGATCTCCGGGTATTATTGCTTGTAGAAAAGAGTTAGCGGAAACCACTTGTAATACAAAGCTCTTTTATTCTCTGGTTGTTCGGATGAGGGAGAATTTGCGAAATTAGTATTCCATTGGTTGGTGAATTTAATTATCTGTTGCTTAAAGTATTGTTCCATGTAATTAGAGATTGCCTACTGCATCTAATATGTTAGATTCGTCTTTTAACGATCATTAAGCCTTCGCTACACAGAATGCGTTATAACGCGACGCTCAGGGAACCCGCGTTCTTCTCGGAGTTCTATTGCAAGTACATATCTGAATAGAAAACAATGAGTGGTTCGGATCAGGAGGAAGCTGTGCTTCTTCTAGCTTTGAATTGTGAAAGGAAAAGACGGTGTTGGGTGCACCCTATTAATACAAGGAGGCATAAACCTGGCCTGTGTCATGAGCTGTGCTCAGATGAAGATCGTTTTTTTTTGTTTATTTCCGCATTTCATAACAAAGTTTCGAGGACTTACATGATATGCTGCAGCCAAATATTGGAAAGATCACCACGGACTGGAGGAGAACTGTTGAAATTAGGGAAAGACTAGCTGTTTGTTTGAGTTAACTTGATTAACAATTTCTGCTTGCATTTTACAAAAGTATTTATTTCTTCACTGTAAACGTATTAGGTAATATTGGATAAACAAGAAACTAAAGTGACGAAAAATCAGACCCAAAATTTTCATACAACTGTTCTGCACTATCGATCGATTCACTGGTTGAGGGATTCATATTCTGATAAACTGAGGAAGATGCGCTGTCTTCTGGATTTCCATTTTTGCGAACAGAGTAGCCAGTTCTGTCTTCATCACTGCTTGCATCGATGGCTGAAACTTCCTGAATGTGTATGGACAACTAAAGAACAAGTGCTCAATACCATCCAGCATGCGCCTTGTTTGTTTTGTTTGCAAATAATGGAGGACTCTGTCCATGGCCATGTTTGAGGGTGTATCATGATGAGCCTCAACTCGTGCTTCCTTTTTTTTTGGATGGAGGCGGAGGTGTCATTGGCGTTTGTGTTAAATTTGTTTCATGTTCCTCAGCTTCATTTTGACGTTCAATTTCGTCACTCGGTATATTGCTGTTAGTATGACGGCATCAGAGTGGTTCATTAAAAAATTTCATTTGTTCATTTCATTTCATGCCGTTGCCTTCTTGACGATATTTTTTTACAAATTATGGGAGGTATCATAGAAATAACCAAACTTTCACAAGTGCTCAATTAATTTTTCTCCTTCTTCACACATCTTGATTAAATAAGAGGCAAGTAAAACGCGTTATTTTATATTTTGTGACAACCCGAACGCCTGACGTCGCGTTAAAGAAGGTAACGCGACGCCATAACATCTTCAGTCCGGCAGGGCTGATGCAAACTTGAGTAATACAACATAACGCCGTAACGCGACGGTACAAAAACGCCGACCGTCGCGTTATACCGCTTTCTGTGTGGTGAAAGCTTAACGGTTTTAGTATTGTTTTAGCTGCTGTGTGATAAACGTTGTTGGCCCTTCAAGTGTTTTCTTGTGCTCTTTTTTCCTTAATTGTTGGTGTAGTAAATGTTTATTTTTAACAAAATGAAATAGTAACCATATAGTCAAAAACAATAATCACCGCTTTGGCCAGCCCGGTGGTATGTAATATTTTCTGTGACCTTTAATACAGTTAATATATTATTAAGTAGGGAATTTAACTGTTATAGCTAATTGACTAATTATTCTGGAATTGAGTTTTAAGCTTCTGATTTATTGACATAAGTGATACAATCACGCCAACTACTCGATCCAATCAATATAATTTGTTCGTATCTATGAGATGTATTGCTTAATATTATCAGTAATTTCGAAATTTTGTCGCTTATAGTTCTTGTTTCAGTTTATTCTTTAATAGCACCAAAATCAATTTAACAAGTTCACGAATACTTAAAATTTACATATAATAATAAGTTTAAACTTGAGTGTCAATATATAAAGCAAAGAGAATTATTGAAAGGTATTACATTTTTAATACGATCTGTGCGAAACTCCTTTGAATAGTGCTGAACTGTACTCTCTGATAGCAGACGTCACTTATCAAAGTATTACAACAAACTTCACACAGTGTCGAAGTCTTTCCAACTCCAATTCCATCGAATACGAACACAAGAGTAAGAGAAAGTTTAATAAATGCCTGTTGAACTTTATATTCGTGGCCAAAAGAGTTTCTCTTTCAAAATGGAAATTATGAGAGAAGAAATTTATTATGTTCCTGTTACAAATAAAATCAAATAGGATAACTTTTCAGAGTTTAAAACAACCTTCACGACAACTTATATCATAAGTCTTAGAAATAGTATTTACGAAAATTTCTTATGATTTAGTATCTCGACTAATTTAATAGAAAACACGGCAAACACATTAAAGTTGACGTATTTATTGTAATAGATATATCACTGTTTTCTGTTTCCTGAATATTTAATATTTAATGCTCGGCAGTATTGTTATCGGAATCGAACTTAGCAGTTATATACTTTATATACTGAATTATGTATCGTCCGAAGCTAGTGAATTGTCACTTATTGTTCATACTTTTCAAAATTTAAATTTACAGATTCAATAACTCATCTCCTTAATTTAAAAAAATATTTATAGTTATATCCATCTACATAATACCATTATTTCTAAGTTACTACTAAATATTAAGTTAGTATTCCAGTAACTAGAAGCGAAAGCAGAAGGCTACGAGAATTATGCGAACCGACCTAAAGAGGGCAGATGTGACTCTGCCGAAACGTCGTCATTGAACCATCGATCCCGGCAGGGATCAGTTATCAATTACGCGGATGAATTCCCGGAAATCGGAATTAGAATAGTTATAAAGTAAAATGAAATGCAATCTATAAAACAGATTCAAAAAGTAGACTGTATATTAGAAGTATATTGGCAGTGAACATGTTGGTTGCCTAACGATCAGTAACATTTAATGGAAAAAAAGAATTAAGACTAATAAAGCAATTATACTTGAAATATTTATGTTAAGGGTTGAAAAGAATCAACTGAGATTCAGGTGTTATAATATAAAAGGATTAGCAAAACCATTTAATAAATAAAAAGCCAGAACAACTTTTGAATTTCAATCTCGATAAACATGCCATTCCAATGTGTCAGTAAAAAGGAGCAATAAATTGAAATAAAGCTCTCTGAAAATTGAAACAGGGAACATATGTGTAATATGTAGTGTACTTAAGATGATTTTAATAATAATTAAACTGTAAATACTTACAATTATTTATAAAAGCTAATTGAAAAACTTTGGTTATACATCTTGTAACGAGTATGCATATTTTGTGATATAGATCCATAGGAATCATTGTAAATTGCCAGGAAAACATAAAAATCCATGCTAGACAGCTAAAATATTATTATTTAGTAAAAAGACATGCAATTAAAACAGTAAAAAATAAATTAGAAAGCAAAGCATCATATAGATAAATTTCAGAAAAATTAAAATGCCAATAATTTCCAAAAATATGAACAAAAATAAAAGAAAATATTCCATGAACATTAGAGATGATAAGGAAAAGATTATTATATCTTAAATTGTAAACAAACAAAGCATTTAAACGAAATTTTACAAGAATTGAAAAGTTCTTAAAATAAAATAAGCTATCAGAAAAATATTTAATAAGGGAAAAAGAAAAATTTTATTTCGTATGGGAAAATACATGGGCTAAGTAAAATGAGTGACCGTAAAAAAACACACCAAAACAACTGAAAAGCATCCATTTTGGGTGACCTGTCCAGACAAAAAGTGGCCTAGCAGGCATTTGTTTTAAAATTATTATATAAGCTTACGTTTGGTAGGCAGCGGTCTCTTTCGTTCCTGATTTTGAAGAAAATGAGTCAAAGAGCATGTTTATGTTTTTATTTGCAATAACCTCAATATTATTAGTAGAGGTTAAGTAGTTAAAAAGTGTGGTTAGATAAATTGGCAGAACGTTTCCAATGAAATATAGATTGGCAGTGTATGAAGGTACATAAGTACGGTAGAATAAAGGTGAAGTGCATAAGTAACAAACAAAAATGACAATTAGGTTGGAATTTTAAATAAAACTGGAAAATATCAACAAAGATGGAAACTATTGAATAATTGTAAACAAACATGGAATGGTAAACAATAATTAAATTTAATTTGTATAAATAATAAATAAAACAAGATGGTGAATATGGAATAATGGTAAACAAATATGGAATGGGAACCAATAATAAAATTTTGTTTATAAAATAAAAGTTTGAATGGACAATGAACAAATTTGGAGCTAATGGACTGTAATCACGACAAAGAATAAAGGTTAGTGAAACAATAGTTGTTTAAAATGTTGTAAATAAAGTGACAATTGATTTATGTTTATGATAGTTAATTATATTAGGAATAACAATTTGTTAACTTTAATATAATGATATGAAAAGATAAATTTCTCATAAACATTTAGTAGTTATAAATGATTTCTTTTGTTGATTATAGATTTATTGTTTTATGTTTTAATAATTTTATCTTGGTGTTTAATAAAGAATGTTGTTGAAAATTGAGATTGAAAGGTTGTGTTAATTTATTTAAATAAAAAAAAAAAACATTTGAATGCTTAGAGTTGCAACAAAATTCTTTTTAAGAAAAATAAAAGTTTTAAATTAGCTAAATAAAAAGAAAAGAGGTTTTAAATAAATAAAATAATAAATGGTGTTGAATAAGTGTAATAAAAAGAGAACCAGAGAAGTTATAAGGAAGATAAAAATGTAAGTATCAATTTTAAACTTGGAACCTGTTGAACCACCTTGAGGTAAGAGTAAGAATGCAGTTATAATAGAAAACCCTGAGAAAATTAAAGTATAAATCTATGCAATTATATATAAAACCCTGATGAAATAAATTGATCAAATAAAGTATGCATAATAAAGTTTTATAAAAATATTATTATGCAAAAAGAGTCAGTAAGTAAAATATAATTTCTTAAATAAAATAAATATAATAAATATAAGGATAATAATATAATAATATCCAAAATAATATATATATATATATATATATTATATATATATATATATATTACTATTACTTAAAATAGTAGAAGGGTTCTCTAATGACATCCTTATGAAATTTAACTTAGACAAATGCCGAATTATTAATATAGTTACAGGCAAAATATAGCGGGGGCACTTCGAAATGGGAGATGGTACCTTTATTGAATCTATGGGGGAAGGTCATATTTATAAATACCTTGGAATAAAGCAGGCTCAACGTATTGATCACATGACTATCAAAAAGGACCTAACAGCAGAGTTTTATAGAAGGGTAAGACGACTGTTGAAAACTAAATTAAACAGTAAAAATCTGTTTCAGCCTATTAACACCTATGCGTGTTCAGTGCTCAGTTACTCTTTCGGTATAGTTAATTGGTGCAAGACTGACATTGAACAATTACATCGAAAAGTTCGAGTTTTACTAACAAAAGCTCAAAATCACCACCCAAAGAGCTCTGTCGAACGTACAACTTTGCACGGTATGAAGGAGGAAGAGAATTGACAGATTTAAGCAAACTATTAGATCAACCAATTTCCATTTTGCGTATTTATTTCCAGAAACTCGCAGAATTTTCTGATCTACACAGAGTCATGTACCTGGTTGATGACTCAACACCACTGCGACTTACACAACAACATGTCCAATTACACTACCAGAACACAGATCAGAAACTGCTGAAATGGAAAGAGAAGCCCCTTCATGGAAGACATATAAATGACGTCAAATAAGATTATGTCGACAGTGCAGCGTCGAACTACTGGTCGATCTCTGGTCATATGTTTCCTGAAACGGAAGGTACATCGTTAAAGATTCTCTTATTAACAGCGAGAGATGCAGGTACGGTTGCCAAACATCTGAATCTATCCAGCATATCTCAAGAGGTTGTCAAGCGTTCGCTGCAACTGAATACAAAGAACGACACGATGCTTTGGCAAGGATACTTCACCAGGAACTAGCACTGAAACTTGAATTATCACAGTCGGTAAGATTACCATACTATAAATACAAACCAGAATCTGTTTTAGAAAATACAACTACAAGCTGTACTGGGACCGCACGATACTGACCGATCGGATAGTTGCTCACAATAGACCACATATAGTTTTGGTAGATAAAAGTCTCCCGGAAAACAACTTTAATTGACATAACAATTCCTAACAACAATAATATAAAAATCAAGCAAGCTGAGAAAATAACCAAATATAGAGACTTGGAATTTCAAATAAAGACTCAGTGGGACATGAACAACACACGAACTGTACCAATTGTTATGTCAACGACAGGACTAGTCCCAAAACATCTATTAAACAATTTAAAATACCTCGGTCTGGACGAACATCTTTACAAACAAATGCAAAAAGCCGTCCTGTTAGGAACGGCCCGGACAGTCAAGAAATTCATGGGAAACTGCTGCCACGACTCCAACCACGGACCTGAAAACCTGGCAAGGGCTCCCACAGAGCTAAACCCTTTTGATATCTGGGGTTTAGTTAATTTTCCTCTAAAGGCACTCATAGCGTGCCTTAGAGGGAGTGGGATACCATACATTGTATGGTCAAGTCGGAATATATATATATATATATATATATATATATATATAAACATATATATATAATTCTACTAAAAGGTTTCAGTATTTATTGTGATATTCTGAGAGTTTAGCAGTTGGTTTGTAAATTAGCTTCAATTGCTACAAAGACAATGAGATCAGCTATTCTCACATGCTTCAAATGAACCCAATTAAATTAGTCCGGCTTAGTTATTAAATTTAGTTTCCAATGTCGCTGTGTATAGGTTCGGAAATATTGCATATTGTATGTCTTCTCTGTTAGTGGGAAATTCTGGCTTATCTTCATTTATTGTAATGTTGGTTTGGCCTCCCAGTATATTTCCGACAGTGCTTCTATGTGTAGTTTATGAATAAGTTGCTTATCGACTGTTAAGTAGAAGGTAAGTGGTATTAGATGTTCTGTGGCACAACAGTTAACAAATACAGGGTGAGCCAAAAGTGTGGAAGCCTTTGAATGTTTCTTAAGGAACATAATTTTTTGAAAAATAATAAATACAACAGTTTTAGCCTTTCCCCTGGCTATCTAACGGTAACTATGACCTTGATCTGGTCAAATGCTTTTTTTCAAAGGAGAAACCCCCATTTTTTATTCCGGTTTCAGAAAAAGGTCAAGGTTATTCTGAAAGTAGCAATTTCCACTCTATCTGAAATTGGAATAAAAATGGGAGTTCTCATTTAAAAAAGGGTTTTGACTTCGATTTGACCTTCAGGGTCATGGTCAAGGTCGTGGTCACCGTTAGCCAGGGGAAAAATGTTAAAACTTGTATTTAGTATTTCTGAAAAAAAAAGTTCCTGAAGAGTTATTCAAAGGTTTCCATACTATTGGCTCACCCAGTATATTTTACAGCTAGTTCCCAAATTTGATAAATTAAATTAAAAAAATAATTGTTTAAATGACGAAAATCAGGGGCAAAATTTAAACAACCTTTGGTGACAATCATTATATCAATAAGGGATAATGATTTGAAAGTAATTAGTTAAACGGAAATTAGAAATTCCTTACACAAAATGAGAAGTTGCAAAGTACCAGGGCCAGGAAACAATCCAATTAAACTTTTGAAATACGGCCCACCCAAAATTTTAAGATTTTGGTGAAAGTGTTCAATGCAGGTTTGATAAAAGGAGATCTAGTTGGAACTTAAGGTATATAAACTCCGTATATAAGAAAGGAAATTGAATATGGACAATATAGGGCCAGAAATATTATTAAGTTCAATGGGAACAGTATGTGGTAGAATATTGAAGAAAATAATTAAAGAGAGTTCTGAAGAGAAAGAGGAGCAAAGCGGATTCAGAACTGGACGATCATGTTTGGACAATGTTTTTTTCTTTAAAGTAGGTAAGGAGGAAGTCATATTATGACTACATATCTTCTTTTAATAAATCTAGCTAAAGTCTACGACACAATACAATTGATTAAGTTATTTGACATGCTAACGAAATATTTGCAATATGGATAAGAGTATCGAACTCTTTGCTGCTTATTTATACATCTAAAAGTTTTGAACAATCGGCAAAGGATATCCTCAAGAATGGGGATATAGGTTGGTGATCTTTGGTTGACTAGTTTGTTCTTTGCATATGATCATGAAAATGCAAGTAAGAATATGATAGTAGCATAGTAGTCTAAGAGATAGAACAAAAGGTTTTTGCTAGTCATCGAGAAAATGGACAGAATGTATCGTATTAAATTACCATTTTCACACCCTGTAACTATCCTCGGTTATCACTTCCACTGGCGCTTGCCTAGAAACGTGATGTAGTTCAGGATTTGAACTTAATATGATACATTCTGCCCATTTTCAGCATGACGAGCGAAATCCCGATATATCTCTCCTACTATAGGGTTTAAACAATCACTTACAAAAAATAGAATAATTCCGCATAAGAGACAAAGAGGAGACCATACTTGCAACTAACAGAACTAAGAAAATGGAAAAAGTATGAACTTTTACGAAATATTATTTGAAAGGAAAGTACAGCAATATTAAAAATAAAATCTAGCGAGGTCAAACCTATGTGCGTATATAAACCTCGCTACCCTGGTTTAATAATAATAATAATAATAATAATAATAATAAGAACCAGAAGAACCACAAGAACACTCACCAACACAGTCACAACAACAACGTGACCATCACCAACGGAGTCAAACGAGAACGAGAACTCCACCCGCAGAAAGTGTTGCGCAGGATCAACAGCCAGCGCTCACTCAAGCGGGACTGAAAAGACAGCGCATGAAATGGACTGGCGCCATGAATGAATTTATAATGCGCACGTTTTACAGAATCACGAACCTTGGCCAGGACAAGACTGGATATCGCCAAATACTCTATCAAGAGTTCTGTCGTGAGTACCCAGAGCTTCAAGTTACTGAACAGAGAGTTGCAGATCAATATCGTGTCATCTTGAGAAATGGCCTTATTTCGCCTGAACAACTGGACACAATAAAGAGCGAAGTGGAGCGCGAACTATTTGGTCGAAATACAATCGATCCAGAGCCGGAAACACCTTTGGAACAAAGAGCGGACGAGACTCAAGAACTACAGCAAGAACAGCCAACCAACGCTGACCTGCTTGAGAAGATCCAAGCAGGAATGGAAGGAGCTCTTAGAGAGTATAATGGAACAGATCCACTGACTAGACCAGCTCTTCCCAAACTAAGATCATCTAAGAAACTGGGTATCGTCTTGCAGGCTATGAACAAATTTATCTTGCCAACCTATGTTTTAGGTGCTAATACGTTAGAGTCGCTACATACAATCATCTACTGTGCTGCAACTGCCATCTGCAGAATAATTGGGGTCGCAGTAAGACCAAAGCAAGACCCTCCCCAATTTAGA
Source organism: Octodonta nipae (assembly GCA_034190945.1). Taxonomy (NCBI): domain Eukaryota; kingdom Metazoa; phylum Arthropoda; class Insecta; order Coleoptera; family Chrysomelidae; genus Octodonta; species Octodonta nipae. Next base: position 128,476,889 of record CM067217.1, read on the forward strand.
CAAACCCCTCGAATACCACCTTGCAAAGAAGACTTGAAGGGAAAATCAATTCTCTTCGGAAAGACGTTGGAAGACTGACCGAGTACCAACGAGGAGTCAGGAACAACAGAATAGAAAGGCTTGTCAAGACTATCAGGGACAATAACCGAATACACTCCCAGTGGGATGGAGAAAACATCACATCTCAGCAGTGTCTCGACAGTCTACGACAAAAGCTCTCCGTCTACACAAGTCGATTGAGAAGGTACAAAACCAGTAACCAACGGAAACTAGACAACACACTCTTCCAACAATCAGAAAAAGGGTTTTATAGAAAACTTAACAACAACAATAATAATGAAGCCCCTAGTTACCCCAGTAAAACAGACATCGAGGAATTCTGGAAAACACAGCTTTCCACAACAATCTCCTATAACTCCGGAGCCAGCTGGATTAATGAGGAGGAGGCTGCATCTCAGAACTGTGAGGCCATGCAACACCAACCATTTACAACGGAAGATACATCCAACATAATGAAGAACCTCCATAACTGGAAAGCACCAGGACCAGATGGTGTACAAAATTACTGGATAAAGAAACTGTACGCAACCCACGAAACACTAACAGCCCTTATAAATGACGTAATTGCCCACCCACACAAGATGCCTAGTTTCCTTACGCATGGTGCTACATACCTCTTACCAAAGGACGACCTATGTGCACAGGACCCAGCAAAGTACCGACCAATCACTTGCCTTCCAACCTTATACAAACTCATAACATCATGCATTAATCATCGCATTTTCAAACTGAACAACATAATTACTCAACAACAAAAGGGATGCGCGAAAAATTCGATGGGTTGCAAAGAACAACTGATAATTGATTCCGTTGTCTGCAATCAAGCCCACGCCAAACGACGTAATCTCTACATGGCATATGTGGACTACAAAAAGGCCTTTGATTCAGTTCCACATGATTGGCTCATTAAGGTGCTGAAACTCTATAAAGTGAATAATGGTATTATTAACTTTTTAGAACATGCCATGGCCACCTGGCAAACCAAATCTCACTGAATGAAGCCAACTGTTCGATACAAACTGACCCTATTCCAATCAGAAGGGGTATATTCCGAGAGACTCTCTTAGCCCGCTGTGGTTCTGCCTTGCCATGAACCCTCTCTCAAACAAACTGAACTCAACTAATTTTGGTTCAGTCTCAAACACAACAACGTACAAGCATTAAAGATAAACCATTTGTTATACATGGACGACTTAAAGTTGATGGCAGCTACAAAACAACAGCTGCATGATATGCTTAAAATAGTAGAAGGGTTCTCTAGTGACATCCATATGAAATTTGGCCTAGACAAATGCCGAATATGAATATAGTTAAAGGCAAAATACAGCAGGGGCACTTCGAAATGGGAGATGGCACCTCAATTGAATCTATGGGGAAGGTCAAACTTATAAATACCTTGGAATAAAGCAGGCTCAACGTATTGATCACTTGATTATGAAAAAGGACCTAACAGCGGAGTTTTATAGAAGGGTAAGACGACTGTTGAAAACCAAACTAAACAGTAAAAATCTGTTTCAGGCTATTAACACCTATGCGTGTTCAGTGCTCAGTTACTCTTTCGGTATAGTTAATTGGTGCAAGACTGACATTGAACAATTACAACGAAAAGTTCGAGTTTACTAACAAAAGCTCAAAATCACCATCCAAAGAGCTCTGTCGAACGTACAACTTTGCCACGGTATGAAGGAGGAAGAGGATTGACAGATCTAAGTAAACTATTAGATCAACAAATTTATATTTTGCGTAGTCATTTCCAGAAACTCGCAGAATTTTCTGATCTACATAGAGTCATGTGCCAGGTTGATGACTCAACACCACTGCGACTGACACAACAACATGTCCAATTACACCACCAGACCACAGATCAGAAACTGCTGAAATGGAAAGAGAAGCCCCTTCATGGAAGACATATAAATGACGTCAACCAAGATTATGTCGACAGTGCAGCGTCGAACTACTGGTTGATCTCTGGTCATATGTTCCCTGAAACGGAAGGCTTTATATTGGCAATCCAAGATCAAGTAATTCCAACTAAGAACTACCTAAAGTACATCGTTAAAGACCCTTCCATTAACAACGATAGATGCAGGTACGGTTGCCAAACATCTGAATCTATCCAGCATATCACAGGAGGTTGTCAAGCGTTCGCTGCAACTGAATACAAAGAACGACACGATGCTGTGGCAAAAATACTTCACCAGGAACTAGCACTGAAACATGAATTATCACAGTCGGTAAGATTACCATACTATAAATATAAACCAGAATCTGTTTTAGAAAATGACAACTACAAGCTGTACTGGACCGCACGATACTGACCGATCGGTCTGTTGCTCACAATAGACCAGATATAGTTTTGGTAGATAAAGTCTCTCGGAAAACAACTTTAATTGACATAGCAATTCCCAACAACAATAATATCAATATCAAGCAGGCTGAGAAAATAACCAATATAGAGATTTGGAATTTCAAATAAAGACTCAGTGGAACATGAACAACACACGAACTGTACCAATTGTTATGTCAACGACAGGACTAGTCCAAAACATCTCTTAAACAATTAAAATACCTCGGTCTGGACGAACACCTTTACAAACAAATGCAAAAAGCCGTCCTGTTAGGAACAGCCCGGACGGTCAGAAAATTTATGGGGAACTGCAGCCACGACGCCAACCACGGGCCTGATAACCTGGCAAGGGCTCCCACAGAGCTAAACCCTTTTGATATGTAGTATATCTGGGGTTTAGTGAATTTTCCCCTAAAGGCACACTATGTACTATGTGTGCCTTAGAGGGAGTGTGATGCCATACATTGTATGGTCAAGTCGGAAATAATAATAATAATAATAATTTTTTCTGATCTACATAGAGTCATGTGCCAGGTTGATGACTCAACACCACTGCGACTGACACAACAACATGTCCAATTACACCACCAGACCACAGATCAGAAACTGCTGAAATGGAAAAAGAAGCCCCTTCATGGAAAACATATAAACGACATCAACAAAGATTATGTCGACAGTGCAGCGTCGAACTACTGGTTGATCTCTGGTCATATGTTCCCTGAAACGGAAGGCTTTATATTGGCAATCCAAGATCAAGTAATTCCAACTAAGAACTACCTAAAGTACATCGTTAAAGACCCTTCCATTAACAACGATAGATGCAGGTACGGTTGCCAAACATCTGAATCTATCCAGCATATCACAGGAGGTTGTCAAGCGTTCGCTGCAACTGAATACAAAGAACGACACGATGCTGTGGCAAAAATACTTCACCAGGAACTAGCACTGAAACATGAATTATCACAGTCGGTAAGATTACCATACTATAAATATAAACCAGAATCTGTTTTAGAAAATAACAACTACAAGCTGTACTGGGACCGCACGATACTGACCGATCGGTCTGTTGCTCACAATAGACCAGATATAGTTTTGGTAGATAAAGTTTCTCGGAAAACAACTTTAATTGTCATAGCAATTCCCAACAACAATAATATCAATATCAAGCAGGCTGAGAAAATAACCAAATATAGAGATTTGGAATTTCAAATAAAGACTCAGTGGAACATGAACAACACACGAACTGTACCAATTGTTATGTCAACAACAGGACTAGTCCCAAAACATCTATTAGACAATTTAAAATACCTCGATCTGGACGAACATCTGTACAAACAAATGCAAAAAGCAGTCTTGTTAGGGACAGCCCGACAGTCACGAAATTCATGGAAACTGCCGCCACGACTCCAACCACGGGCCTGAAAACCTGGCAAGGGCTCCCACAGAGCTAAACCCTTTTGATATCTAGGATATCTGGGGTTTAGTGAATTTTCCCCTAAAGGCACTCATAGAGTGCCTTAAAGGGAGTGTGATGCCATACATTGTATGGTTTTTTTTTATAATAATAATAATAATATCCCGTGTGGTGGCCGGGTTAGAATAGCACCACGGTATCCACCGCCTGTCGTATGAGGCGACTAAAGGGGCAGCTGTTCGCTGACCTACTACCTAGCTTTCCTTCCTTCTCCACAACCCGCACGGGATGGTCTGGTTTAAATCATTTCATCTGGGAAGTGACAACCCCACGGGTCCGAGTTACCTGGGTCACCAGGGTCAATTGGTGACAACACCCATGAAAATGGAGCTAAGAAATAGATGCCTCGGAAAAGAGCCGCTGTCTGGGGATCGCCAGGGCATGTCTGGAGCCGGCGCTGGACATGACAGCATGCGGGACGTCGGTGGCAGGGTGCTGAGGAGGCGGGCCCCTGCCGTCCAAAGAGCTACAGCCCAAGAACCAGAAGAACCACAAGAACACTCACCAACACAGTCACAACACCAACGTGACCATCACCAACGGAGTCAAACGAGAACGAGAACTCCACCCGCAGAAAGTGTTGCGCAGGATCAACAGCCAGCGCTCACTCAAGCGGGACTGAAAAGACAGCGCATGAAATGGACTGGCGCCATGAATGAATTTATAATGCGCACGTTTTACAGAATCACGAACCTTGGCCAGGACAAGACTGGATATCGCCAAATACTCTATCAAGAGTTCTGTCGTGAGTACCCAGAGCTTCAAGTTACTGAACAGAGAGTCGCAGATCAATATCGTGTCATCTTGAAAAATGGCCTTATTTCGCCTGAACAACTGGACATAATAAAGAGCGAAGTGGAGCGCGAACTATTTGGTCGAAATACAATCGATCCAGAGCCGGAAACACCTTTAGCGCAAAGAGCAGATGAGATTGAAGAACTTCAATAAGAACAGCCAGCCATCGCTGACCTGCTTGAGAAAATCCAAGCAGAAATGGAAAGAGCTCTTATAGAGTATAGTGGAACAGATCCATTGATTAGACCAACTCTTCCCAAACTAAGATCTTCTAAGAAACTGGAAATCGTCTTGCAGGCTATGAACAAATTTATCTTGCCACACTATGTTTTAGGTGTTAATACATTAGAGTCGCTACACACAATCATCTACTGTGCTGCAATTTCAATCTGCAGAACAATTGGGGTCGCAATAAGACCAAAGCTAGACCCTCCTCAATTTAGACAAACACCTCGAATACCACCTTGGCAAAGAAGGTTAGAAGGGAAAATTAATTCTCTTCGGAAAGATATTGGAAGACTGACCGAGTAGCAACGAGGGGTCAGAAACAACAGAATAGAAAGACTTGTCAAGACGATCATGGACAATAACCGAATACACTCCCAGTGGGATGGAGAAAACATCACATCTCAGCAGTGTCTGGATAGTCTACGGCAAAAGCTTTCCGTATACACAAGTCGATTGAGAAGTACAAAACCAGTAACCAACGGAAACTAGACAACGCACTATTCCGAAAATCAGAAAAAGGGTTTTATAGAAAACTCAACAACACCAATAATAATGAACCCCTAGTTATTCCAGTAAAACGGCGATCGAGCAGTTCTGGAAAACACAACTTTCCACAACAGTTTCCCATAACTCCAGAGCGAGCTGGATTAAGGAGGAGGAGGCTGCATTTCAGAATTATGATAAGATGCAACACCAACCATTTACAACGGAAGACACGTCCAACATAATGAAACACCTCCATAACTGGAAAGCACCAGGACCAGATGGTGTGCAGAATTACTGGATAAAGAAACTTTACGCCACCCACGATAAATAAACAGTACTCATTAATGACATAATTATCCATCCACACAAGATGCCTAGTTTCCTTACACATGGAGCTACATACCTCTTACCAAAGGATAACCTATGTACACAGGACCCAGCAAAGTACAGACCAATCACTTGCCTCCCAACCTTATACAAACTTATAACGACGTTCATTAATCTTCGCCTTTTCAGACATTGTGAGCTAAACAACATAATTACCGAACAACAAAAGGGATGCGCGAAAAACTCGATGGGATGCAAAGAAACAACTAATAATTGATTCCGTTGTCTGCAATCAAGACCACGCCAAACGACGAAATCTCTACATGGCATACGTGGACTACAAAAAGGCCTTTGATTCAGTTCCACATGATTGGCTCATTCAGGTGCTGAAACTATATAAAGTAAATAATTGTATTGTTAACTTTTTAGAATATGTCATGACTACCTGGCAAACTAAAATATTTCTGAATGAAGCCGACTGTTCGATACAAACCGACTCTATCCCAATCAGAAGGGGTATATTCCAGGGAGACTCTCTTAGCCCGCTGTGGTTCTGCCTTGCCATGAACCCACTCTCACGCAAACTGAACGCGACTAACTTTGGATTCAGTCTCAAACACAACAACGTACAAGAACTAAAGATAAACCATTTGTTATACATGGACGACTTAAAGTTGATGGCAGCTACGAAACAACAGCTGCATGATATGCTTAAAATAGTAGAAGGGTTCTCTAATGACATCCATATGCAATTTGGCCTAGACAAATGCCGGATTATCAATATAGTGAAAGGCAAAATACAGCAGGGGCCTTACGAAATGAGAGATGGCACCTCAATTGAATCCATGGAGGAAGGTCATACGTACAAATACCTCGGAATAAAGCAGGGTCAACGAATTGATCACCCCACCATGAAAAAGGACCTGTCAACAGAGTTCTATAGAAGGGTAAGACGACTGTTGACAACTAAGCTTAACAGTAAAAATCTGTTTCAGGCTATTAACACTTACGCGTGCTCAGTGCTCAGTTACTCATTTGGTATAGTTAAATGGTGCAAGACGGACATTGAACAACTACAACGGAAAGTACGAGTTCTACTAACAAAAGCTCAAAATCACCATCCAAAGAGCTCCGTCGAAGGTACAACGTTGCCACGGTATGAAGGAGGAAGAGGATTGGCAGATATAGGCAAGTTACGTGATCAACAAATTTCCAATTTGCGTAACCATTTCCAGAAACTCGCAGGATTTTCTGATCTACACAGAGTCATATGTCAGGTTGATGACTCAACACCTCTGCGACTGACAGAACAACAAGTTCAAGTATACCACCAGACAACTGATCAGAAACTGCTGAAATGGAAAGAGAAGCCGCTTCATGGAAGGCATATAAATGACGTCAACCAAGATTATGTCGACAGTTCAGCGTCGAACTACTGGTTGATCTCTGGTCATATGTTTCCTGAAATGGAAGGCTTTATATTGGCAATCCATGATCAAGTAATTCCAACTAAGAACTATCTAAAGTATATTGTCAAAGACCCTTTTATCAACAACGACAGATGCAGATATGGTTGCCAGACATCTGAATCTATCCAGCATATCACAGGAGGTTGCCAAGCGTTCGCTGCAACTGAATACAAAGAACGACATGATGCTGTGGCAAAAATACTGCACCAGGAACTAGCGCTGAAACTCGAGCTATCACAGTCGGTAAGAACACCCTACTATATATACAAACCAGAATCGATTTTAGTAAATAACAACTACAAACTGTACTGGGACCGGACGATATTGACCGATCGGACTGTTGCTCACAATAGACCAGATATAGTTTTGGTAGATAAAGTCTCTAGAAAAACAACCTTAATTGACATAGCAATCCCTAACAACAACAATATAAATATTAAGCAGGCTGAAAAATAGCCAAATACAGGGATTTAGTATTTCAAATACAGAGACAATGGGACATGAACAACACTCGAACAGTACCAATTGTTATGTCAACAACAGGAGTAGTCCCAAAACATCTATTAAACAATTTGAAATACCTCGGTCTGGACGAACATCTTTACCAACTGATGCAAAAAGCCGTCCTGTTACGAACAGCCCGGACGGTTAGAAAATTTATGGGGAACTGCAGCCACGACGCCAACCACGGGCCTGATAACCTGGCAAGGGCTCCCACAGAGCTAAACCCTTTTGATATGTAGTATATCTGGGGTTTAGTGAATTTTCCCCTAAGGGCACACTATGTGTGCCTTAGAGGGAGTGTGATGCCATACATTGTATGGTCAGGTCTAATCCGTGTGATGTCCGGGTTAAAATAGCACAATAGTATCTACCGCCTGTCGTAAGAGGCGACTAAAGGGGCGGCTGCCCGCTAATCTACTACCTAGCGTTCCTTCCTTTCCCAAAACCCGCACGGGAAGATCTGGAACAAATCATTTCGTCTGGGAAGTGACAACCCCACGGTTCCGAGTTACCCGGGTCACCAGGGTCAATTGGTGACACCACCCATGAAAATGGAACTACGGAGTAGTATCCCTCGGAAAAGAGCCGCTTGCTGGGGATCGCCAGGGCATTTCTGGATCCGGCGCTGGACATGACAGCAGGCGGGGCGTCGGTGGCTGGGTGCTGAGGAGGCGGGCTCCTGTCGCCCAAAGAGCTACCGCCCAAGAACCACACAACACCCACCAATACGGTCACAGAATCAACGTGACCATCACCAACGGAGTCAAACGAGAATGAGAACTCCACCCGCAGAAAGTGTTGCGCAGGATCACCAGCCAGCGCTCACTCAAGCGGGAGTGAAAAGACAACGCATGAAATGGACTAGCGCCATGAATAAATTAATAATGCGCACTTCTTACAGAATTACCAACATTGGCCAGGATAAGACTGGATATCTCCAAATACTTCATCAAGAATTCTGTACCCAGAGCTTCAAGTTACCGAACAGAGAGTCGCAGATCAATATATTGTCATCTTGAGAAATGGCCTTATTTCGAATGATCAACTGGACACAATAAAGAGCGAAGTTGAGCACGAATTATTTGGTCGAAATGCAACAGATCCAGAGCCTGATACACCTTTGGCGCAAAGAGCGGACGAGACTCAAGAACTTCAACAAGAACAGCCAGCCAACGATGACCTGCTTGAGAAAATCCAAGCAGAAATGGATAGAGCTCTTATAGAGTATAGTGGGACAGATCCATTGAATAGACCAACTCTTCTCAAACTAAGATCTTCTAAGAAACTGGGTATCGTTTTACAGGCCATGAACAACATTATCTTGCCAAACTATGTTTTAGGTGCTAATTCGTTAGAGTCACAATAAGAGCAAGCCCTCACCAATTTAGACACCTCGAATACCACCTTGGCAAAGAAGGCTAGAAGGGAAAATTCATTCCTTTGTACGTAAGACAATATATATATATATATATATATATATATATATATATAAATATATATTGTTTCTGGTTAGGGAACCTTCATCAGTTGCGCCTCCCACAATTGAATGTCCTCTCGAACACGTCTTTATGTATTTGATACATTCCGTTAAATTTGAAGACGCGAGATGTAAGACCGACATCTAGGATTTTCGAGAGAATTAGCACACAGAGGTTCCGAATCTGGAACCATTACGTATAATTGCTGTCCTCTCTTAACTCCTAGGACAGAATGTCACGATAAAATTTTCAGGTTACTTCACCTGTCAGAGATATTAAATACTCTCTTCGAGGTTTCATTCCTTTGTACGCAACTCAATATACATAATATATATCGTTTCTGGTTAGGGAACCTTCAACAGTTGGACTTTCCACAATTGAATGTCATCTCGAACACTGCTTTTTGTATTTGATACATTTCGTTACATTTGAAGACGCGAGATGTAAGACCGACATCTAGGATTTTCGAGAGAATGACACCTCGGAGAGAGTACTCAATATCTCTGACTGGTGAAGTAACCTGAAATATTTATCGTGACATTCTGTCCTAGGAGTTAAGAGAGAACGGCAATTACACGGAACGGTTCCAGATTCGGAACCTCTGTATGCTATTTCTCTCGAAAATCCTAGATTTCGGTCTTACATCTCGCTTCTTCAAAAGTAAAAATTTGTTTCGGGCTATTAACACCTACGCGTGTTTAGTGCTTAGTTACTCTTTCGGTATAGTTAACTGGTGCAAGACCGACATTGAACAATTACAACGGTAAGTTCGAGTACTACTAACAAAAGCTCAAAATCATCATCCAAAGACCTGTGTCGAACGTACAAAATTGCCCCGGAGTGGAAACTCGCAGAATTTTCTGATCTACACAGGGTCATATGTCAGCCACCAGATGAAGACATGGCGGGACTAAAATTGGCGAAACTCGTTACTGACAAAATAATGTTCAATAAAGTAAGAAGATACATAAATGCAATTGATACAGAAACCAGGGCACTAGGAGCGTTAATTATGGCTAACACCAACACCAAGGTTGAGATTAAAGAAAAAGCAAGAAGGTTAAGAAGTATTAGCAGCGCGCTTATGACGGCCGATATGACAGCACTAATGGGAAAAGTAGAAGATTTATTTGGATCGAGGGACAGAAAGGAAGACATATCGAAAAAAGATATGGGTACTCAAACTTCTTAGACAGTAGAAGAACATCTACAAATGGAAATCGAGAGTTATATAGACGACAATATGAACAAAGAAGACCTAGAAGAAGTACTACAAATGAGATGGCCAGAAGATATGTTTAAAGTTCAAACAGTGAAGGAAGAAATAACGAAAAGTGCGGAGGACAGGGCGTTAATAGCAGATTACATGCAAAAAGATAACAAATTAATATCAAGAATGATAGGGGAATCGAGTAAAGTGAGAAACTATATAAGACTAAATAAACTAAAGGAATCGGAAATAATATTCAAAAAGACATTTGGGACAATAGGGATTGAGGAGCAAGAAGAAACAGAAGAGCAATATACTTTTTACGCGAACTATGCAGACGAAGACGACAGATATATTAGAAATGGAAACAAATTTAGAACGTTAGTGAACCTTAAAAAGATGTGTATCAAAAAAGAAATTAAGGAGATACATATAGCCGTTATTGGAACGGAAGAAAGAACGGGAAGAAATAGAAAGCTGGTACACTGTGCTCCATGAAAAAATAGAACAAAAAAATAAAGAGAGGAATCCGGAGTACGAAGCTCTTATAATTGATGCAGGGGAACAGACATATGCAGACCTGGTGAAGCAAGTCAAAAACACATTAATCAATAAAGGGGCAGGAGACAAAATTAGAACCATTAGGCAAACTAGAAACGGTAACCTACTAATAGCGACACAAAAAGGAAAAGTAAATGCGGCTCCTGTAGCAGAAGTGCTAAAAGGAGCACCTGGAAAGATGCGGGTAAGAAACCGGGCCGAGGAGAAAAACAAGAAGAAGGCGGTCAACATTGTCAATCTGGACATCACAACGGATAGACAAGACCTTGAATTGGAACTTAAGACGAAACTGGAATGCAAGGATTTAGAAGTCAAAGCTCTTAGACCGCAAAATGGTGGTATGCAGATGGCAACTATAATAGCGGACGAAAAGACAATTGAAAAACTGTTGGAAATGAAAGAGATTAGGATAGGGCTGACAACAGGCATAATTAAAGGGAAAAGAGAAATGCAGACATGCTTTAAATGCTGGGAAAGTGGGCACGTGGCCAGGGAATGCAAAGGGGAGGATAGAATGGGCTGGTGAAGGAACTGCTGCAAGACGGGCCACAAAGCAGCTGATTGCGGAAACGAAGAATACTGCTTTAAGTGCGAATCGAAAGGGCATAGATATAATGATGGAAAATGTAGAAACAGGAAAAAACAGCAACTAAACAGAAATACAGAAGAAAGAAAAGATGCAGATTCGGATACTGCAAAGTAATCTAGAAAGATCAGCGAAAGCCCATGATGAGGCTAACGAAACAGCCCTCAAAAATAAAATAGACGTAATAGTAGCTAGCGAGCCAAACATAAGAATAATTAGAAAAAACAGAAAATGGATCGTAGACAAGCAGGAAAGCATAGCTGTCGAAATTAGTAATAGAGAGACGGGTATTGAGGAATACGAGACATATAAAGGTTTCATAGTTATTAAACATAGAGATGTCAATATAACATGTTGCTATATTTCTCCGAATATAACAATAGAAGAATACAGAAGTAGGATAGATTATATAGCACAATCACTAAGGAAATTAGCACGGAACAAAATCATGGTATTGGGAGACCTCAACGCAAAATCCCCGCTATGGGGCGCTCCTAAAACGGATGCTAGGGGAGGAACAATAGCCGAATTGGCTGCTACATACAATTTAGAGATATTAAATAACGGCAACCCAACTTTTGTTAGAGGTAGTACACAAACACACATAGACGTCACCATGTGTTCGAGCAACATGGTACGGCACATTAAGAAATGGGAAACCATAGACGAAAACATATTTACAGACCACAGATATATCCTGGTCCATTTACAAGAGGGGGGGAAAAGCGACAGAAATCCTTAAAACAAGAACACAATATAACATTGAAGCATATGAAAAAATGTTTAACACAATAACCGGGAAAATAAACAAAGAATTGACACCAGAAAAAATAACGGCAGAAATCAAAAAATGTCTGAAGGCCAACAGAAGGCCTATAAATAGAAACGAAAACAGAGAAATCCCATACTGGTGGACAGCTGAAATAGCGGAAGCTAAAAGGAAGTGCGTAGAGATACGGCGGAAAATCACAAAAGAAGCAAAGAAAAAGAGAACAGAACTACCGGATATGATGGAGGAAATGAATAGGAAAATGAAAGAATTAAAGAAACTCATAAATGGAAGCAAGAGGAAATGCTGGGACGAATTATGTAGACAGCTGAAAACAGACGTATGGGGAAGAGCATATGGGATAGCTATCCAAAAGATAGAACCATTGTTGACACTTAGTACAGAGAAGAAAACAGAAATAGCAAATACCCTTTTTATAAAGACCAGAGGTGAATGGAAAGAGCGAATAAAAATATCAAGAGATTTAGTACCCGCAATAAGAGAAGAAGAATTTAAAATGGCAATTAAGCATATCAAGATGAAAAAAACACCTGGACCAGATAATCTCCCGCCAGAAGTCATAAAAATAACATGTCAAAAGAACCAAGCCACAATAAGGGATATGTATAACGAATTAATAAAGAAACAGGAATTCCCTACAATCTGGAAGAAGGCTAAAGTAATATTTCTGAGGAAGGGTGCTAAACCTATGAATTACCCAACATCATATAGACCCATTTGCCTGTTGGACGTTATGGGTAAGGTATTAGAAACACTAATTAGAAACAGAATAGACAAAGAATTAGGAGATGAAAAAAATTCAGAAAGACAATTTGGGTTTCGGAAAGGGAAATCAACAGTAAAAGCAGCAAACTGGATTCGTGACAAAGCAAGGGGCACTAGAGCGGGCTGGGTGATACTCATCACTTTTGACGTTAGAAATGCATTCAATTCGGCATCATGGAAACGTATTGTTAAGGAAATGGAGAAGAAAGGGATTAGAGAATATCTAATAAGAATAATAGAGAGTTATTTCTCCAAAAGAAGTATTGTACTCGGGACAACACGTTAAAAATAGGCACAGGCGTACCACAAGGATCAGTACTAGGACCGACGTTATGGAATATATTGTACGACGATCTTCTAAATCAGAAGCTGCCAACTGGTGCAAATACGATAGCATTCGCAGACGACCTGGCACTATATGCGGAAGGGCCAAACGCTGACAGACTGGTTGAAAAAGCAAATGAGGCAATAAAAATAATAGGAGACTGGATGAAAGAGCAAAGTTGAAATGGGCACCGGAAAAGAGCAAGGCGGTGCTACTCAAAGGTACAAAAATGCAGAAAATAAGAAAAAAATAAAAATAGAATAGGGATCTAAATATAACACACAAAAAGAGCGTAAAGTATCTCGGTATATTAATCGATCACCAAGGTACATACGGACACATATTGTAAATGCAGTAAGCAAAGCGGGTGATAAGTTAGCAAAACTTGGAAATATTATGAAAGACATAAAGGGACCATCACATGGAAAGAGACGACTGCTTTATGGAGTGGTACAATCAACACTTTTGTACGGGGCACCATGGCACAGAGGTATGAAGATAAAAAGATATAAGAACATGATGTTAAAAATTCAAAGACAGGCGCTGCTGCGGGTAATAAGCGGATATAGAACGATCTCGTATGAGGGAACGGCAGTTATAGCTGGTATTCCTCCGATCCATTTGACGGTAGAAGAACTTAGAGAAAATTACGAAAATAAAATATACAGAGAAAACAGGAATAATACGCTAAAAGAATGGCAAAAAGAATGGGACGTGCTAACGGGAAAAGCGGAATGGACCAAGAAACTAATATCAGACCTAACACAATGGGCGAGCAGCAAATATAGAAGTACAGATTACTTTATGACACAATTTTTGTCTGGGCATGGTAGTGTCAAAGCATACCTGAAAAAGATAGGGAAAATGAGGGAGAGTAACTGTGATATGTGCCAAATTGAGGAGACAATGGAGCACGTGGTTTTTGACTGCGAAAGATATGCAAGGAATAAAACAAGAACAGAAACAACGATTGGTGAAAGAATAACACCATCTAACGTGATAAAAGTGATGATAGAAAGTAAAGAGAACAAGGAAATTATATACAAATGGATACGGGAAATTATAGAGGAAAAGGAGAAAGAAGAATTAAACAGAATGGTGTGATGAAAGAAAGGCAGGAAGGTGGTGACGCAAGTTAGAAATAACAGTACCACCACCTTCATAAACTGCAGAAACAACAAGGTGGTTTTAGTGGGTGTGAGTCCCACACTAATTTGAGTGATAGACTCTAAGCTCAAATTGTCCATAATGGATTTCCGCCTTCAAAAAAAAAGAAAAAAAAAAGGTCATATGTATGTCTGATGACTCAACACCTCTGCGACTGACAGAACAACAAGTTCAAGTATACCACCAGACCACTGATCAGAAGCTGCTCAAATGGAAAGAGAAGCCTCTTCATGGAGGGCATATAAATGATGTCAACCAAGATTATGTCGACAGTTCAGCGTCGAAATACTGTTGATCTCTGGTCATGTTTACTGAAACGGAAGGCTTTATATTGCCAATCCAAGATCAAGTAATTCCAACTAAGAACTATCTAAAGTACATCGTCAAAGACCCTTCTATCAACAACGACAAATTCAGATATGGTTGCGCCAAATATCTGAATCTGTCCAGCATATTACAGGAGGTTGCCAAGCGTTCGCTGCAACTGAATACAAAGAACGACACGATGTTGTGGCAAAAATACTGCACCATTAATTAGCGCTGAAACTTGAGCTATCACAGTCGGTAAGAACACCCTACTATATATATACAAACCAGAATCTATTTTAGAAAATAACATCTACAAGCTGTACTAGGACCCCCGATACTGACCGATCGGACTGTTGCTCACAATAGCCAGATATAGTTTTAGTAGATAAAATCT
>CM067217.1:128492263-128558342 GCA_034190945.1 Octodonta nipae
TAGCAGACGAGCTGTCATTAGGGGTAGTTAAGAAATAACAAAAATATATAAAAATCAGCAACCGTTATCTCCGGATCTATTGAGTCTCGCAAGGCGGAATACATGTATTTATTTTTTTATATTTTTAGTATATATTGTTTAAAAAACATTTACCGAAACTACGGAACATAAAATTAAGGAAACATAGGAATATAGGGTCTTACTCAAAGTTTACAGGAAAAATTCAGTTATATTAATTTTGGACGTTAAATTATAAAATTTACTGTAAAACAAATCATTTAAAATTTTTCAAGCGCTTCATGTAATAGCAAATGTAGGTCTCATGAAACGAATATGCAAGTAATTTTCATACATTTTTAATAACACTGTATACCTCCGATTATTTCAATATTTGGACGAAGAAGTCTCTATAAACTAGATTATTATTGCGTCTGTTGGCGTTTTCATAAAAATCCGTCATATTATATCTTTCATTTGATATTTCATTTTATACTCATATTCAGTAATGGTTTAATAAATCTGTTTAGTTTATTAAACATATCACACAAATCAAGGCAACAGTATAAGTTCTATAACTGAACTTTTTCGCAAATGTTTTCACTACAACTAGCATGTTGCAGTTATGTTAAGATCCACTGTTTGTAATCACTATATGTAGGTACAGTGCATTTAGTTTGATTTACCACAAGTTTGAATGTAGAATTAATAATAAATACTTTTTAAGAAACAGGCTGCTAAATATAGGTATATTACAAAAATTTAAAATCATTACTATTTTATCCAAAGGGGCACATTTACAAGCAATTCTTTGCTATATCTTTTACATTCTGATATTGTAGTCAACTAAAATAATTTCCGATAGTTCCAAATATTTGCAATTCATCACTCAGAGTGGCAACCACGTACACCTACTATTCTGCTAGATTTTATATATCCAAAACCCTGAATTTGCGAATTTGTTTAAAAAAATCATTCTTAAAGTGCAAATAAATTTAATACCTGATGAGTAAATACAGTTTCCACTTTTAGATATAATCAGAGTTTTGAATTTCAACTTTTATTTATTAGATAATGAAAAATTCGTCACTTAGACACAAATTTGTTTAATTCTTTAATATGTACCATTAGTGGATTGTAATTATAAAGTTCTCAGACAGAGTTACAAAAGTATCCCAATTCAGCTTTACCCACATACTACATGTTATTTGTATGTTGGTACAGCATTGAGAAAATATTTTAATAGTTTCTAAAAATTGTAAATATTCTGATTCTATGAAATTGTTTAACTATAACTGAAAATTAAGTATAAATGGTAGACATGAAACTAGTAGTATAGATTAAAGAATATATTAACTTGTTTTTGACGTATTTTTGCCGACGCTATATCTATATAAATAAAAAACAAACTGTTAGAATTTAAAAAAACTTGTACACATCTTTTTGTACATAAGTTTGGGTCTTTAAAATATATGAAAATAAACTTAACATTGAATTCATAGCGTGTTTGTATTATTATTTTATTATATGTTTGTAAGCATCGAGATTATTAATGTAAATATGTTCAGAATTTCTAAATGAACCATTATAAGTATGTAAGATTTAAAATAATATAGGAATTTTTTTATTTATTTTAACTGTTAATTTCATGATACACTTTCTATTCATGACATATAAACTGCTTTTTGAAATGTGATTCAGTCTTTAATAAAGTGTTTGTTTTATTAGATTTGTAATGTTTGATTAACCTAACAACTCTGCCGTTTAGCCGTACCTACTCAAACAATAAAAGTGTCAAATTATTAGTCTCAAACAATATTTTCAAAATTTAACAATGCATGAAGATAGTTGAAAACGTCATGCATCATAATTAATAACAATATGTGAACATTTCCTCATATTTTATAATAGGTTTTTTCAGCATTCCCTAAACTAAACATTTATCAATTCTTCTATTAAATCTACTTTGGTTGTTTACTATTACTATTCCTTGGTAATAGCACTGCTCTGATTTGTTTTTTTTTCAGTCTTCTTTTTTGCATTATGATACTACAATGTCAAAAAAATTTCATAATGCATAAGATCTCACCTTGGCTATAATAATTGCCTTTTTTGCATGGAGCATGCCGTCATTGGGTGTTGAGTATCTATTGACTCAAGTTTGGAAAATGTTTAATCTTTCCACCTGCTTTTGTCACTTAAAGTCAAAAAGGCACCAATATGCCAATGTTTCTAGAGGTATTGGCTTTGCCTGATTTTTACTAATGGACATGTTGCAGATATGTGGAAAATTGTTGTTATACAATTTTTCTTTGAGTTTTATGAAGTTTCATTGAGAAGTTGAACTTAAGCCACTTTTCGCTGCAATTTATCAAATAACGACAAAGTAAAACCATGTGTTATTAAATAATAATTCAAATGTTTCCTATCAAAAGAAAATAATTCATACTTTTCATAAATACCATATACAAATGAATGGTTGAGTCTAATTCTTGATATAAAAGAGGTAGGTATGAATATAAATTATTCAACGAAAAAAATACAAACATTTACAGACAAGTATACCTATATATTGAAATAAGCAGAAATGCTCATAAATAGATGCCACTTATGTTTTCAGTTCTCTATATCTGATCAATCTTATTCAATTATGTCTGTTCATTGAGATTTTGTCAATTTCTAATCCATAACAAATAAGTACTTGAAATAGGAATGGAAATAAAATGTAGGTGCTCAGATTATTGGCTGTTCCTTATAGAAAATCAGCCTGTCTGGGAGCAAAATGTATAATATGGTCAACCAGCTTTCTTGGGTACAAATTAGTACAATTTTTCTTGCTTATCAATTACATTTGAAAATATTTGAAACAAATAAGTATATACACTCTTATTTGAATTAAGACTATATAAGGAGCATCTGACAACAAAAAAACAGGTCAAATTTTTTAAATTAACCTCATATTTTTTTACATTTAAAATTGAAATCTTTTAAAAATCATTTCGAAATTACTTCATGACTTATTTATTAGTTAATTTGCTTTGCGATAGTGATTAATTTGTGTATTTTTGGTTATGGAACTGAAGATCAACAATACCGTCGCCAGGCAGGGGCTGCTGCCCCCCTTACCTCTTTTGTCTGTCGATCATTAGCGCTTCGTTATACGTGAAATAAAATCCATAACATAAAATGTGTAAAATAATGTTAGCTTGTCAAACCAAAATTGATAAAATGATATTTTAGCATCCAAACAATAGATTTGCCAATTTGTAAAAATGGGAAACTGACAGCATTAACTGTAAGTGCAGGCAGCAAGAAAGATTGAAACTTTTCTCCCATTCTACCGATTTTCCACTTATTTACACGACTTTAACCATAACTATAGATTTACGATAAATAGTGTTGAACTTGTTTCAACTGCTGTAAAGTACTGTTACTTATTTTAGCTCTTAATTATTTGTAAATATAAAAAATAGTCATATTATTTTTAATAATAGATTGCAATCTTAACGATTTAGAGACTAGTTTCCAGATTACTAAATGTGTTTTAAAGGTAAGTAATTATTAGGCTGGCAATTAATTAGTAAAAAATGCTTAAAAAAGTATGATATTACAAGAATTTTTTTTTTTTCGTATTCCGTTGGCTTAGTTGTAACCTAGCAGACGAGCTGTCATTAGGGGTAGTTAAGAAATTAACAAAAATATATAAAAATCAGCAACCGTTATCTCCGGATCTATTGAGTCTAAAATTTTGAATAAAATTACGAAAATAGGGCCTGTCTTGAACTTTAAAGGAAAAATAAAGGGAAAATTATAAAAGTATAACAATGAATTTTTCAGACGCATCAAACATGTCAGATGAAAAGGCTCGCAACGCGGGATACATTTATTTTTTTATATTTTTAGTATATATTGTTTAAAACATATTACCGAAACTACGGAAGATAAAATTAAGGAAACATAGGAATATAGGGTCTCACTCAAAGTTTACAGGAAAAATTCAGTGAAATTAATTTTGGACGTTAAATTATAAAATTTACTGTAAAACAAATCATTTAAAATTTTTCAAGCGCTTCATGTAATAGCAAATGTAGGTCTCATGAAACGAATATCCAAGTATATTTGGACGAAGAAGTCTCTATAAACTAGATTATTATTGTGTCTGTTGGCGTTTTCATAAAACAATGCGTCATGTTATATCTTCCATTTGCTATGCTAAAGGTATTTAATTTTGTACTCATATTCAGTAATGGTTTAATAAAATCAGATTAATTTATTAAACATATCACTGAAATCAATTAAATAGTACGAAGCTGAGATACACATATAACTGAACTTTTTCGTACATTTTTTCACTACCATTACCATATTGCAGTTATATCCACTGTTATATACCTACATCAGTCAGTAGAGCAAAATTGAGGGCATTTTGGGACATAAAATTCAACAGCAAACCGTCGATGCCATCTCTTCAGGAATAATTCATAGGTGATATCTTACATGATTTTAATGGCAACTTCGTGGAAATAATTAATTTAAACACTACAAGCTAGCAAAAATATGGATTTTATTTGTTTTTGGCTTGTATTGAGGGAAATAATGAAGGAATCTGGTTCTTGTCAATGGAAACGTTGTAGAGAATTGTAATGCCTTCAAAATGAGCGTAAAAGCTGTAAAAGTAACGACTTTGGAAATTCGTTACTCTTAAGTCACCTACTCCCTATATATAATAAAGTTCGTGCCTGCCAAAGTTTAAGTGCATTACCTTTTCTATAAAGAAACTTTTCTTTCATATATTGTCTTTACATAATGATACCAGCAGTTATTAGCGACATTGCAGTCGATTTTTATTATAATTGTTACGAGAATTCATCCGACAGCTGGTGCAATCGGCCATCAACCAATTCATGGAAGGGACATTATTCCGATAAATTCTGGGAACCCGAATTGTTTGTATCTCAACAGGCGGACCGCTGCCGTTACTGGGAATTCCCTTAAAACTTCCAGAACATGAAAGAGTTTCCCGATGGTTCGTGGACGTACCAGACAATTCCAAGATAAATATATAAATATTTAACAGCTGGCGATGGGAGGCATTCAGTTAAGATAAAATGTAAATACTAGTTTCTGTGAATATAAATTATTTAAAAGTAGTGGAAATAAATTAGTGTGAGTTGGACGGTGTTTTTAAATAAATCCA
Organism: Octodonta nipae; assembly: GCA_034190945.1. Taxonomy (NCBI): domain Eukaryota; kingdom Metazoa; phylum Arthropoda; class Insecta; order Coleoptera; family Chrysomelidae; genus Octodonta; species Octodonta nipae. The sequence goes on from CM067217.1 coordinate 128,497,458, forward strand.
AGAACTGAACTGAACCCGATAGTGAAAATAAAAACATTACAGTGGTGACAGGTGTGCGGTTTATTTGTGGAACTTTAGAAGTGGAAAATAAATAGACTGACAAAGTTTAGAAACGTGAATTTGGACCAAATGAAAGTGACGGACTTAAAAAAAGAACTTGAGGAAAGGGATTTAGAAATTAGTGGAAAGAAAAGTTAATTAGTACAACGGCTACGACATGCCCTAATAAATGAAAGTAACGATCCGGATATTTACTTGTTTGATGTTTCTTGCAATGGAGAGCATGCTATTAAAAAAATTGGAAGAAAATTTAAAATAAACCTTACAAGAAAAATTACAAGACAATTCTAAGTCTTTAGAGGATAAATTGCTCGAAAATTCTAAGACTTTAGAGGATAAGCTACAAACATTACAAGAAAATTCTAAAACCCTAGAAGACAAATTGCTAGAAAATTCTAAAAACTTGAAACAGGCGTTAGAAGATAAATTCGCAGAAAATTCTAAATCCCTAGAAAAAAATTTGAAAAGCATGCTACAGAAAAACTCAGAAATGCTGGAAGAGAAAATATTCGAGAATGAGGTTCGGATGGAAGAGCTAAGGCAAACTATGTTCGGAGAGTCAGACAAAAATGAAACGCGGATAGAAGAGCTAAAGCATATAATGGAGGGTGAGATCAGCAAATATATAGATCTCAATGGTTTATGAAATCTTTAAAGAAAGTCTCGTGAATACTGTTCACAATATAAAAGCATATTATATAATTTAAAAAATAAATAACAATACAAAAATATAATCAGTTATGGATGAGGATGTATTTATCTTAGTCATGATAATTCGGTAGTTCTGCAGGACAGACACCATTTCAGTAGAAATACGGTAGATTTGAGACCACTGAACGTACGAAGTATTCGTATATACGAAAATCATACCTTGTCTAACGAACTAACGATGTGCGAGTCGGACCTTTCGGTATTATGCGGCAGTCGACATTGGCTGTGCTGAAGCAAACATACTGTAATGTTTTTATTTTCACACTCGGGTTCAGTTCAGTTCTTGGATTTATTTAAAAACACAGTCCACCTCACTCTAATTTATTTCCACTACTTTAACAGAACTATTTACAATTTATCTCTACTTAACTATACGGCCGTCGAATACTGAAGCTCTCCGTATTTATATATTTCTTCTCGGAATTCTCCAGAACGTCAATGAGCCACCGAGACAAGCAACAAGCCGCCTACCTCGATGCGCCAGCTGAACATTTCGACTTTACAGAAATATCGGAGGAATGTCGCTTCCACAAATTATCGGATGAATTCTCGTCACATTGTCCCCTCCTTAAGACAATTTCGTCTTGGAATGTCCCAGAAACCTTTCTAGTGTGACGATATTTGCAGGACTATCCATTTCGACAACGGGAAGTTTATGGGAAGTAACAGTCAATGGTCTTCGAATCTATGCTTCGATTACTGAGACAGCATACAAGGATGTCGATGTCACTGAATCGAAAGATTGTTTCGATCATAGTTCTCACCACCCTCCAATTCAGTCCATCCAACTCGCAGGCTATCTTTGGGACCGCCAATTTCATCAGGTTCTTCTCCATCATACCAGTCGTCTAGTCTTCCAAAGATCGCTGTATGTGGGCTTGCCCTGCGAGAATGTTTTCGTTATCAAATAAAAGATGTCTCTGGTACCCACTGGTTGCTTATCTTCGAGATGAAGGACCTTCCCTACCACTGGATCTTGCTCCCTTAACTTCTGGAACTGGCGGTACTTTTTGGCAAACACCTTGGCTATTCCTCTGGACTTCCGGAGATCTCGAGCCACACAATGAGCCAGGGCATACTCTATGAGCACCTCAAAAAGGTCTCGGGTTTCCCCTCCGTGCTGCACTTTCTGCCCATTAAAGTACAGTGTCATGAACTGTTCGAATGTCATCTCATCAGGTGGTTGGATGCTGCGGACTTGGGTTTGGTCAACTTCACTGTCATGGCTTCCGGCATAAGTGGCTAAACTGTTGAAATGTACCACATTTGGTTATCCTTGAGGTAGCTTCCTTATTCTGTAGACAACATCGTTGATCTTCTTTACAATTTGTAAGGCCCCTCCCAAGATAGTTCTAGCTTGGCGAATATCCACGACGACGTTGCGGGTTATACAACCAAACAAGATCATCAGCTTGGAATTCCCCGCCCTCGGCTCTGATGTCATAGGCTTCCTTTATGCGGGCACTGACATTCCCGATATTTAACCGGGCTCGTTGGTGGATGTCGTTCATCTTCTGCCGTAACGGGCTGTCATAGTCTTCAATTGCGGTCTCTTCTCCTGGGGGACATCCAAAGTTCAAATCGTATGGTAGTCGTAATTCTCGTCCCATAATAACACTTGACCCGTGGACTCGTGCACATACGAACGATATGCCATTAGAAACAAGTGAAGGTACTGGTCCCAGTCTCTTTGATGGTCAGAGACTACCTTTGACAAATGGCGGTTAATGGTTCTATTCATCCGTTGTACCTTTCCATCGGATTGCGGGTGTAATGCTGTCGTCCGTGTTTTATTGATCTTCAAGAGCTTGCAGACGTCTTGGAAAAGACTCCAAGGGAACACCAAAACGGCTGATCCATTACTTGACAAGGACATCAGCAGCGGTCAATGTTTCTTGATTCGGCAAGGCATAAGCTTCTGCCCATTTATTAAAATAGTCTATCACTACCACAATGTACTTATTTCCGGAGTCAGATTCAGGAAATGGACCAGCAACATCAATGGCTACTCTTTCGAATGGACTGCGCACGTTATATTGCCTCATGGGGGCATTTGCTCGCTTCTGAGGCCCGTTACTTGCTGGACAAACCGTACATTTACGGCACAAATCCTTAACATGTATTTGGCAGTTTACCCAATAGAAGCGTTCTCTCAAGTTCCGCAGGCTCGTTACTCCCAGATGTCCTCCAGTTGTGCCATCATGTAGTTCTCGCAAGACATCTTGTCTCCTATTTCTGGGAACTACCATCTGTTTTCTGTCCCTGCCCTCATCTGGAGTTTTCAGGAGGTTATCTCTTTTAGCTCTGGATCTAATTTTTGGTCTTTCTGGATCTCCTCAGGTTGCCAATGGTCACCGATGGCGGTAGTTCTACAGAGAACAGCCCCTTTTTCTTCAGCTCGCTGACAATGTTTAGAATCATCAGGGCATGGTCTCCTCGATAAAGCATCAGCATTCTTATGGCTAGTTCCTGCGCGCTGTTCAGTCTCGAATTCTTCCAAGCGCTCAGTCCATCTGGCCACTTGTCCTTGGGGATTTTTAAACTGCAGGAGCCACTTCAGTGCTGCGTGATCAGTCCTCAGGAGGAATCATACCATAGAGGTACTTGTAGAAATGTTCTACCCCCTTTACCACAGCCAGGAGTTCCCGTCGAGTAACGCAGTAATTCCGTTCAGGCTTACTCAAGGTTTTGCTGTAATATCCGATGCCTCTCTCCTGGCCCTCATGGATCTGCGAAAGCACAGCACCAATTCCGACATTGCTTGCGTCGATATCCAATACGAAGTTTCTATCTGGCAAAGGATAACTAAAAATGGGGGCATTCGTCAACGCTTTTTTTTTAATGTCTCGAATGATCGCTGCCATTCCTTGTCTCATTGGTAATGCACCTTCCCCTCTGTGAGTCTAGTGAGTGGCTTGGCGATATTGGCGAATCCCGATACATACCGACGATAGTACATGCATAACCCCAGGAAACTTCTTAGCTGGTGGATATCCTTAGGTATCGGTCATTCCTGGACAGCTTTGATTTTCCGTTTATCAACAGCTACTCCCTCTGCCTTCGAAGTCGCCGAAATACCTCCTTCAGGTTCCTCATGTGGTCTTCAAACGATTTTCCAACCACGATAATGTCGTCAAGATACACCAGGCACGTTTTCCATGCAAGCCCTTTTAACACTGTTTCCAACAATCTTTCAAACGTCGCTGGAGCATTACACAACCCAAACGTGAATTGGTAAAGTCCTGAGCCGATGGAAAAAGCAGTCTTTTCTCGATCTTCTTTAGCAAGTTCCACCTGCCAATAACCGCTCTTCTAGTCTAGAGTGGAAAACATCTTCGATCCAGCCAACGTATCTATTCTTGGAAGAGGATAGCTGTCTTTCTTTGTAGAGTGGTTTAATTACCGATAGTCCACGACAAATCGGGTCGAACCATCTTTCTTTTTAACCAAGACAACTGGAGAAGCCCAAGGGCTATTGGATGGTTCAATAACACTGTTAACGTGATTGCGTAGCGAAGCGACATATGCGTTGGTAGTTGGGGCTTGTTGGTTACAGGACGATGGTCCCTTTACATTGGCCTTCTTTAGTTTCCCCGACGAGGAAGTCGGTACTCCGTTGCTACCTTTCAACGACTCTGGATATGTCCTACCTTACGATACATCCGACATCTCATTACTCTTTGTTTTGTAAGGACTTCCTCTACTATCTTCCTCACAGAGGCTTTATCAGTTCAGCCTCTTCTGATCCTCCGTCCATGATTCGGACTTGATCACTGCAGGTATTTTTCGCACCGTCGAATTCTAGTGCTCGAGCAAGTGCATCCACTAATTTAGGGGGTCGAGCTAGTGTCAATGCTTGTCTGGCTTCGTGGTCCTGAAGTCCATCCAAAAACGCTTGCACTGCTAACCTTTCAATTACGTTTTCCGGTGTGCCTGAAGAGGCAAGGCGAAACAGACGGGCAATATCAGCTTCAAACTCTTGTAGGGATTCATTCGTTTTCTGGTGGCGATTTTTTAGTTGGAAGTGATAAACGTGCTCCAAATGGGTTTGCCATACCTCAGTTCTAAATGTTTGACCAATTGTTCGTAGTCTTCTTGCCCAGAGGCATTTACACGTTTGCAAAATATCTGTAGCATCCTCTCTTAAGGCGAGGGTTAGTGCTATTACCTTCTCCTCTGCCAACCATCCGTTTAATTTTGCTGCTGCCTTGAATTGGCGCCTGTAATTAGCCCATGGCGATTTTCCATCAAATTGGGGAGGTTTTATTTTGTGTCTTGTCCCGTCGAGGCCAATTTTCGAATCCACTACTTCTGGACTGTTTCTGGTTTCGGTTTTTTGATTGTGTTTCTCCCCTTTGTACTGTGACTACCTGTACTTTTATTTTGCTGATTTCACCATCCATTATCTGTCTTAGCTCTTCTATCCGCGTTTCATTTTCGACTGACTCTTCGACTATTGTTTGCTTTAGCTCCTCCATCTGAGCCTCATTCTCTAATATTTTCTCTTCCAGCATTTCTGAATTTTTCTGTACCATGCTTTTCAAATTTTCTTCTAGGGATTTAGAATTTTCAGCCACTTTATCAAGTTTTTAGAATTTTCTAGCAATTTGTCTTCTAGAGTTTTAGTATTTTCTAGCAAGTTGTCTTTTATGGTTATGGAGTTTTCTTGTAACATTTGTAGCTTATCTTCTAAGGACTTAGAATTTTCTGTAATTTATTTTCTAGAGTTTCCATTTGTTTTAATAACATACCCATGTCCCCATTACCAGAAATTTCAAACAAATAAGTGTCGGGATCGTTACCTTCAATTATTAGGACATCTCGTAGCCGTTGGATTAATTCACTTTTCTTTCCACTAATTTCTAAATCCCTTTCCTCCAGTTCTGTTTTTAAATCAGTCACTTTCAGTTTGTCCAAATTCACTGCTTGAAAAATTGTTAGTCTAGTAATTTTCCACATCCAAAGTTTCACAAATACACCGAAGACCTGACACCAATGTAATGTTTTTATTTTCACACTCGGGTTCAGTTCAGTTCTTGGATTTATGTCAAACACAGTCTAACTCACTATAATTTATTTCCACTACTTTAACAGAACTATTTACAATTTATCTCTACTTAACTATACGGCTGTCGAATACTCAATGAATGCTTCCTCAGGTCTCCGTATTTATATATTTCTTCTCGGAATTCTTCAGAACGTCAAAGAGCCGGCGAGACCAGGCTAGATTCTTCGAAAATTACATCAAAGCAACAAGCCGCCTACCTCGATGCGCCAGTCGAACAATTCGACATTCCAGAAATATCGGAGGAATGTCGCTTCAACGAATTATCGAATGAATTCTCGTCACAATACGATACGAGTAACAATACCAATATAAAAGTAACGATTCGGTACTTCCAGTCTTATTGAGTATTCGTTACTTAGTAACGAATACATACGTTTGTTCCAGCCCTATTTATAGGTCCTGAAAGGGGTATTTTCTGTCGCCAAAAGTGTAAAAAATCGAGAAAAATTCACTTATTTTTACAAAAATTCATAACTTTGTTGTATTAACGATTAAAAATTAATCTTACATAAAATGGCGGCTTAGATGTTACGATTAACTTTTCTAAAGATAAGTATTGTGAAATTAATGATTTTTGCAGAATTGCAATTTAAAAAATTAAGATGGATATCCTACAAACGGTATCATATTAACCATGCTCTTTCTATTAGAGTGCTACGTGAATCTTTGAATTCCGTAAAATGAATTTGAATTTATCTATCTTAGATTTTCGTTAAAATCCCGTCAAGATGGTTTAAAACGGTTATGAAAATTGCATTATATGGACAATTACGTGAAAGGTGGGGAGCGAAGCGTCAGTCGACAGCCAAGCTATTCAAAGGGATTTTAGGTAAACCTGGTTGCTCGCTATTAGGGGTCAAGAATTGTGTAGATGTAGAATGTTTTGAATGCGATAAGTTATTGTATTCAGTTCAATGGATTGTTTATACAGTACAGTAATGAATAAATCTCATTTCATATTTTAAAATTTGTGTTTATTCAAAATTTGATTTTGTATAATTTACTCATTTAATAATATTACTGTTAATATAATGACAGGTAATTATTTTTTTGAATCTGTAGGTTTTAGTCAAGCATGTCAAAAAATAGTGGGAATTAGTTTTTATAACAAATAAGGGAGATATGTCGGATTATAAGATTTTTAGATGAAAACACAGTTTTATTCAATTGATGTACACTTTTGTAAATAAACGAGAGCAGATGTTGTATAATGTAACTGTGTAGATATGTACTTTTTAACAATTTTTTAGAGTGAATCAAGAATTATAATATTTTCGGACTGAGCAATCTTTTTGTTCATTAAAAGAATCCGATTAGGATATTTTAAAAAGAATTATATATATTGCATATTATCCCTACTCACTGCTGAATAAATTATTAAGACATTAACATCCACTTAACTGACTCTACTTCTTATTTGGACAGGCCACTCATGACACTCGAGGTGAATATCTTAGTTGCATTGCCTTGCCATCGCTCGCCTAGTTTCCTGAGGTAAGTCAACCGCCAACGTGTATAGAACTCATTTGGTGTAGCTTACAACTTGAGATCACTCGCGACCACTTGCCGCACTTCGGAACGTTGTCGGTTTTTCGGCACAAATCAAAGGCACCCGCGCACTCCGCCAATAGTATTCACATGTTTGTCCGCGTATTATTATTGGCGTCCGTCGTAGGTACACGTAACTGTGTACCACTTGCCTTGTGTTAATTTGACTACGCTAGCGTTGGCCTAAACTCGGTCAACGTGTATTGCAGGCATTAGACCTATATGATAATAAAATATAGAATAAGAATTTTACATTACTGCATCGAAATCTTCAAGTTTTACTTGTGGCATTCACGTAAATACACTTGCGCCCAATAGTCAGCAACTTGTCGTGTCCGCTTATTAATATAATATAATAGCAAACAATACCTCATAATACAATGACATTCAAAGTAGTTTGTTCAAGATGTTAATACAGTATTAATTTTCTAGTCGATATCTCTATCCCACGAGTGCAAAACTTGGCCATGTAAATATAATGTTACATAAAAGTAACTTAAAGTAACAGAAATCATAGTGTCAAAGTGTTTTTAAATAAAAATAAAATGTTTAAAACGGTTTTTTAAATTTTGTTCTCCACGTTAATAAAATTTGGCTTAGTTCGGATTTCGTGAAAATATCTAGAACACGCAAACGCTCACTGGAAACGGTGGATTCCAATGAACTGAACCAACACGACGATGACGACGACGACCACGAACTCCGAGTAGAAAGACAAGCCAGAAGAATCAGGAACCAAGATGACATCCCACCGATTAGGACCACGACCCCGGAAGAGGTACGGTACCAGATCAGACGACTCAAGCACCGAAAAGGACCTGGACATGATCGTATATCCAACAGGATAGTCAAACGGTTCGCCAGGAAGGCTGTCGTTTCCTTGACAAACGTCATCAATGCAATGCTAAGACTTAAACACTACCCGAAGACATGGAAGTATTCCGACATTATCATGCTGCCAAAGGGCAATAAGGTCGGTATTTTTCCACAAAACTATCGACCTATTAGTCTACTACCAGCCATGAGTAAAGTAGCAGAAACTATCTTCGCGAATCGAGTCCAAGAGATCATAGATGAACTAAACGTGATTCCAGACCAACAATTTGGATTCAGACATCGACACGCCACCGAACACCAAGTTGTAGAATACGCCTCAGACGGACTCAACCGGAATCGAAGAACAGCCTTCATCTTCCTGGATGTAGCAAAAGCCTTCGACCGAGTATGGCATGACGGACTATTGTTCAAGATGGCCCAATTAGGATTTTCCATTAACAGCATCCAGCTAGTGGGCTCCTTTCTGAGACATTGAAGAGTAAGAGTACGAGTAGGCCAGGAGCACTCAGGATACCGGACCACCGAGGCAGGAGTTCCCCAAGGAGCAGTCTGTCCACCACCATATGATACCAATCTTTTAGATTCGAGCCAGCCTTGAGACGGCTGCAGCAAGCCCCTGAAGAGTTAGCGGAATGGTGCCTTCAGTGGAAGACAGTCATCAACGAGGACAAAACTCAAGCTCTGTTCGTCAACGGGAGAAGCCGCACAATCGTTCCCACAGGAAACCTGACCGTCAACGGCAGACAATTTCCATGGAAGAACGAAGTCAAGTACCTTGGAGTCATCACTGACAGGGGGTTGACTTTCACAAGGCATGTCCAAGAGACAAATTCCGGGCTAGCCGTGCCAGACTTTACTACCCTAATAGGAAGAGGAAGCAAGCTGGGACTCTTAAACAAGCTGACTCTCATCAAGACAGTCATCTTGCCAATGCTGACATACGCTTCAATAGTATGGGGACACACCAGCAATAGCAACAGGTAGGCCATCCAAAGGCAGGAGAATCTATGCCTACGTCTTGCAGTCGACGCACCCTGGTTCGTTCGTATCACGGTGATTTTCAACGATTTACTACACCAACCAGTGCTTCCAGAAATGAAGAGGCGAGCCAAAGAGGCTTACGCCAAACTGGAACAGCACCCAAACCTTCAGCTACGACAGCTAACCGACTATGACCCCAGATTTATTGACAGATACAAACCGCCTAAGAACCAGCTCTGCCTAAGCGAAGGAGATGACGAAGCCCATAGGTAAAAAACAGGTAAGTATAAAATGAAGTACATAATATTCTATTTTTCAGAAGACAAGAAGAGGAAATCAATCGTACCAAGCAAAGAGAAGACGAGAAGAACACATACCCATCAAAAATCGAAGACAACCTGCACGTCCACAGAAGGGTAGAATACGCTATATATCATAGCAAAAATATGAGCCACAAATAAGACAATTGCGCAAAGAGTGTGTGCCGAAACAAAGAGCCAAGAACCACAGCCAAAATCCTCAAACCACGCTACTGGATACAATCTGGGCAGCTCATAGGCACAATACCGTTGGAAACTTGTGGTGCCTCTCAAGCAGTGTAAGTTTACAGCTATAATTGCTCATATAGGAAAAATGAAGAAAATTCAAATTCGAGATAATATTGGGTGTTCCATTAAAAAACACAACTTTAGTAAACTGTCTTTATGAAACACTTTCTATATTACGAAATAATTTTACATTATGGAGCTTGACACTATTTATATATTTTTATTTAAACCTTTTTTCAGTTTCCTCAAAACAACGGGGTATAAATTGATCACCCTGTGCAAATCATAAGACAGGGACTGTGCCAAGTATAGTCATTAACACTATATATGTAAAGTTAAATTTCTATAAATTTGGTAATAATATGGTAATCAATAATTCGTAAACATTGTACTGTAAGCTAGTAACTATGTTCAGTCAGAAAATACTATCTACCTTCATTTACTCTATTCTAGCTAGCTAGCGATGCTAGACTGTTAAGGAAATTATATTATTAGCCGTTGCACCATACTGTGTGGAATCCTGTGTCATCGGGTACAGCTTTCTGTATTTTCGTTAGACCATGTAATGCCAATATTCAGTCAAGGTAATTTTATTCAATGTGCAAGGTAAATTTTATTGTTGGTCTGTATTATTTAGATCATTTAGCAATTCATGTACATTTTTTAAGGCTATTTTCCCAAACAATAAATGGGGCATCAAGTCCTAAATATAACAAACTGTTCTTCGGATTTTTCCAAAAAAATGTTATAGAGATGACGGATAAATACTTATGACCCTATTTAACAACTAAAGTAATGTAATATATTGAAACGAGTTGAAGTTAAAAAACGGTTAATATTAATGGCAGTTTTTAAATTTAATTCCGATCAATTGTCAGATGTTTTTCATATCTAACAAGATTTTCTTTTAGAATTCTTGTTCATCCCATATCCCATTTTTGACCGAAACTCAAAATTAATAATTAAATGTATTTTTGAAATCATGTTGGTTAAATTATTTATTCAATAAAAAATATTATATTTGAACCTTAATATAAATATATACATTCTTTATTCCACATCAATTTGACCCATAGGCTTCAGGTCTTCTGCCACTTGGAAATTGCATCCAGTTGAAGCCAAGATATCTTCTACACCAACCCCATCAGCTATTTCAGTAAGTGTCAGGCCGTTTTCTGGATCAACCTCGAAGACCGCTTTTTCAGTGATAATCATATTAACACATTGTTTTCCAGTTAATGGTAAGGTACAATTTTCCAAAATTTTGTGACTTCCATCTTTAGCCGAATGTTCCATGCAAACAACTACTTTAGTTCCAGGGGCAGCTACTAAGTCCATTGCTCCTCCCATTCCCTTAACCAATTTCCCCTAATAAAACATTTATTGATTATTAACAGTTAATTATAATCTTATGTTAAATTAACTACTAGAGTTCTGGCATTAAGTACACAGTGTATTTATTTGGTCAATCATTTTCACAAACTTTATTGAGTATATGCCTCACAAGAACAAAGGTTACTTGTAACATTAAATTTCGATGCATAATTGGTAGATGCCACTACCAATAACTGTAGCATATATTTTATTTATTATTTAATTATCACTTTGCACATAAACATGAATTAAAATAAAAACTGTATGATTATATTAAAAAAATTAAGTTGTCTATTGTTAGAACTTTTCCTCTATTTTAGTATTTTGAGTGCGTGAATATTGCCTGACAGAGGTTTATCAATTGTGCATGTGCAAATAATGGCACCGTCCATTGTTTCAGAAATGACAAAATTCAGATGTATGATGTGGTTTCACCTTAACATCTTGCTCTGGTATTGTCTCATTTTAACTTCTCAAATGTAGTTTATTAACTATATGTAAAGTGGACAAACAAAGAGTTCAACGGGTTCAGATATCATGGTTGAGATTTATTTATGGTATACAGGTTGCAATATCTCACTAGTTAAAAAAACTAATTGGCTGACAATGGAATATCGAAGGTAAGTGCACTCACTTACTTCATTTCATGTATCCGTCCCACATATTTAGCTAATAAAATCAAGACGTTCATACACTAAATATGAGGCACAGAGTGTCCATATCTCCCCCGCCACAACAAACTACTTCTTATCAACGAACTTTCTCACTTCTCATACAATATCTATTATTTCTACAACGAAGTCCCTAATAACCTTAAAACGATTGTTTAGCAGGGAGTACAGGTAACTACTTCTGGATGTGCACAAGTGATCTGTTTTTCGCAAACATACTCACACTTGATTTTAATAACTTTGAGTTAATAATGTTTAATTTTTTATATGTCATCAGACAAATTGCTTCTAATAACGGTTTAAATATATGTGTATGTAGGTTGTATCGATGTATTAGAAACAAGTACATGCAAAATTTAAAAATACTTGTATTTAAAAAGGCTTAACGGCTTGACATTTTACCAATTAGTGTTTGGAAATCTTAAAATTAATAACAATTGGTCTTTTATGTATCTATATCTATCTATCTTCTATACTATTATAAAATTGTAGTTTGCCTGTTTGTTTGTTTGTTTGGTCGGGTATCATATGAGAACTACTGAACTGATTTTGCTGAATCCTTTTTTGTTGCTTGCCTATTCGCTCTGAGCGAAGTCATGGTAGGGGAAATAAAATCGACCGACGCGTTCGTAGTGGTCACTTTGAGCATTACGGGAGGCTATTATTACTGAAATTGAAAGCAAGTACACGTGAAAGTATTTATTTTGTTCTAATTTTAATAAAATAAAAAAAAATGAGACACCAAAGTTGTTGTGTTGTGAATTGCAAGAATACCAGCAGAAAAAGTAGGTGCAAATTTTATAAATTTCCGACTGCTAAATGGAAAATAAATCAACGGAATCAGTGGATAGCTGCGGTCAAAAGGCTAAAGTAAGTAGTACCATAACCTTAATTTTATCAATAACAATAATTTGGAGCATTGCAAACCTTTGCAAAATTTTTAACTTTTGTAAAAGTTAATCATTTTTTAGGAATTCTGTAAGCAAAATAATCTAATATATAAATCCTTGAATTCAAAAATTAAAAAAAAACAGACAAACACATATATTTGAAAATGAAAGAAATGTATGAAAAATAAAAAATTTTAAATAATTAAAACGTACAGATAAATTGTTTCATTTGCTAATTGTGCAGTTTTTATTAATTTTGTTTACTATTTATTATAATTTGAAATTGAACAATCATTAAAGTTTTAAGTTATCCCAGTGAAAAAAAAAATTCATTTTACAAATAGTAGCTTTTATACTGTCCTAAGATTTTATAAACATGCTATTTTATTTTATAGTGCTGATGGATCACCGTGGATTCCCAAGCCATACGATTGTATTTGTAGTGATCATTTTATTGGAGGTAAAAAATCGGAAGAGGAGTTAAGTCCTGGCTACATCCCAACTATATTTCCTTCAATATACAAGTCTTCAAAAGTTAATGAGTATTCTGCGATAAACAGGTAAAAATTAATTCGTCAAATTTGATCAATATGAAGAAGATAGTAATAATAATTTCTAATTTTCAGATACAATCGCGTGATGAATCGGCGGATGAAAGCAAAATTACCTTCAACTTCAAATGCTGAGTTTATTGTTACAGAGTCAATAGTAGTGATGACTGAAAATCCTCCAGTAGTGTCTTCAAAAGTGGACCAAGAGTGTCAAGTTGATTTTTATTCGGACATTAATTCTCAAACGTTTACTTGCAATCGTTACATCAAAGACGATGTGTGTCATGCTGAAACTCAGACAGAAATTGTTGAAGATACCAGGTCAATAAAAATTCATAGTGGTAACAAAAAATTTGTTGACAAAGAATGTGGTACTCCTGAAAAAACGTTTGCTGATAAAGAAAGTCAAGCGGAAAATAAACTATTTAATGGATTTACATCGGTGACAAAGGATCAAGAAATCATTGATCTGGCAGGGGTATCATTCTCAAATTTTGATTTCTTGTTGACAAGAATGCCTTCGCGAAAAAATACATTGTGTCGAAAAAAGATCGATTATTAATTTTTTTAATGAAAATTAAAACTGGATTAACATTTTCAGCACTTGGTGTACTGTTCAGTGTTCACAGAACAACAATTTCTACAATTTTCTATGAAACTCTGCAACTGCTAGCTAGTGCAACCAGAAATTTAGTATTTTGGCCAGATATTGACGCTGTACAAGAGACTATGCCTGACTGCTTCCTGCCTGATTACAGTAACACCAGAGTTATAATTGATTGTACAGAATTTCGAATAGATATTCCTACAAGTGTCGACAATCGTGTTTTTACATACTCCCAATACAAAAAGAACTTCACGGCCAAAGTTCTTATTGGTATAACTCCTGGAGGTTTTATTTCCTTAAGATCTGATGCAGCTGGAGGACGAAAATCAGATTCTCAACTTACAATAGAGTCAGGATTGTTAGATTTATTGGAAGATGGTGACATTGTTTTGGCTGACAAAGGTTTTCCAGAGATAAAAACAGTGATTGACGCAAGCGGTAAAAAAGTACAAATGGTTATGCCACATTTTCTTGAGAAAAAAATTAATTTTCAACAGAAGAAACTCAACGAACATACAGTGTAGCAAGAGTTAGGATTCACGTTGAAAGAATCATGCAAAGATTACGGACACATCAAATATTACATAAAATTCCTCAGCACTTGTTTCATTGGATAGACGACACTTTGCACATTTGTTGTGTTTTGGTCAATTTACAGCCTCCAATTATTTCTAATAAAGAAAATGTTGAAAATGAGTGATAAAAAATATTTTACTGCTCATCGAAATGTCAAGCAAGACATTTTTTTACACAATGTTTATTGAGTAATTCTTGGCATACAAAGTACAAAGTTAAATTTCCAGAATTTTGTAAATATATTGTAAATTTATTAATAAACGGTTAAAATTTTTGTAATAAATAATAACATTCTTTTAAACTTATTTTTAACTTACATATTAGTAACGAACAATAAAACTTTTAAATTGCTATTATTGTAACAAACAATAACACTCTACTTAACTTAATAAATATTGATTTTTAAGTAATGCATTATAAACGTCTTCACTTAAATTTTTAGTTATTAACTTTTCAGTAACAATCACAACCATTGTTATTTCTACTTAGTTATGTATTATAAAAAAATTAATTATTTTTAATTTAAAATATTCTCTAAATTACTTCCAGTAAAGCTTCGTTTCTCCAAGGTAATCACATCTTCCTCATTACTATCTACGTTATCAATATTATCAACATTGTTATTGTAATTTATTTTTTGATTTAAAATCTGGTATATCTTTTAACTCCCCAGATTGGCAGAAACGGTAGATATAGCGAAAAAACTTCTACGATGTTTGGTAACATACAGTTACTCTATTGGTTCCGCCGCACGTACCAAATTTTAGATTCTTGCATTAGGTTAGTTTTTATTAAAAATTCGGAATATGACAATTTACTAACATGTTTCGATTAAAAAAAATTCAACTGATGTATTAAGCGTAATCTTATAGGATGTTCCATATATAGGATACGTGAAATATAGAGCGGAGTAACGGAGTAGAATTACATTGGTTTAAAAAAAGTTATATTAGGTGAGCCATAAGCAGTTGCATTTATACAATGTGGTTGAAATAAGGGGGAGTGGAATTAATTATAGGGAGTGGTTCAAAAAAGTTATATTGGGTTGGCTCATAACTACTTGCATATACAATGTGATTGAAATTAGGGTAGAATAGAATTATATTTGTACAGGGTGGGCAAACAATCTTTAAAAAATGTGTTGTGTAAGCTGTTACGATATTTGAATAATGTTCTTGAGTTATTATAGTTATAAAATGGCTTGAAAAAATGTTGTTTATACAAGGTTGTTCAAAATTAGATGGGGTAGAATTATAGTTTATAGGGTGGTTAAAAAAATTGTTTTATATCCACAAGTAGTTGCCTACATATGCAACTACTTGTGGGTGCATATGTAGCGGGGTATAATTGCAATTATACAGATGGGTTTAAAAAATATTATAAAGAAATGTTATGATCTAAGCTGTTCCATACACATGACAAACAGCTGCATATATACAATATGGTTGAAATCAGGGGGAGAGGAATAAGTTATACGGGTCGGTTCAAAAAAGTTATATTGCGAGTGCCATAAATAGTTGCATATACCAGGTGGTTGAAAAATTGGTTGAGTAGAATTCTATGGGGTTGATAACAATGGGAGAAAAATTTTGTTGTATAGGGTAGAACGTGAGCAGTTGCATATATAGAGTACCTGAAATAAGCAAGCTTATAGTTACACAGTGTGATTCAAAAAGGCTTAGAAAAAGGTGGTTTAAATTAAATGTGGAGAAAAATTATACTTCATACTGTGGTTAAAAAAGTATGAGGAAAAATTGTGAAATAGCGTAACTTATAATCAATTGCACAGATGGGATAGGCTGGAGTGGAGGTTTAGTTAAATATTTAAAAAATGTTATATTGGGTGAACAATACGCGGCAAAAATTTGAACAATATTGTTATATAGGGTGCCCCATAAGCAGTTGCATTTTGGGTGACATATTGGGAATTAATGGATTTATAGTTATACAGGGTGGTACAAAAAATGTTATACTGGGTGGCTGGTAAGTAGTTGCATATACTAGGTAGTTGAAATAGAGGGTGTAATAGTTAAAAATGTTTGAAAATTTTTGTTCTGTATTTTGGTTGCATCGCAACCAGACTTAGATTTTCCATTTACAGCAGTGGCAATTGTAAATAGATCGTAAATAAGTAAAAAATAATTTGGTCAAGTGCTAGTTGGACTCGCATTGTAAGGGTTCCGTACCACCTTCAAGATTCGCTGTATTTAGTTTTCTAATTTGGCCCCCAAAAACTAACATTAGAGTTTTATTTTACTAATAAACTTTCAGGGAAGGCTTTTATAATCTATTGTCTGAATTTTGATGCTCTATAGATTGGAAGATAAAGGGCACAATGGGTCAAGTTTTAAATTATAAATTATTAAATCTGCTATTCAAATTATTTAAAAATACAAATAAAATAGTCTTCTAAACGTTGTTTGCGGCATATTCTTGATAACTTATATGTTTCTTTGGGGAATAACACCACAATAGAAATAAAACTACGTATATTGCAGGAATACCAAACGTTTCAAAGTCTATTCTGACTTCGTTGTTAATGGCTTTATATTTATTGATGTGATTGCAATCACGCTGTTCCGTCTTCAGACAATGCTTACATTCCGCTTTACAGGGTCTTCTGGATAGGGCATCGGCATTATTGTGCAACCGGCCGGCACGGTGTTCCACCTTGAAGTCGTATTGCTGTAATTTCTCCATCCATCTGGCCAGTTGTCCTTCCGGTGTCTTCATGTCCAGCAGCCATTTGAGTGCGGCATGATCTGTTCGGATTAAGAAATGGCGACCATACAGGTATTTGTGGAAATGGTCCACAGCCCTTATTATTGCAAGAAGTTCTTTTCTGGTGACGCAATAATTTCTTTCTGGCTTCGAGAATCCACGGCTGTAGTACTCGATCACCCTCTCTTCACCATCTTGCACCTGGGATAGGACGGCCCCCAAACCTGTGTTGCTGGCGTCGGTGTCTAAGATGAACTTGCCGGACTGTGTAGGAAAGGCTAGGATTGGGCTGGAGCATAGTGCTGCCTTCAGTCGTCTGAATGATGTTTCGCAATCCTGATTCCAATGGAAGGTCTCTTTATCAGTGGTCTGCCGATGTAGAGGGGCGGCGATGGTGGCAAATCCCTCAACAAAACGACGGTAGTATGAACAGAGGCCCAAGAAGCTTCGGAGTTCATGTTTGTCTCTTGGAACTGGCCAATCACGGATGGCTTCTATCTTGTCTTCGTTGGTGCGGATTCCTGACTCGGACACTACGTGGCCCAAAAACTCTACTTCTTTTTGAAACAAGGAACACTTCTTCGGATTGAGTCTCAGGTTGGCGTTATTAATTCTGGAGAATACTTCGCCCAGGTTCTTCAGATGGTCGTCGAATGTCTGGCCCATGACTAGAATGTCGTCGAGGTACACTAAGCACGTCCTCCATGTTAACCCGCTCAGTACATACTCCATTAGCCTCTCAAATGTAGCGGGTGCATTACATAACCCAAAGGGCATGACCGTGAACTGAAACAGCCCTTTACTGGTGGAGAACGCTGTCTTCTCTCTGTCGTTTGCGTGCAGACCAACCTGCCAATATCCACTTTTTAGGTCTAGTGTGGAGAACCAACGGGAGCCTGCTAGTGTGGTCAAAGTGTCATCGATTCGAGGTAGTGGATAGCTGTCTTTCTTCGTGACATCATTCAGCTTTCTGTAATCCACGCAAAATCGGGTGGTTCCATCCTTCTTTTTAACTAGCACGACGGGAGCAGACCATGGACTGATGGATGGCTCAATAACTCCATTTTGTAACATGGACTCGATGTTTTCCTCGACTGCCTGTTGTTGCCCCAATGGTAGTCGTCTAGGTGGTATTCTGATGGGTTGAGCCTTTCCGGTATCTATTCGATGCTGGATGATGTTGGTGCGACCGGTGGTTCCATTTTTACTGTTAAAAATTTGCCAGTGTTTTGTGATAAATTGCTTGGTTTTCTTCTGTTTCTCTGGTGTCAAGTGTGTCAAATGGTCAGCAAACTGTTGTAGGAACTCTTTATCGGGCCCTGGCTCCTTCACCGACGTCTGGTAATCTTCTTCGTAATTGATGATGGTCTCTACTGGCTCGAAACAAGCTATCTCTTGACCATTGGTAATTAGGATGTCGTTGTTGGACAGATTTAGGACTCTGGTATATCTCGTCCGGTTTTAACTATAGCCCGTCCAACCAAGTAGTCATGAGCTGAGTGTACGGGCTCCACCATTCCAACGCAGCTCCCAGGATTGCTGTCTAGCTGCCCATGAATAATCTGTTCCGTTCGACGGGGAATTCTAGCTGAAGACTTTGCCACAATTTTTATCGGCGTGACTGATGTGTTGACGGGCCGTGTCAATACAAATTCCTCATTCAGGAACCGAAGAACATCATATCTCGGGTCGAACATAAATCCATGCTGGTTAATTAGGTCCATTCCCAGTATAAAATCGTCCTCAATATTCGCTACCAGGACCCTATGCCGGATCATGTTGTCCCCTATCTGTAGCACGACATCTGCCTCACCCTGTATTGACATGGACTCGCCGGTGACTGTTCTGAGCTGGATGTTATTGGTAACTGGCCGAATTTCTGATGCTCTCAAAACCCTGGACTTGGCAATGGACACAGCGGCGCCGGTATCGCTGGTGATGGTAACTGCTCGCCCGTTGATGGTGCCTCTGATGACTAGGCTGCCGCTATCTCGGCAAAATCCCCGGATGGATAACGTTTTGGGGGCTGGTGGAGGGACAGTCAGCATTCGCCCCCCTATGCTGACTGACTGACGGTCCCTGGACATGTGGCTGTTCTGTTGGTTACCCCTGGTCGGTGATCGTTCAGGTGGCCTCACTCGACAATCACGGTAACATGCCCCTCCAGTTCTTTGTGACCGTTCTAATATTTTGTTCAGGCCAGCAAGCAGCGCTTGAAATGGTGACTCTGACTCTTCCTGGTTGAAGTAAACTGCTCGGACCCTCGGCTTGGACATGTTCATGACGGCCTCTACTTCCAAAGCCCGAAGTAGAGCTTCATTACTCTTCTTGACGCCACTCAGTCTTAAATTTTTTTGAACTTCCACATCTCTGATGCCGTTTATGAAACTCTGTGTGGCCAACTGGTCTTTCGTTTCCTCTGGCAGGTCTGGATAGGACAAGTGAACTAACCGTCTAATCTCTGCTTCGAATTCTTGAAGGCTTTCACCTGATCTTTGCGTTTTTCCACTGAGTTGGACTTGGTATACCTGGCTCAAGGATTGATTGTCGTAGCGTTTGTCTAGGATGGCATTGATCTTGTCGAAATTGCCTTGTTCTTCGACTGGAATGCTTTGGAGGAGTTCTAGGGCCGGACCTCTTAACGAAATTACCAGAGAGGTAGATTTTTCTTGATTATCCCATCCATTAGCTGTAGCCACAGCCTCAAATTGCCGTTTATACATGGGCGAAGATGAACTGCCATCAAATGTGGGTGGTTTGCTAACGGAACATTTGGTACTCACGGTGTGCTGGTATTTTCCTCTCTGCAAATCTTGTTGCAATTTTTTAATTGCTGTTTCCACTTTATCTTGTACTTCACTGTGTACTGCGTCTTTAATTGAACTGATTTCAGCTTTTACCTGGATTTGGATAGCACTTATTTCAAATTTCACCTGGTTCTGGACGGAATCAATGTCATCTACTTTGATTTCAAGAGTCTCCACATTATTTTTTAGGATCTTTATGTCGTCGTTTATTTCTTTTATATCTGATTCAACTATTTGCATTCTTTCATTAACTGTTTCATTTACTTGCGATACTATTTGCATTAATTGTCTTTTTTCTTCCGTTTTGCCTTGTTTTTCTTCAAATATCTTAAATTCATTTTGTCGTTTTTCTTCTAATAATTTAAATTCATTTTGTCGTTTTAATTCAGTTTGATCTTGTTTTTGTTCAAATATTTTAAAATCATTTTCTCGTTTTTCTTCAAATTTCGAGAACAATCCTTCCAATAAATTTTGTTGTTTTTCTTCCATCGTGGAAACAAGATTTGTTGTTTTTTCCTCAAAAGATTTTACTAACCTTTGTTAAATTTCGTCTTGATGTTGTTTCTCCTTCTTGTCACGTTTTTCTAGAATCTGTGCTATTTTTTCGTCTAGTCCCTCCGTAACCTGTTTGATCATTTTTCTGGTAGTTTCGTCGGTTTTTTCCATACTTCGAGTTTCCATGAATCAAATTACGATTTTAACTGACTTAATCCTTCACTTCTAACACCAAATTGCTATATAGTCCGTGGGTTCACTTTTAAAAATTATAACAACTAATATTTACTTTCACTTTTCTAGAACTTTATTTACATTAAAACAGGTGATTCACAATACATTCTCATAAACGCTAGTCGACGCGGTATCACTATCACTATCCCCGGCGATCGTGACGTGCTTCTTTTATAATCCCCGTCGAATTCTCCAGTAGAAATCATCATCGCTCCTTCCGCTGCCGAGTCTTTTCGAGAATCGTATTTTTTATCTTAAAGCGTTTGTTGTCGTGCTGAAATGACACAGGGTCGGCTTTGGTAAATTTCGTAACAATATATTGCATGACACGTTAAAAAAATATTTTTTATTTTCCGTTTATTTCTATAAATTGCCCCCCATTATTAATATTAAAGATTTCTTCGTATTTTTCCTGTAAATAAAAAAAATTAGGTCTTATAGTTTGGGGAATAAAGGGGGGAATGGGTATTTTTTTAATATTTTTTTTTAATATATTTTAAAATATTTATTTAAAAAAATATATATATTTGTATTAGTCACAATGAGCCCTGTGATTTGATATATTACATGATACGTTAGAAACAAGTTTAATTTTTTATTTTCCATTTAATTCTATAATTTGCCCCCCAAAATGAATATTAGGGGTTTCTCCTTATTTTTCCAGTAAAGTTCAGGTGAGGCGCTATACCCATTTTTTTCAAAATTTTACAGCTTATGGTATCAGAGATAAGGGGGGGAATGGGTAAAATTTTTTATATTTTTGTTAATAACTTATAATTAATTTATTTTAAAAATATGAAAAAAATATATTTGTTTTCGTCATAATGAGCCCTTTTATTTGATATATAACATGATGGGTTAGAAATAATTTTAATTTTATATTTTCCATTTAATTCTATAATTTGCCCCCCAAAATAAATATTAGGGGTTTCTCCTTAATTTTCCAGTAAAGTTCAGGTGAGGGCCTATAACTTAATTTTTTTTTCAAAATTTTCCAGCTTATGGTTCGGAGATAAGGGTAGGGGGGAATGGGTAATTTTTTAAATATTTTTGTTAATATCTTTTAATTTATTTATTTTAAAAATATGAAAAAAATATGTTTCTTTTCGTCGTAATGAGCCCTTTCATCTGATATATAACATGATGGGTTAGAAACAATTTTAATTTTATATTTTCCATTTAATTCTGTAATTTGCCCCCCAAAATGAAAACTAGATGTTTCTCCTTATTTTTCCAGTAAACTTCAGGTCAGAAGCTATGAAAGTATTTTTTTTCAAAACTTTACGTTTTATAGTTTCGGAGATAAGGGGGGGGAATGGGTAAATTTTGGTATATTTTCTTTAATATCTTTTTAATTATTATTTTTTTAAATATGAAAAAAATATATTTGTGTTCCTCAGAATGAGACCTTTCATTTGATATATTACATGATGGGTTAGAAACAATTTTAATTTTATATTTTCCATTTAATTCTGTAAGTTGCCCCCCAAAATGAAAAGTAGATGTATCTCCTTATTTTTCCAGTAAACTTCAGGTCAGAACCTATAAAAGTATTTTTTTCAAAACTTTACGTTTTATAGTTTCGGAGATAAGGTGGGGGGAATGGGTAAATTTTGGTATATTTTCTTTAATATCTTTTTAATTAATTTTTATTTAAATATGAAAAAAATATATTTGTGTTCCTCAGAATGAGACCTTTCATTTGATATATTACATGATGAGTTTGAATTTTTTTTATTTTTAAATTTTTATTTAATTCTATAATTTGCCCCCCAAAATTAATATTAATGGTTTCTCCTTATTTTTCCTGTAAAGTTCGGGCAACGTTCTATATTTTCTATTTTTTTCAAAATTTTAGGTTCAGTAGTTTCGGAGATCAGGGGGGGGGAACGGTCGATTTTTTTTTTAGTTTTTCCCCCAGAAGTACCCCTTAAATCAAAATTTCTTCTTTTGCGATATGTGCTCCTAATCAAGTCACCAAACTATACCTTCATACCAAATTTCAACCTCTTCCGTCCAGTAGTTTAGGAGAAAATTGCTGTGATGTGACAGAGGCAGAAATCCTGAGTGATATTATAAGGATATCCGTATACTGTATATACGGAACCCTAATGAATAAAAATGTTTGCGAGGTTTTAATAAAATAGTTTTTCTTCACCTATATCATGCATTTTTTTCCAGTGTACCAATGGTACCCCAGAAGTTGTTGTCACTATATTTTCGCAAATAATGTCGGGTATTTAAAAAATATCTCTCATCATTCTAAAACACTTCACAAATTCTTATGACTTAATTTCATAAAAAATGTGTGAAATTCGCCGTACTCAATTCGTTTCTTCATCTGCGAAGACAATTCAGTTTTTTCAGAAACTGAAGTCATTATATCATGTTTCCATGCCGCTCCCACCTATAATACCAACATCTAGTTCCGCCAATCGGTAATAATGTACATCCTTCATTCAGACAGGTTCGATGATTCGTTTGCATCCGAACCTATACATTTCTAAACTATAGATGTAGGTTACCGGTCCAAGCAACGATTCAGAACCGCTCATTGCATGTTTACATGCTAGCGGTTAATATCGCTGCAATTTTGCACGTGATGTGTAAAATCGCTGTTGGATATATGCAATATGTTAAACATATGGCGAAGTAAAATTATAGTTATACAGTGTGATTAAAATAATGTTAGAAAAAGATGCATATAAGGGGTGGTTGAAATATAAGGTGGAGAAAAATTATACTTTCTAGGGTGGTTCAAAAAAATGTCTGAAAAATGGCTATATAGCATAGTCTATAAGCAGTTGCATAGATAAGATAATTGAAATATACCTACAGTGGAGCAGCGTTATAGTTAAGTGTTTAAAATATGTTATATTTGGCGGCCTCTAAGAAGATGAATATACAAGGTGGTTGAAATATTATGAAGAGTAAAATTATGGTTATTAAGGATGGTTCAAAAACTGGTTATTATGGTTGACTAATTGGCAGCGGCATACAGGATGGTTTAAATATAGATGGAAGTCGAGTCATAGTTACACAAGGCGGTTCAAAAAAAGTTGAATAAAATTGTTATGTAAGGTAGTTAATTAGTTCCAGTTTGGGTGAAATATATTGGGAATAGGTGGATTTATTTTTATGTAATATTGTGTGGTTGTGGTGGTTGAAATCGAGGGAGAAGTGGAATTATGGTTTAACAGGGTGGATGAAACAATGTTAAAACATTTTGTTATATATAGACCATGAGCAGTTGCATCTTACTATATGGAATACCTGAAATATGGGGCGAAGTAAAATTATAGATATACAGTGTGATCAAAACAATGTTTGGAAAAGTCGCATGCAAGGGATGGTTGAAATATAAAGTGGAGAAAAATTATACTTTCCAGGGTGGTTAAAAAATAGCAGAAAATGGTTATTTAGCTTAGTCCATAAGCAGTAGCATAGATAAGATAGTTGAAATATAGAGTGGATCAGAGCTATAGTTCAGTGTTTAAAAAATGTTGTATTTGGTGGCTCGTAAGCAGATGTATATACAGGGCAGTTGAAATATTTTGTAGAGTAAAATTATGGATATATAGGATGGTTAAAAAAAATATGGAATAAAATTGTTATATAGGGTGGCCCATAAATACTTACAGTTTGGGTGAAATATATTCTGGATTGGTGGATTTATAGCTATGCAGAGTGGTTCAAAGTTCAAAACTATTTCTTTTTGCATAGAATTGTACATTCCATATGCAGGTGAAACCGGGGGTAAAAGCTAGTATTATATAAAAGCTCATTTATTAATATCGGCAGCCATATCTTAACTTTTTATGGCTGCAGATCCTTATGATTTATTGTGAAAATGTCTTTTATAATTATAAGTGAAAGTGATGAGTAGTACATTACTTAATCAACCAATTGTTTATTTTGCATACAAATCTACATTACTCAATCATCCAATGGTTTATTTTGCATACAAATCAAGACTTTACATTCCCCCAAAAATATGTTTTGACTTCCATGTTTTGAATATTTTGTACACTAGTTCCAAACTCCTAAGAAACCTGCTTATTTTATGTGACATGTAGCAGAAAAGCTCATTTTTATTATTAATTTCCCGGAGTTTTAGCTTACATATTCCCTTTTGTATGTAAGGAAATATGTTAATTTGTTTAAGTATCATATGCTTTCTGAGTGCTTTGAACATAAATTGGTCTTGACTTAACAATCAAAAAGTTCAAATTTAAAAAGAATTGTGTGTTTGAACCTCTTGATTTACATACTAGGATTTAAACGCCAATACTTTATTTGAAGTGTTAATGTTATGTATAAGACTTTACGTATTTGAGTTGTAACCATATCGATGCTACTATACATAAAATCATTGAATTAAATAAATCAGTAATAATTAAAATTAAATTATAATTTGTATCAAATTATAATTAAATGAAGGATGAACTACTCTTTCAAAAAAGCGTTCTTTTATACCCCATATTTTACAAAACACAGAACTTACAGGAATCATCCAATTTGCTAAATCCCCATATTGAGACACCTCCATAGCTCCCAAGATTGTTAAGTCAACATGTCCACTACAAAAAACAAAAATTATTGGTGTGAAATTATGGACAGAGCGGTACAAAACAGCACCATTAGAAAAAAATAATACATGATCTAAACAGTTAAAGAATAGTTAATACTTGTTAACTATAATAAAAATAATGATAGATGTTGTAGTGACGGACAACGATATACAGGGCCATGCAAATTAATTAAAGGACGAAATCGATAAAGGGCCTAACAAAGCTTAATTAAAAATGTAAAACATAATTATAGAAAGTAACACCAGTAAATTACAATATGTTACGTCTACAACACAAATTAATAACCGACAACTGGAAAATACAGTATACTTAAAGGTTTCATAAAAACAAATAAGAGTATGATAAATCATCACAATAAGGTAGGTAAGAGTTGGAAATGTAAGAAGAGGGGATAGAACAAGTAATGACAGCCTATGAAAAAACTGAACGAAAGGTTTAATATAGATAACTTTTTTAATAACAATTAGTTATTTTAATACAAAGATAACAAATTACGTGAAAGACAACTTTTGTCTAAAATTCAGTATGGTGCAACAAAAAATTAAGGATTCAAACTTATTCTATAAAATAATAAAAAAGAGTCGTGGTCTTACTTCTAACGATCAAAACTGAATGAATTAGTGTGGAGTATATAATAATAAGGGTACTTTATAGAATAACTGGACGGTGGGAGAAATATGAATAATATCTCATTCTTAAATTTTAAAAAATGCGGGGTATATGCGAGGGTGGTCACAGAAGAACCCGGAACAACCTAGAGATGGAGGTAGTTGTTTGACAAATATCAGTGTATTAGAAGGTACACCATCTATGAAGCATAAGTTTCAATTTTGAAGAGGCCACGTTGTTTAGTATTTGTTTGGCAGTCAGCAATAGTGAACGTTGGTGGAAGTTGAGAAAATTGGTCATCATTATGAGATACAATAGTTTTATTTGAAAGGCCTCGGCCCAACCAATATAAAACCTGAAGTAGATCCTACTCTAGATAAGTCTGCTCCTTCGTTTATAACAGTAAAATATTGGGTATCAGAGTTTAAAGGCAACCGTACAAACTGCCAAGACGAACATCTCAGTGATGGACCAAATGAGGTGACGATTTCAGAGAAAGACGTGAAGAAAATCCAAAAGTCGGTACCGGAGGATCCTCGACTGAAAGTGCGCGAGCAAGCAGACATAGTCCGCACTTCTAAAAGTGTGGTACATCGTATATTATCTGAAAATTTGGTCAAGAGAAAACTGTGTGCACGATGGCTGCTGCATTTGCCAACATTCGCGCAAACACAGTTTCAATTGATTGTTTTCCGAAATTTCTCAGCAACAAAGTAGAATTTTTGAGCATAACCATGGATGCAATAAAGGTCCATCAGTTCACTCCCGAGACAAAAGACCAATCAAAACAATGGACTGAACTGGGAGAACCGCCTCCCAAGAAGGTGAAGTGCCGTTCCATCTGAAGGCAAGGTCATGCGTCGGTTTTTTTGGAGAGCGCGTGGTCTAATTTTCATTGTCTATCTTTCAAAAAGAAAAACTATCAATGGCGAGTATTATACGAACTTATTGCAACGTTTGAGCAAAGAAATCAAGCAAAAACGGCCGCATCTAGCTCAGAAGAAATTGTTGTTGTTTTTAGCAATGAAAAAGTGATGTCAGTTAATGACTATTTTGAGGAGCAACACAGTTCTTATTATAAAAAAGGTATTGAACTTATTGAACATTGCAGATAAAAGTGTATAAGCTGAAAGCAGTTGAAAAATAAATATATTTTTTCCAAAATTTTTGTTTTCTTTGTTGTGTCAGGTACTTTTGGAACCATCCTTGTATGACACTTCACTAACTTAACAACTTAATGTTAACAGCAAAATGAACACATCAATTGGTTTTATGATAAAATGTTAGAAGGCCCTAGCAAAACATTCACCAATAAGCATTAACAGTTTTGCAAAATATCTGCTTCACTTTTTTATATAGAGTTCTATTAATCATAAAAACAATGGGTAATTACAAACTTACCCCCGTATCATAGCGAAACTGTCATCACTACTGAAGAAGCAAGCTCCTGGGACAACAGTAACAGTTTCTTTTCCTGCATTAATTAAATCAGCGTCAACACAATTGGGATGTGGGAATGGACCCAGCCCCAATATTCCATTTTCTGATTGCAAGAATACTTCCACATTTTTAGGGATATAATTTGATGCGAGCATGGGCATACCTATACCCAAGTTAGCTGTTAACTAATAAATTAAGGAAAATCTATTATACCATTATTTTATCAACTACAGAAATATTGTCTAGTAAAACTGCATGACTAGAGTGTCATTACCAATTTTCTGAAGTACTTGTAGTTTTGTTTCAATGGTGGATGTTGGATTGAGTAAAAATATTAGTTTTGAAGTAAAATCGTAAATCTGAATTAGCTAGAACTGTGAGCAATAAATCAGTAATAGACAACCAAATTCTAAAATTCTAAGTACACAGGACTAATAAATTTTAAATCTCACAGATTAGCATTTATCGGTGAGTGTACAGTCAAAGCTCTGTGAACAACTATTTAACTGTTATCATAGATAAACAATAACTGAATTCTTAATAAATCGTTTGAGGGATTTCTAAAGATTTTTCCACATTTGGAATAATAGGTGCTGCGTGACTGTTCGCTAATATGCTTTATATAACAGTCGAGACAATATACACAAACGAAGAAGACTAATAACAGTTGGCTATGAAAATTAAAAGTTAGCACCCAGCAATGCAACCAAAGTCGCTCCCGGGGACGCCACGAGTATGGCGACCAAACATTCATGGAAGGAAAAGGAGGGTCGACAATAGGAATCGGATGGTGAGGACGTCCTACGTTTCCGTGAGGGGTGAGAAAAATAATTACTCTTCAGAAATGTTATGGTCAGGTCTATATCACTTTAAAATGTATTCTGTGCATGGGAAAGAGGTTGAGGGGAGAGATGGTGGTAGAGTACAAAGCAACCGGTTCTAGGTTTGGAAAAAATACACTAGGAGGGAGGACATGCACTCGGGAACAAGGGGTGGGGACAGGAAGAGCACCGAAGACATTTAGAAGGGATGTAGATCTGAATATAACATTTTTTAAGAGTAATTACCTTCCTCATCCCTCACGAAATCAGAAGCTGATTTCTATTGTCAATTTCCCCTACCCCCCCTGTGGGGCCACCACACTATTTTCTAAGGAAATTAATGTCAGTTTTATATAGTCGTTACTTTACTTACCCTGAAAGTTTGGGCGCCATCGTCGTGGCGTAAAAATCTAAAGCCAACCCGTGTATTTTGTAAGCTGTTAACTATTATTTTACATGAAAAATTATCAATTCCATGCTGACAGGGCTTCTAGTGTCACCAGCTACCCGCCTAATAGGAAATTTAGTGACAATGCATTGCAAGATATAAAGGACAAGTCAGAAATTGTTACTCAGTGCGAACATACACAGAGCGTATCAAATGAAATCTTTATGTGAGGTGATAAAAGCAATATTATAATTATTAATTTAATTAAACATATTTTCAGCTTATTAAATCAACGGGCACCAGTTTCATTATGTTCGTATAACTTAACTGTATAATACATTTATTAAATTGTCAAAAAACTTTAAAATAAAAGAATGTTTTACTGCATCCATCATTTTGCCTTGATTGTCATCAATAATGTAAAACTAAATACTCCCCTACAACATTTAAAATTTTGTGTATGTTAGATATTGTGGAAAACGAGTTTCGAGAATACATAAAAACTCCATTTATGTCATCATCATCATTCGACTGACGTCATCAGGTGACTGATCGACTTGAATCGAGAAACAGACCCTGGAACTACAACTTGACATAAAATTTTAAAAATTATTTTTGAATTTTATCGATTTTACTCACTTATAGCAACATTTAATCCCCAACCAGGCAATAATTTCACACAGTTTCAACACTTAACAATTACATTTGAAAATTAACGCTTCTGACCGCCCACCCAGACTTACTTCCCTTCACCTTAGCAATTTTAATTTTCGTAGCCAAATCTCCGTCTATAAGGAAAGTTCATATTGTTTATAGTAAAAATATGTCGAATATTTAGTGAAAGAAAATATCATGCAATTAATCATAAGCCATGAAACTCAAAACAAATAGTTTTAAGATTGTCACCTGATAAATTATAATTTATTACATAGACATGAGTTGAATTGAAGAGGCAAGAGAAATATAGTTTTAGTACCTACTATAGGTACTAAGGTAATTAGAGTATAAAGATCAGGTATAATTTTATTTTAAAAATCTAAGAAGTTCTAGCACAATTTAAAAATTCAAATAAAAGTATTAAATTCCCTAAAATTAAAAAAATATATTTTGGCGATTACTCCTACACTGTTTAGGTCATGACGAAATATGATTGTTTAAATTACAACGAACTTTGATATATTACCCATTTTGCCCGCATTTGCTATGTAAAACCGTGTGATAAATAACAAAAGGATACCATACATTCCATCCTTAAATTCCAATGCAGCTCTCCGAATTATACGTTCCCTTTGTTCTGCAGCCGGATTCTTTTTAATTATGGAATCTTTGCTGTCTGATAGTTTTTGAACAGTTACTTTTTCTATTCTCTTTTCATATACTTCTCCTTTAACAATCCTATCTACATATATTCCAGGAAGATGTACATCATCTGGGTCAATGTCCCCTAATTTTACAATTTCTTCCACCTCAACGATTGTAGTTTTTGCTGCTTTTGCCATAGGTGGGTTGAAATTTCTGGCAGACATTCTATGAGTAAATATTCTATTTTAATGTAATAAATAACAAACATTCATGAAAAAATGAAAAAAAAACTTTTGTGCACACTTAAAAGTAAAAAAGTATTTTTGTTTTGGTCAATACATAAGACATTTGTGGCTTTTATATAACAATAATAATAAGTTCTCAATAATGGGACTAAATAAGGGTTACATACATGTATATATACATATATAGGTTGTCAAAAAAAAATTGTTATATTTTTTATGGACCTATTTTAATTAAATATGACTTATTTAAGAAACAATTGATGCTGTCAGAGTGTTGACTTCATATTTATGAATTCAATATTAAAAACAACAGGATGACCTTGTGTAAACTTTAGCAAAACTTAAAAGAAGGCTGGTACTTACTTGGGTTACTCTGTATAGCTCTAAAAATAAGGTTCTAAGAGATTGAATATTTCTTAGTAACGTGACGCCGCGCATTAGAATCCTTAAAAAAATAATTAGCCTATGACAAGATAAACACAGGCATCTTTTAATATTCTGTTTTATAATACCTATTATTTTGCAAAACTAAGTAGATGAAGGACTAATTTTGCTTCATTTGATACTCCTGGTGTTTAGAATTATTGTCAACTATGTAAATGACATTAAAAATTTAATTCTGACAAGATACCAAATTTTGCTACAATTTTCTGCAGCGTGATTGAAAAAAAGTTTTATAAAAAAATTTCATTTAACACAATCAATTGCCAGAAGTCAAATAATCAGGTACCGAATGAGTATACATGTACAGTATGTAACCTGCTATTATTTTGATTTTACGTCACTAATGGAGTTTTAGGAAAGTATTCTGTTTTATTTCGAATTTGGCACGGTTAGCCCTGAAAAAAGGTTTGGGAGCAGTATGAGTGTTCTGAAAATTATCAAGAGGACCAAAATTAAATGAATAACTATTTAAACTTACTCCTTAAGTTAAAGCTAGGATACTATTGAGGTACAGAAACCTTTTAAACAAGTTTAAAAATAGAAGAGATTAAAAAATATGGTTTATTGGTGAACAAAATTTTTATTATAAATCCCTTAAAATTGCATAAAGCGATATCTTGCAACCAAAACAACAGCATGAAACAGCTCTAGATCATTTGTTCAAAGAAGTTGGGAATTATTTACTTGTATCTGCCAGAATATCAGAAAATTATAAGGTTGATTTGATTTTTATTGAGCAAGGAGTAAACATGAACTATAAGAATTGTGGTATAGTTTTTACATGTATTTGTGTATCAGTATTACTTTATTCAGATATATAAGAATATTTGCATGTGTTAGTAATGTATGATAGATAAATCTGGATAGCTATGGTGTGGTTTTCCAGAAGCCCTATGGCAAGTGCTACACTACAATTTGCTTTTAATATAATTGCTACAATAATCAATGTTGATTAAATGATCTTGAGTGGAATGGATTCTGTCGTTCTTTTACAGACAATGTGTTGGTTTCTAATAAGTCTGGCAAAGTCTGATTTTATGAAAGCATTGTGCAGTGGGATTTTATTTATGTATTATATGCATTTTAGATGTTGAATAAGTTCTACATAATTTCTTGTGTAGTACATACAATAATCCTCTGGACTGGGCTGTTTAATTGATTTTGAATGAAGGGAATGGAACCTTGCTAAGCCATTGAGTTTGATCTAATTATACCTGCTTAATTTTATTTGTGTCTAATTCTGGATTGAAAAAATATATGGTCATAGCATCTGACTGTAGCACTGATTTTTATTTTGGAATTTCTTCAGTTGCAGATAATTTATAAAGGCAGTTATTAAATTTTTTATTTCATTTGTTTTACTTGTAGGTTTTTTATTTTTTATTTTTCATCAGCACCAAGAGATGGAAACTTGGATTCAGTTCTCATTCCTTTACTTTAAAGGTAACATATTTTGCCATTCATAGTACAGATAAATCTTTTCTACTACTAATTTATTCTTGATCGTAACTTATTGTATGTATGTATGTATTTATTTTATTATAAAGCATATACTATACCTGAATTTGAGATTTCCAGCAGGATCAGCTTTCCAAGCTTTTATTAATGCAAAATCACCAGTAATTGCTTCTTCCATAATATAACTTTTGCCATTGAACATTTGAGACTCTCTTTTACTACTAGAAATGTCAATTTTCCCATCTTTACTGTATTTTATTGGAGCACCACCTTCATGTATGAGGGTACCATAACCAGTAGGTGTAAAAAAAGCTGGAATTCCTGCTCCTCCTGCTCTAATTCTTTCAGCTAAAGTACCCTACAATAAAAACATAATTGATTCAAAAGGGTTTTAAAAATCATGATTTTAAAGATAAATAGAAAGCACCACCACAAACATATATTGGTGTTAATTCCTGCCAAGGCTTATAAAATATGAAGGAAGTCTCCTTGGACAGACATTATTGCAAACCTTATTATTATTATTATTCAATCAGATACCCTTTCCCAAAAATGTCAACATTTATGCAAAAATTGTTTTTCTTTAGGGCTGAATGACACATTTTAAATCACTCAAAAATTTACCTGTGGTGTCAATTCAACCTCTAACTCTCCAGCTAAGAATAGTCTCTCAAATTCAGCATTTTCACCAACATAGGATGCTATCATTTTTTTAACCTTTTTCTGTTTTAACAATGTACCTAAACCAACTTTATCTAAACCTGCATTGTTTGATACAACTGTGTAATCCTTAGCAGCATGTTGTACCAAAGCTGTTATTAAATTTTCAGGGATACCACATAATCCAAATCCTAAAATTTACACATAATACGTAAAAAATATTAGCGTGTATACCTACACACCTCCTACCAATAGCTTTGATCCATCTTTAATATCCTTTATAGCCTCTTGTGCAGTACAAATTTTATTTAATGTACCTTGACTTCCTGTTGCAAACTGGCAGGTTAGTATCTGTGAATATTAAAAATGGTGTAAGAAATGCAATCATTTTACAAAACAAAATAATAATTTAATGTATTTTATTTTTTAGTAAATATTCCTCAAATATTTTTTTAACTATTACTTACCTTATTAATATTCGTTAGATTTAAGTTGACAATTTCATTAAACAACTGTTTGCAACAACTTATTTTCGGTTTTATTTTGTATGATCCGAACATTTTATAAATTTTATTTTATATCTCCTAACAATCCTTCTCCTAACCTAACTTTTTAACTTCAAAACTCGTTAATCCAGAAACAATTTAACTATCAGTTGTTGCCTTCAATTCGTTTTTTTTTAAATAAAATTAAAAATACATATATAAAGATTTACTGAAGTTTAGAAATATTATTGAATGTTACTGGAAGGTTATCATTTTATGTCAATAACATGATTTATAGAAGTATTATAATGAATATTTATAATTTATAATTCGCGTTTATTTCACAGTAGCGGGTATCTGAAATATTTGCGTTATGTATGTGGAATAATCTTTACTCTATACCACAGACCTATTTAATTCTTAGGTCTGTGCTCTATACTATTATAAAATTGTAAGTTTGTCTGTTTGTATGTTTGTTTGTTGTTTATTCGGGCATCACGTAAGAACCACTGAACTGATTTTCCTGAATCTTTTTTGTTGCAAAGCCTATAATTTGACTTAAAATCTGATAGATATGTTGTGTCCTTAAATTGACAGAAACGGTAGATATAGCATGGTGGATAACACAATTTACTCTATTGGTTCCACCGCAAGCACCAAATATTAGATACTTACTTGAATCACCTTAGCTTTTATTCAAAATTCGGAATATGCCAATGTAACATGTTTCAATTTAGAAGAAATCAACTGATATATCAACCGTAATTTTACAGGGTGTTCGACATATATGAAATTTAGAGTAGAATGACATGGGTTTAAGAAATCTAAAAAAAGTTATATTAGGTGTACCATAAGCAGCTGCATATATACAATGTTGCTGAAATAAGGGGGAAACTGATATATCAACCGAAATTTTACAGGGTTTTAAAAATTTAAAAAAATATATTAGGTGTACCTACCATAAGCAGCTGCATATATACAATATAGAATTAGTTATAGGGGGTGGATCAGAAAAGTTATATTGAGTGGTGGGCCATAAATAGTTACCAGGTGGTTAAGTAAGTTGCATATACAATAGGTTGAAATAAGGGTAGAATATTTATACAGGGTGGATACTTTTTTTTAGAAAAAAATGTGTTATGTAAGCAGTAAGGATCTTTAAATTATGTTCTTGAGTTATTATATATGAAATGGGTTGAAAAAATGTTAGAAGAAGTTGTTTATGCAGGGTGGTTGAAATATGAGGTCGAGTGGAATTATAGTTTATTGACTGGTATGGCTATACAACTGCGTATGGTTTACGATATATAATAATTGTTTCTAAAAATTTTTGAGCCACCTTGTAAAGTAAAAATTTTCTCCACCCTTTATATGCAAATGTTTCACACATTGTGTTAAACACACTGTATAACTTTAATTTTGCTTCGCCCCATATTTTAGGTTATACACACAGTAGGATGCAACTGTTCATGATATATCCTAGATGATTTTTTTAAACATTTTTTGATTCACGCTGTGAAACTATAAGTGTACTCAGCCCTCGATTTCAACCACCTTGTATATACAAGAACCCATTATAACATTTTTTGTATCACTCTGTATAGGTAACTATAAATTCACAAATCCCCAACATAATTCTCCAAAACTGCAAATACTTATTAACCACCCTATATAACAATTTTATTAAATTTGTTTGTAACCGGCTTGTATTATTATAACTCTACTTCCATCTTTATTTAAACCATCGTGTTTATACTGCTGCCAATTAGTCAAGCATTATAACTTATTTGTCCATACGTTTTTGAACCATCCTGTATAACCTTAATTTTACTCTACAAAGTATCTCAATCACCTTGTATGTGCTTTGCTTAGGGACTACCTACATTTTTTTTGAACACTTAAGTATCACTCTGCACCACTATATATTTCAACTATCTTATCTATAAATTTTTTGATATTTTTTGAGCCACCCTGGAAAGAATAATTTGTCTCCACCTTATATTTTAACCCCCTCTTATATGCGATTCTTTCTAACATTCTTTTCATCACACTGTATAACTATAACTTTACTCCTACCTCTATTTCAACTATTGCATATGCAACTTCTAATCGGCCTCCCAGTATAACGTTTTTGTACCACCCTGTATAAATATAAATCCACCAATCCGCAACATATTTCACCCAAACTACAATTGCTTATTGGTCACTCTATATAACAATTTTTTTATTGAACCGCCTTGTTCTAAAATTGTAAGTTTGTCTGTTTGTTTGTTTATTTGTTTGGTTTTTTTTATCTCACCACATTGACAGAAGCGGTAGATATAGCGAAAAAACTACTACGATGTTGGGTACACATAATACAATAGTTGTTCCACCGGACGTACCAAATATTAGATGCTTGCATTAGCTTAGCTTTTATTCAAAATTGGGATTATGCCAATGTAAGTTGTTTCGATTTAAAAAATTTCAAATGATATGCCTAGCGTAATTTTAGAGGGTGTTCCGTATAAGTAGCTGAATATATACAATGTGGGGAGTGGAATTAGTTATACGGGGTGGTACAAAAGGGTTAAATTGGGTGGGCCATAAATAGTTGCGTATACCAGGTAGTTGAAAAAAGGTGGGAGAAATATTATATTTATACAGGGTGGATAACAAAATGTTGTATTCTTTGGCTCATAAATAGTTGCATATAAAATGTGGTTTAAATAAGGGTAGAAATAATTATATTTATACAGGGTGGATAAAAAAATCTTAGAAAAATGTGTTATGTAAGCTGTTAGGCTATTTGAATTATGTTCTCGAGCTATTATAGTTATGAAACGGGTTGAAAAAAATTTAGAAACAGTTGTTTATAAAGTGTTGTTGAAATTTATGATGGAGTGGAATTATAGTTTATAGCGTGCTTAAAAAAATTGTTTAATATCTATAAGTATAATTATAGTTATGCAGCTGAGTTAAAAAAATATTACAAAGAAATGTTATGATCTACAAGCTGTTTCATATACAGGTTGGTTGTGTAGGGTGGAGTAGAGTTCTAATAATACAAGGTGGTACCACAATATTATATTGGGTGACCCATAAGTAGTTTGAAACGATTTTTTATCAAAAAAGACAATACACAAATCAAGACAAAATATTCATATTGTTATATACTCCGTGGGTTCAATTAAAATTGTAAAACTAATATTTACTCTCACTTTCAA
Organism: Octodonta nipae; assembly: GCA_034190945.1. Lineage (NCBI taxonomy): Eukaryota > Metazoa > Arthropoda > Insecta > Coleoptera > Chrysomelidae > Octodonta > Octodonta nipae. The sequence continues at coordinate 128,533,787 of CM067217.1, forward strand.
GAGACTTTTATTTACATCAAATATTCACAACAGCTGTTTCGAATATCTAAATAATAACAGTACATACGCTCTTCGTCGCCTAACTAACTCCTGCGATGATGGGCCGCGTTGAGTGTCAATTTTACAGTTGTCGAGTTATTTCGAGATAAGTTTTTTTCCCATCCGAACCTTCTAGCTCTTCTTTTTTTTCTATCCCAGCGATGGATGTCTCATTGGAATGAAACCAGGGACGGACTGGATAAATTTTTATAACAATATATATACATATATACATATACTCATATACGCATATACATACACATATACACATATATAATATACATATACGTATATACATAATACACAATCCATATTATAATTCCTGTAAGTTCTTACTTACATAAAAAATTATATACAAGGTTGTTGAAATATAGGGTAGTGTAGAATTATAATTATATAGGGTGGGTAAAAAAAATGGTAAAAAAGGTTAGAAAAATTTTCAAATGAAGGGTCTTTCAAAAAATATGAGGAAACATTGTGAAATAGCGTAGCTCATAATCAGTTGCACAGATAGGATAAATGAAATATAGGGTGGAGACGAGGTATAGTGAAGTATTTAAAAAATTGCATATTGGTAAAAAATAAGCAGCAGCATATACAGGGTGGTGAAATATATTGGGAATTAATGGATTTATATTTATAGTTAAACATTGTGAACCAATAAATGTTATACTGGAATGCAAGGTATTTGAAATAGAGGGAGGAGTAGAAAATTGGATTGACAATTAGTGGTCTGACTTATAAATTCTCTCAAGTTGCTCTCTAAACAGTTTGGATATCATAAACTGTGTGCTAGCTAAGTTCGAAAAAACACAAAGAGTAACGAATGTGTAGTGTACGAGACAACAGTCAATACAGTGGCACCAGTCAAGTTTACATTAGCCGTTCTCGAATCGTAAAATTCCACATTCGGCATCATGGGAAAAAGTTTCGTCTGATATCATTCTCCTTCATGACAGTTCCATTTTCACACTACTGCCAAAACTAAGGAAAAAAATCAAGATTTTCTTTGAGAAGTTTTTGATCTGTTTCAGTTTAGTTCTGACATGAACAAATTGAACATACCTTTGCCCAAATGTTGTGTGTTTAGCTCTAGTTTGCAGTACAGTACTGAACTTTGACGCTTTCTTTCTTCCCACTTATGTCACTGAATGCATGAAAAAAAAAAATAAAATGCTGCACTTTATATGTGAGGCAATGTTTGGATTTGTTGCATTATACAAAGAATCTTCTGCCTGGTGCTAGATATTTTTGGATTTAGTAAACAGATGCTGACAATATGGCCAAGATCTTAAAATTGTCAACAAAACTGCAATACATTGTGATATGTTTTCCATTTCTTAAGAAGTTTTGGTTAGTAAATGATAACCATTATCAGCTTGCCTTACAAAAATTTTTTTGCGAAACTTTCACACATAATCTAGTCACATGTAACGTTTATTCTTATTACTTGATAGAAATTTCTTTAGCACTGTATGGCTGACATCGACTTATTTAAGAACCCTACTGGAAATATTTTTCTGAAAAGAACTTCTAATAACTCACCATGAGATTTTTTTTGTGACAAGTCTAGAAATAAGTCGTAATTAAGGAGGAAACCGTGAAAAGTCAAATCTTCGATTAAATTTTCGACTTTTTTGAAGTATTGTTAACTCTGAATAACTCTTCCAAAAAGTCTTAAATTTCAGTGAGTATTTGACTTTTACAGAGTTTCCCATAGTTACATTTTTTAGGCTTATATCACGAAAAAAAACTTATGCACAGTTATAAAGACATTTTATGACTTTTTACAGAAAAATATTGCCACCAGGGAAAACATAACCAGCTAGTAGGTAGTCTGTTGTCCTTGGCTGATTTTGTACTGTTTGCTGCAATTCCTTAAGGTAGTCATCGTAACTGCTGTTACTATTATTGCCCTGAAGTACCTTTTGACATATTCAACATATTTTTACGGAATGGATGTCCTTTCTGCCAAAATTAAAATTTATTTCCCTTAATTAATTCTGAATTGAACCCTAAAAACTACTGCTCATGGGCTGTTATATGAATGATTTAATCAGGATGGCCTTAGCAACACGTTCAGAACGTTGAAGAGCTGAGTGCAACTCAGCGACTCTCTATATATAAGTATGCAGTGGCTAAATCATCATTAAGCAGTCCTGAAATACTGATAATTACATACATTTCTTTTTCTTTCATCTTATTAATACTACAAGTGTGAAAGTTTGTTTTCTTGGATATGATTGTTACTGTTTACTACATAGAAACGCCTTCACAGAGTTGTAGATACTGATACTGGATTCACACTAAGACTATATACCTACTTTTTATAAGTAGGTAAGTATATAAACACGTAACGAATTCCACGCCAGCAAACCCACAGTAAAAACTCAGTCTTTATTTTTTAATAAAAACTCATACCTCAGAGGTATTAGTAATGCAATGTTTTTATAGTCACATTGGATTCTTCGATTTAATTAAAAAGGACTTCCAGCTAAGATGGCGAGGTGATTAGTTGTGTGTGTGGATAGGTTAGGGGTTAGGTTTAGGTATCTATATAAATTTAAATAATCTTCGATCCTGTGTCGTACATATTATCCCCAAAAAGACGCTTTGAAAGTGAATAGACGGTCATGAAGTGATATTTTTGTGTTAGGTCTAGTGATAGCCGGGGATCCAAGGATGCCTCGCCTCAAAATTATAATCTTGGTGACGGGAAATAGTAAATTTTTAATAAGAGTGGAAAACCTAAAAAGCTAATTTTTTATAAGACTGGAAAAGAAAATATTCCATTTCATCATAAGGTAAAGTTGTGCATCAAATTTATTATTTCAAACAAAAACACTTATAAATGGTACCAAGGGCCACCGCCCATAGCCACTCCAGTTGGAGAAACCCCTAAAGAAGAAGATTTAATTAAAAACAATCAGTCGATTTTACCATAATTTATTTCTACTACATTTATAATCACAAAACTATTTCTAATATATCTTGAACACCTTATTATGTTAACTATACGGCAATAGAATACAGAATGAATCCTTTCGTCTGTTTCTTGTATTTACACATTTCTTCTCAGAAGGCTCTAGATGGTTTCTCGAATAGAGGAGGAATTTCGATAGCGGTAACTGCCCAGTGGTGGATCCCTCCCTGACGCTTTGTAATAAAGGAAAAAATACTAATAATAGTACATGATCGTAAACAGTAGGCAGAAAAGCAATAACTTGTTAAACTGAAGGAGTATATGTCCAAGTAATAACCCTTGGTAACACATCTTATTATCAAAACTTTCATTTTGCGCTCCTCCCTCAGGAGGAGATCCGCCCTTGTAACCGCCAGGCATACAACCTTTTGAATTCCACAAAATATCGGATGAATGCCGATTCCACAAAATATCGGATCAATTCCCGTCACAGGATGATATAATAGCTTTATTAATGAGAAATAATAACAGTAAAAGGGAATGCCACCGGATTCCATGAAAGGTCTCGAGTGCGGTTACATGAAACTAGGACTCTTGTGTTTGATCTGTGACTAGGACCGCGTTAGGATATGTAAGCATAGGCGTATCCAACATGGATTTGGGAGGTCCACCCCTTCCCTCCCGAAATTAAGAAGAAAATTATTCACTATATCTGTATTTACAGATATTACTAAATGTTCATAACGAGGAGAAGTAACTGTAACACTTACGCATTTAGATGTACGATATAAGTGTATAATTACTAAGTAAAATACTTTTTTCTGTCAAGCGGAGTGACTCCTAATAATAATACTGATGTTTTCTAGAACTCCAAAGAACTTTTCGTATTGAAATATCAGCAAATAAGATTTAGAATACACCAAGAACAGTTAATCAACATTATAATAGTAAAAAACAATGATTAACAATTCCAAAAAATCCTGTTACTATGAAAGCTGCTAGAGACAACAACACAATAGTGTTATAGTCAAGTCCTTTATATTTCGTTGGTATCGGCAAATATTCTAAACTAGAATTTCTGCCACAAATTGAGGAGTTGAGCAGAAAGCTACCCGACTCTGCCTTGTTCACCTTTATGCAAGTATATAATGCATTTATTATTATTCATACATGCATTATGTCGCATGAGTAGATAAGGTAGCGGGATCTTGTGACACCTCGATGGCATGTACCACAAATTCTGCAAGTCATAGGGGGGGTCCCCAGTTCTTGTAGAATGGCATCGCCAATGTCCAGAGGGTAGTTTGTCATTTTGTCACCAAAAAATTGTCGCAAACAATGGTTAGGGTGACAAAGGGACATCTTAGGTGTGACAAAGTTGACAAAAAGTGACAATTTGGCTAGACGTAGATGGTGAAGAGATCGCCAATAACCAGGAGTGTTTGCTGGGAAAAGCGTATCGCTTATCAGTAGTTTTGATCTCTTCTTCTTCGCTAGCTGTTCGTCTATCCTTGTTTAGCCAAGGCTGTCCTTGTCTGGCTTGTACGAGGGGTGGGCTAACCTAGCGTATCGCTTATCAGTAGTTTTGATTTCTTCTTCTTCGGTAGAATGTATATTTTCGTAGTCTTTGTCTAACACAACAAATTTCATTATGATAAAAAAATATAAGCCACTTACTCTCTTTGTTTAATACATAGTTACCGTTTTATTAATTAATGTATAAATATAAAAACGTAATTTTTTGTATTGACAAATTTTGCTAAAAAATAAAATTTTTGCTTCCTTTCTATAATAAAATAAATTTCATTATGATAAAGAAAAATGAGCCACTTACTCTCTTTTTAATAGTTACCGTATATTAATTCGAGTACCTAATATATGTATAAATAAAAAACTTAAACTTTTTATATTGACAAATTTTGCTAAAAAATACCTTATTCTAAAAATAATATAAACAATTAAAAACAACTGCATTATTAATTCCAATAACAAGGTCAGGAATGCTTGATAAATTGAATCATTAATTCATTATCGTGAAAGAAGACCAAACATGTGAAATTTTATTTACAAACATCTAATTATTTACAAGTGTCTATCGCTGCATTGATAACGCTGCAAATTTTAATCATTAATTAATTATCATGAAAGAAGACCAAACATGTGAAATTTTATTTACAAACGTCTGATTTTTTTAGTTTATATGTGTATCTCTGCATTAATAAAATGTTGCAATGTGAAATTCTCTTTCGAAATTATGTAAATTTTCATTTATAATTAGTGCTTAGATAAAATTTTGTAAACCTAAGATGTTGATACAATTGGAAAAAAATCTCTAGGAAATAATAATTTACTGCCTATAAAAGGTACAGAACTTGCATTGAAAAACAAGTGAGTTTCAGTGTAAAAAGGTGCAAAAATAACAAAACAACATGTAAGTAAATATATACTATTTATTATTAAAATATTTCTAATTCAATAAGATTGTTTTATTACATCTATTTAATTCTTGTATACAACTTGTATAGTTCCACTGTAATAAAGCAACATAATGATGTGATATATTTTTACTAAAATCATTAGATGAGGTTGTTGTACACGGTGGAACTCTAAATCTCGGTTCTTATTAATTTACTCAACTTACTATTTTTCTAGCCATTTGTCAAATTATATTTGCTGGTTTGCGAAAGATGTGAAAAAATGATGATGCAAACAAACCTAAATGTTATATGTCAATGCTGTGGAGAGTATGGAACACTATACTGGAGACTAAATAATGGCTGTTTTCCAGTTAGCAGAGCACAAGTGATTTTGTGCCGCACAGTGCGCCAATTTTTAGGACGTTAATTGGAACATGGTTGTTTTAAAACCAACCGGTAGAGTACACTGATCACCATAAGGTTAAAAGTGTATTACTCATAGGTTATCAATTCAATGTGTACGTAAATTATTTACAGAATAATTCAGTAATGGCTGTTTTCCAGTTATTAGAACTCAAAGTGTTTTTGTGTCCCCCTGTACCGTAATTTTCGGGCGTTAATTGGAACATACTTCATGTTTTATGATAAAGTTTCATGTTTACTTAGTAAACCTACATAAAACATCCCAAAAGGCACAGTTATTTCTTGTGCTCATTTGTGCGAGCAAGTGCTGTAATTGGAACACTCAGTGCTAGCACTGTGCCGCACTGTGCTCAATTGTGCGCTAATTGGAAAACAGGGAATGATAATCATGATGCTTGGAAAATTATAGGCATCATGATACCCATAAGAAAACCTCAAGAAGAAGAAGAAGAATCTGAAAATCTATTTGACGACGAATCAACAGATTTTATTGACAGCGATTTTTCAGATTAATGAAAAAATTGATAGAACTTGAAAACATATATATTAACAAGCAAACAGAGTTGCCAGATTGGGGAATTTTTTCTCCATTTTGGGGAAAAATAATATTTTTGGGGAAAATTTGGGGATCAATTATATTGTGAGGAAATTTTTGGGGAAAATAAAAAATGATGGGAAAATCTTGGGGAAACAAAAAAAATCTTTGTTGCAATGTTACTGAAGTGGACTGAAAGAACTTCGGCGTTCGTATGTAAACATAGTAATTTATTGGAATGAATTTTTATGATTCACACGAATTTAAACGTTGAGAGCGTAAAACATATTTTACTAATTAAAGATTAAAGATATAAAATTAAAAAAATAATAATTGTAAAGCAAAGAATTTAGCAATATAGATAGTGACAAAAATATTTTGATATTAAAATTATTTAGATTTTTTTTATATGCATATTATAAATTAAAAAAGGTGCCGTCTAACGACTCGACACGCCTGGCCGAGTCATCACCGGCGTTAATTTCTATCCTTTTCACCCCAATAGTCTGTTTTTATTTATATAAAAGTTGAATTATATCAGAAAGTTTGAGAGAATGAAGGCTATTAATTGACCAATTGCCACCTATTGTTTTGCTTCATATACTTAATATTGTTTATTTAGGTAGTGTTGGAGTTTTATTCATCCATGTATCGGTATGAATTGTTCTGTCTAAATATGGTAAACGATAAATTGAGGAACTGAATGCTCACAAAAACGACAGACCACATTATGAGAATAAGTTATACCCTTCAAGATCTTGGAATCTTTGTTAAATGTATACCAACTAATGAGATGTTAAAGAAATTTAATTCTGAACAAGTGTATGAAACACCAAATCAAGATATTGTAGAAAATAATTTGGAAGCATTTCAGTAAATATTAATTTTGAAATATAGATACATTTTTACTACCTAATATTTAATATATTTAAACAATCTCGCCCAGTTCAACGTCAAATATTTTATAATCCTGGTGTTAAATCGTTTTAGGTATGATTTTAGGGTGTTACTTTTTATTATATTAAGTCTTAAACATTTATTTCTTATTTTTGGGGAAAAGTCGTTACAAATAGTAGTATTTTGGGGAAAAATTGAATTCACCTGGGGAAATTGCAAAGTTGGTATCTGGCAACTCTGCAAGCAAATGATCAGTTTGCAAAATGCCATACAAGGTAACAGTTCTAATTACATGTCTAAAGTGTAAATATTATTCCGAACAAGATGTCATAAAAGATGAGTACTATCCTTTTGGAAAATATATTGCATTGCAGTGTTGTTATTGTTCTTCTTATAACATGCATGAAATTAGAGACATGTATGGAAAATGGATATCAACACAACACCAAGTTTGAGAAAAGAACAGCTAATGCAAAAATGTAATCAAAAGATCTTTGCAAATAAAAGAAGATTTCAAAATCTTACAAAAATTTGTTCAAAGCGAATTACTCCTACCCAAATAAATGAAGATGTACATAATGCTAAGCATTAGTTTCCCTCAAGATTTCACCATGAATAGTCTTATTATCCATTGTAAGCCTTGTGATGCAGTTTCAGAATTTCTTTGGTGTTTCAACAATGATGTCATATTACAGTCATCAAAATGTAAAAAGTGTTCTGATAGTTTCAAACTGGTTTCACCTACTCAAAAAAGTGAAAACATTATAACGAATGCAGATTTTTTACCATGTGGAAGTTCACAATACTATGATGCTTTCTACTATCTATCAGAGGACAAATTTGCCTACTATAGTACTATCATCTACCTAAGGATGAAGTTTCATTACCAATTCTCTTTCTCAGGATGTCAGTAAACTACCGCTTGGGGGATGGACGACGATTTGAAAAAGGTGAAGGACTTGTAAACCTATATGAAATTGAAAATTTTGTTAATGAAAATTCAAACAATATGTAAATTATACTATAAAAATTAATGTATTTTTCTGAGATTAAATCTTTGTTTGTTGTTTATATCTAAATAAATTGAATTGAAAATCATCCCTTTTTTATTTCATCTAGAATAATACTTAAAAAGAAAAATAAATGACTCATTAGCTCAGTTGGTTAAAGTGTTAAGCTAATCATTAATATCATAAGTTCAAATCTTACATGAGTCTTTTTTTTTCTTTTACCTGGTAATTATAAGCTTATTTCAAACTAAAATAACAAAGTAAAGAAATTTCTAAAAAGTGTATAACTATTAAGCAAAGAGAGGGTAGGTGATAAACAAAGACACCAAAAAAAATATATATTCGACCGAAGAAGAAGAGATCAAAACTACTGATAAGCGATACGCTAGGTTAGCCCACCCCTCGTACAAGCCAGACAAGGACAGCCTTGGCTAAATAAGGATAGACGAACAGCTAGCGAAGAAGAAGAGATCAAAACTACTGATAAGCGATACGCTTTTCCCAGCAAACCCTTCTGGTTATTGGCGATCTCTTCACCATCTACGTCTAGCCAAATTGTCACTATTTGTCAACTTTGTCACACCTAAGATGTCCCTTTGTCACCCTAACCATTGTTTGCGACAATTTTTTGGTGACAAAGTGACAAACTACCCTCTGGACATTGGCGATGCCATTCTACAAGAACTGGGGACCCCCCCTATGACTTGCAGAATTTGTGGTACATGCCATCGAGGTGTCACAAGATCCCGCTACCTTATCTACTCGCATGCAGTGTGATTTTAGAACTTGTTGCATTAACGATGTCTTGCTTCGCATCAACGTAAAAAGTGCACCTTTGGCAATTCTCTCGAATGCAGGGATATTAAAATATTTTATATATTATATTCCCTCATTTTTTGGTCTGGAATTGATTCATCTATTTAGCGTTCATAAGCTATAAAAATTAAATTAAAAACCCTTGAATTTTATTGGCAACTTAGAGAAACGTTAATAAATTATTTATTTAATTCTTAATATTTGGTATTGTTGTATTGTTGGTTTAAATGTGTCCCATAACATTTTTTAATCATTTTACTACAGTATAGTTCGCACATTGTTAGGTGTGAAGTACCTATTTTTTTATCAGGCTTTTAGTAATTGCAAAGTGTGCACTTGTTTCAAGTCAGATCTGACTCAACAATACAAATGTGCTGCATATATTACAGGTGCCATTTTTTGTATAATGTTCAAATTTTTAACTGACAGGCATTGTAGACAATTTATCGTATTTTAGCGTTAATAAAATGGAACAGTAGGCAACGAAATTAGGAAGGTGGCAGTGACGTTCTGATTAAGATCGGATCGAATCGGATAGCCATATTGAAAATGAAACGTTATCCCCTAACCAAGGAAAGGACATGTATTGCCAAATTTCCAGGAAGCAAAGCAAGCAGACTAACAGAAAAATAGGGAAACAACTACTAAAGTATAGAGGTACTGTAATATTTGTGAATCATACATACAAAATCAAATAAAAGCATTACAAATATCTAAGTTGTTATATCTAATGGCAAAATCAAATAGTTGTACCTACTAATGATAGTAAAAGTAGAGATCTTGGTGCAGTAAAAGGACGAGTACTATAAAAGAAGTTGAGGGTGACATGCTGCCTGCAATGTCAGAGTGTCTCAAGAGAAAAATAGGCAACTTAACAGTATCAAATATACACGGTGTTCAGAAAGTCCGAGTACGGCTGATTTACTCAGTGGGGAAGCATTTCAGAGGAAAAAGTTAAATGGATAACATTTAGTATTCTCCCCGCCTACCCAATGGCTATGTCCATTTTGACCTTGACTTGACATGAAGGTCATGTCAAGGTCAAATCGATTTTTTTCAAATGGGAACCCCATTTTTATGTCGGAAATGAAAAGAGCGGAAAATTTGACGTCCAAGAGTGGCCATGACCATTTTTTTCACATGACCTTGATGGTCAGTGAAGCTCAAATTGAGGTAAAGCATGATTAGGCTCCAAGCCACGAGGACTATGGGGAATACGGTGAAAAATTAGGTTTTGAGGTTGCTGATGACAAATCTGATGAGTTTTCAATAAATGACCTCAGTTTGTCATCAGCAACCTAATCATGCTTAACCTCAATTTGACCTTCACTGACCATCAAGGTCTTGTCAAAAATGGTCAAGGCCATAGTTAGACGTGAAATTTTTCGCTCTTTTCATTTCAGACATAAAAAACTGGGGTTCACGTTTGAAAAAATCGACTTAACCTTGATATGACCTTCAGTGTCATAGTCAAATAACGTACACCTCATTTTCAACGCTAAAGATCGAGGCACCTTCAAGTTTGCCGCTTGGAAACGAGAGTACAACCCGGACTTGTGTTTTATATCTAGAGGAAAAGATAAATACCCTACTATGAGGCGTGTCCTTTCAGAATTTCCTCATAGTCAACATCACCCAGTCTTTATAGAGATTGGCATGCAAATACCCATTGTGTCCTCCATTCCAAAACCACGGTGGAACTTTAAAAAAACTAAACTGGACAGCCTTCTCCAGTATTTTGGAAAAATATTTACGGTTCATCCCTCCCAAAGCAAACAACTACGAAATATATATTGGTGCGGTAATCAGCTCAGCAAAGAAATTTATCCCAAGGGGTTATCGTAAGAAGTATATTCCAGGATGGAATGAAAACAGCGAACAACTATACCTTTCCTCCTGGAAAGCGGCGATCAAAAGATAGCTGACGACTTACTGCACAACCTGGATGCTGCCTGTAGACAGAAATGGCGCGAAACTGTTGAAAGTTTGGAGCTTAAACGATCCACCAGAAAAGCTTGTTCCCTTCTCCGTAAGTTAGGAGAATGCAACACTACAATTTGCCACCGGCCAGCTATTCCACCTAACAAAATCGCCCATCATATCATAGCCGCTTCGAAAGCTCCAATTGATCAGAATTATACAAGACACATTAAAAGGGAACTTAAACATCTAAAATCCTCAACATATGATCAAATGGAACTTTCCAGCCCTTTTACTCTGGATGAAACCACGGCGGTAATAGGTAACCTGAAGGTTGGCAAGGTTGCAGAGAAAGATGGAATGCACCCTGAATTTCTTAAACATCTGAGAAAAAGCCGGTTAGATGCCACACTCATTCAAACAAACCAAACTTATAGCAATCTTGAAACCAGGAAAACCAAATAGCATATCCGAAAGCTATTCACAAATGTTGTAAGCTCTGGGAGAGACCCCTGTACAATAGAATCGGTCCTGAAATCTTGAAACATATCCCAGTAAAACAAGCTGGTTGAAGTTGTTCCAACTAAGTGCCTAACAAACTATATAGAAAAAGGCTTCGACTTCGGTCACATTTATTGACTTGTCAGTGTCATATGATGCTGCCTGGAAGCAGGGAGTTCTCTACAAGATCTTAGGTGTTATCTGCAAGTTTATCTCACGATTTGTGAGCAACATGTTGACTGACAGAACATTCCAGGTTACTATGTACATCGTTGACATGCCTGAAACACATTCGAAGAAATTTGGTTTCGCCGACGATTGGGCTCTAGCAACTAGAAGCCAATCACTGCAAGAAACCGAGGTTACCCTGGCATCATTTGTGATTAATTTAGCCATTTTCTTTCACAAATGGAGACTTAAACTAAAAATAAATAAAAAGACCGAGGTATCATGTTTTACTTAAATAATAAACTAGCCAATAAGGAGCTAAAGGTTTATCTTGAAAACCGTCGCCTGCGCCACAACAAATACCCTAAATATCTAGGAGTCACTCTTGATAGAACTTTGTATTTCAAACAGCATCTCAAGCAATTAGCAGAAAAATTCAAAACCAGCAACAAAACAATTCAGAAGCTTACTGGCTCAACTTGGGGCTCTTCTGCTACAACTCTCCGGAGCTCAGCCTTGGTCCAGGCCTTTTCCAGTGTAGTGTAATGTTTTTATTTTCACTCTTTGGAGTCAGTGCAGTTCTTGGGTGTATTTATAAACACAGTCCAACTCACTGTAATGTATTTCCAGTACTTCAACACAATGTATATTCACAGAACTACTTACAATTTACCTCAACTATACGACAGTAGAATGAATGCTTCCGTCAACTCTCCATATTTATATGTTACTTCCCGGAATTCTCCAGAACGTCAAAGAGCCGCCGAGAGGTCTCCTTCGTGGACTAGATTCTTCGATAACTATATCAACGCAAGCTGACCTTGATACGCCAGACGAGCAATACTCGTTACAGTAGAATACTATGCCCCCGTGTGGCTAAATAGTGCGCCCACCAGGCTAATCGATTTACAATTAAATCATACCATGCTGTTAATATCTTGCACAATTAAATCAACTCCTACAACGTGATTCCCTGTACTCTCCCACATTGGGAATAGGGCCCCGTCCCCACTCTGCGACTGCGGGGGTCGTAAGCCAAACTATTCGCCACATTATTCAGAACTGCCCTTTGAGAGCGTACGGGGGCCCCCTGAACACTTCCTGGTCCCCACACCAGAGTCAATTGAATATATAAGACAATTAGACTTAGACTTGTGATACGTAGTGCTACATTATTTCTACATTTTATTTTAATATTCTTACACTCATATATTATATTAGGGTTATATTGTCGACCTTTTTAACTCCCATATATAATCTATATATAAATAGGCTAAGACAAAACGATTAGGTACCATTTTCTCCTCTGTCTCTCAACCGATTTTCTTCATTTTTGTTTTGTTTAGTAGCTACTGACGACCTTCAGTGCAGAATGCTAATCTTAATTTATAATATTGGTTCATTCATTAAATAAAATATAATAAAAATTCATTATTTACGTCAATAATGTCAATGCCAAACAAATGAATGTGCCGCGTGCCGCTGCCGCCAGACTCAAACCATTGAGTAATTATATATAGACAGACCAATGCTATTATATACTTAGAGCATGTATTTCTGGAGGTGGCATGCAAGCGTTGTTATTGTTTAGTGGGTAAAGTAATCGTTGAATATCATAATTATACAGGGCGATTCCAGATATGTTAGAAATAATTTTTTTTAATGGGTGGCACATAAGCAGTTGCATATTTAGGGTGTTTAAAATATAGAGTAGAGTGCAATTATAACTAATAAAATAATTATATAGGGAACCCATTAGCGGTTGAATTTACAGGGTTCTTGGAATAGAAGGTGCAGTAAAATTACAGTTATACAGGGTGGTGCAAAAATGTTATACATAGATGCATATACAGGGTGGCGGAAATGGAAATGCAACATTTCGTAACACTATAAGTAGAGATTTATAGTATAAGATGAAAATGGTAAGAGGATATATAGGATGATATACAGGATTATTGATATACAGGTGGTATAAAAAATGTTAGAATAGGAATTGATTTATAGAGTAGACCACGAAGAGTTCCATATATATAATGATTGAAATATAGGTCGGAGTAGAATTATAGTTACAGAAGATAATTAAAATTTCATAAACAAAAAGAGTAAATATGGTGGGTCATAGGCAGTGGCATATACAGAATGGTTTACGGGTGGTTCAAAAATGTTAAAAAATATTATGCATGGTCTATAAGCAGTTGCATATACAGGGTGGTGGAAATATATAATGAGATGGAATTATTATAATGAGGATTTTAATAAATGTTAGAGAATTGAGTGCAATTATAGCTATACAGGGGTGTTAGAAAAAATAAATATGTAGGGTAGCCCATTAGCAGTTGAATTGTTGTCATATTAAATTAAGAATTACGAATTTGAACACAAATAAAGTTCTATGAATTATATCTGAAAAAAAACTTGAATTTCGTTACTTATTTGTAGAAGCGAGATGTAAGACCGACATCTAGGATTTTCGAGGAAACTATCACACAGATGTTCCGGATCTGGATCCGTTCTGTGTAATTGCTGTTCTCCCTCAAGTCCTAGGATAGAATGTCACGATAAAATTTTCATGTTACTTAACCTGCCAGAGATATTGACACAATTGGTCGAATTTCGACCACTGGGCGACAGCTAGTTTATTTAAATTGATTGCCCTTTGTGTTATATTTTAATGATAACTTATGGAATAACCTAGCTTTGTGCCATACGCTAAACAAATAATAAATCTTGATTTATGGCTACAACTCAGTATGGTAGAAATGGGCGAGACTAGCAAAAAAAAACAGGTTATGATGAACTAGACGAGAAAATAACTCTGATCCTGGAAAAACGTGACAAAAAGGAGAAACAGCATCAAGAGGAAATCCAACAAAAAATAAGATAAAATTCGCCAATGGTACTACTGGGTGCAGCAATACAATGTGGGCGTCCCATTTGAGAGAATTGCCATTGATGTCGCCGGTTAATTCCCGAGTCTCAGAGGGGGAACAAATACATTTTGTTCGTAATTGATTATTTCAGCAAATTACCTGAGGCATATGCTATATCCAAGCAAGAAGCAACCACGGTGGTGACGCTGCTGGTAGATCAGCAATTCAGCAGGTTTGGTGTCCCGTTGAAGTTACATTCAGACCAAAGGCGTAACTTCGAATCGAACATATTCCAGAAGATCTGTACGATGTTGGGAATCAAGAAAACGAGAGTAACACCTTTGCATCCACAGTCAGAAGGAATGGTGGAAAGATTCAACAAGACCTTGGAACAACATCTACCCAAGGTCGTCAGCAATAACCAGCGGTATTGGGATGAGCATATTCGCCTTTTCCTGTTGGCCTATCGCTCAGCCGTACATAACAGCACAGGATTGACTCCAGTCAGGGTACTATTCGGAAAGGAGTTGAGATTACCTTGTGATTTGGCATTTGGCTCAGAGAAGAACCGCTCCAAGAAGTCAACGATTATGCCGACCAACTCCGACAGAACATGCTGACAATACACGAACTAGACCGACCACAGATGACCACCAACGATCGGATAATGATATGATATGACCTCAAGGCAAATTCAGTCGGAGAGAGAGGCAAGGTCTCGCTATAACCCCAGAGAAGCCAATCTCCAAAGCTCACACCAGCCTGGGATTGTCCATACGAGGTAGTAAAGAGAATCAATAACGTTGTTTATCGTATTCGCCGGAATCCAAAAGCTAGGATGAAGGTGATTCATTTGGATCGAGTCGCTTCCTACCATGGAGAGAATAATTCCGATCTGGATGATCAGAATTAAAGGGGGCACAGTGTTATAAAATTCATTTTAGTCCGCTAAAGAGAAAAATGAAGAAACCTTCTAAATTAATTGTTTCGATAAAAAACAACGTAAGCATAAAACCGACTAAAATAATAAAAAAAGCAACAATGGCTATCCCGAAATTTCGAGTTAAAAAAAGCTGCCTCGAGAAGATTCCTAAAAACGCTCCGACAACAAAGAATAATCATGGCATTCGGGTATGTTCTGCGCGCGCTATTTAAAGGACGAGTTTAGGGGTTTAGTTTTAGTTTAGTTAATATTCCTGTGATTGAATCGAGAGAAGAAGTCAGCTGTAGTATTTTTTATTGTTTGTAAACAGTGAATTTATTTTGTAAATGAAGACGTCGAAAGTGAATATTTGTGTAAATTTGATTTGACCTGATTTGAATTGGTTCTATATTCTATCGTTTAGTCGGAAGGTGTAATACAACATACAAAAATACACCTTCATCGAGTTGGGTCATTATACATGGCGGGACAGCCACATGGGCATACACGGTGATTTACTAAGAATATTCAATCTCTAAACTCTAAATTCTAGAGCCCATATGCTGTTTTAACCCAGTATGCCTTACACAAATAGCGCAAATTTGCTAGATACAGGGTGTTTAAAGTTTAAATTGGGGTCATGACTTATTCAATATTTTTTGTTTTTTCTATGTATCTGAAAATTTATAATTTTATGTATTTTGACAGGGGGAATATCAATTTGAACTCCTATATAGCATTGCCAATACGGGGCGTTAGTTACACAATGTTACTCTAGTAAATCAAAGCATATTTAAAGCACTTTTTTTTGGTGTTCAACTATGATGATGTTTAATTCTTGTTATCTGCTTTTGCGTTATTTACTTTTAAAATGTTCAAGACATTTCGCCTTTATAAATTTTGCGTGGTTTAATTTTCCTATTTTTAAGTAGGCTTGTGTCATGTCTGATAAAACTTCAGAGGTATTTTAATATGCATTTCTTCTAAAGGGAAGCTTACATTCAAAAAAGGAAGGCAAAAAATAAAAAAAAATCATTGTAAGTTAGAATACTGCAATACGTAATTTCACAACTGCTAAATTTTCATGTGCTTTTTTTACAGAAATATCTAAAATTCAACTGGGCATTTTAACGGTACCTTTAATACTTTTTTATAATCAACTATACCTATAATAGAAAATGATGTTGTCTACAATATTTCACTCTTACACTTACGGCATTTTGTGACGTGTTTGTTGAACAAAAGTCTTCAATTTAGAAAAATATGTTGTGCTTTGCGATTAGAGTTTCAAAACAGATGTATTGAGTACTTTGGTCTTTGAAAGATATTAATGTATTTCTAGTCTTCATGGCTAGTATGCATGACGAATTCAGGTCTATCTGTTAAATAATCTACCTGTGCCATGAAAGAAAAATAATAAGTAAATAATATAATATGAATAATGATTTGAGTTATACGTAAAGATATGGTTGGCTAAGTTATAAATACAGATAAGATTAAATTCAAGTTTAATTTATTTGAATTACCAATTTCTCAAGCAAGAAATTCATAAAAATTGAGTTTTTTGTAGAATCATTTCTAAAGAACAAAGTATTGTAGGATAGTGCATCTATTTGCACCAAATAAATACATTCAGTTCTGGTGATAATGAAGAGTTGAAAGGTATACAGTTTGTAAAATGCATCGCATTATACTAATGTGTGTTCATTTCATGTCCCATATTTCTGATTTAATTATAATGCACCTTTTTGTTGAATGTGTTGCATTAGTTAAAAGTGAAACACCTGCTGTTCTTTATAAAATTCAAAATATAACATTGTTTAAAAAATATAATTAAATAATAGTATCATCACATATCTTATTTCACAAAATATACGAAAATTAATCATGAAAACAAAGAATCGCCAAGTTACTATATATACTTCAAGTACAGTAGGTTTAACGTAAATAATATTGCAGCAAAATTATTAAATACATCTAAAAAAAGTGGCACGGAATTCAACTTTTCAATCTTCCATCTCTTGCGTCAGTAATTGCTCCCCAAAGTTCGATGATGAGTTCGTCCGTGAATTCAAAAGCTGCTAAATCAGAATCGTCTACAGCTTCAGCAAAGTCCATTGAGTTTTTTTGCCCACGGAAAGATCCCATATTTGTCTAGCCAGTTCGGAATCATTGATTCCCATGAATGATTCTAAAATATTGTTGATTTTTTCAATTCCAGCCTCCAAAGCATCATCCTAAAAATATAAAATCCAATTAAAAATAGTAATGGAATAATAAAAACTATATCTATCTATACATATGTTATATCCATACTAATATATCAATTATAGTCCCTCGTCGTGTATATTTGTCGTCCTATCTGCCGGTGTACACTAATTTTTAACCGACTTCCAAAAAGGAGGAGGTTATCAATTCGTCGCGTATATTTTTTTCGCTTTTTTTTGTATGTATGTTACCTGATTTCTTCTCCTGTGGTGCACCGTTTTGAATGAATATGGTCTTGTTTAATAGAGTATATATCCGGATTGGTGCAACTTCAAATTTTGGAAAAGAATTCTATTGATAAAGTGATAAAATTTGTGAATGAACACATGCGTGCATGGAAATAGACCAATATTCCTAATATTTTAGTCGATTTTTCGATAACTCCTTATGGATGTGTATAGTTTTTTAACGTTTAATCTATTAAGGAAGATCTTTAGGTGATCTCATATACTTTCCTGCGATGTGCAACTTGCAGTTTTGCAGAAAATCGCTGAAAATTCCAAAATTCTTATCCAAAATTTCATCATAAATATTTTAATTCCAACGTAATAGTGCGGTAATTTTAGGCACTGGAAGTTTTAATTGCGAATTTGAAAATTTTCTATGTACATCTCAAACATATAGGTAGTAAAGCATAGTATTTTCGGTTCCTTAAATTAATGAGTACCAAGCTCGTTTTGTTAGTATACCAGGCAAATTTTTCCATTTTGGTTGCCACATTCTCCCGGCCTAATAGAAAATTCAGTGACAACACATGTCAAACTTTAAACTACTATTTGATGCGTTTATAGACAGGGTGTTTAGTTATAGCAAACAAAATCACAAAGTAAAGTGGTAGAAGGAGTTGCATTTATATGAAGATTGAAATATAGGACGGACTAGAATGATAGTGGTCCGTAGGCAACCGTATATACAGGATGGTTGGAATATAGGGTGGAGTTGCATTATATTTATACAGTGTGATTAAAAAATTATTTCTTTTAGAGCCCATAAGAAGTTGCATAAAGTGTGGAGAAATTAATATTACACAGGGCGATAATATAAAATGTTAAAAATGAACTAATTTATGGGGTAGCCCACAAGGAGTTATATACTATGGTTGAAATATAGGACGGATTTGACTCCATAAATATGGGATGGATTCTACTCCGTCCTATAGTTTACAGAAGGCAGCTAACAAATTTATGCTTGTCCGTCGGCAGCCGTATGTACAGGATGGTTGGTACATAGGTTGGAGTGGAATTATCTATAGTTATACAGGGTTATCAAAAAAAGTTAAAAAAAGGTTACATTGCGTAGTCCATAAGGCATAAATATATTTTGGCCTTATTAAGTCAATGCGTACTAGTACATTTTGTTCGTAAAGATTTACCTGTCAATTTAAATGAGAAAGTATCATTGTGTAATGTTGAGGCTTTCGATGTTACCTGGTTCTGTCTATTAAGGTTATACATACAAAATAAAAAATAAAGAAAGAAAACTACCCGAGTTCAAAAAAACTAAAAAGTTGAAAATAAAACATTTTTAAAAAAATATATAACCGACTTCTATCTATAACTAAAAAGCTAAAAATAATTATAACAAAATACAACTCTAGCAAATAAATAACAAATTCAATGTTGTTAGGTACCTACCCAAGAAGTAAAAAATGTAAATATTAAAAGGTGCTCATTCTGTACAAATTAATTACCTACCAATCTAGTATATTTTTGAAGTCGGTGCCAAGCAACAATCAAGTTTGATGAATTAGTAGATAAGTGTGCAATGAAGGATTTTAGATTTGCTTGGCACTGGCTTCAAAAATATACTAGATTGGTAGGTAATTAATTTGTACAGAATGATCACCTTTTAATATTTACATTTTTTACTTCCTGGGTAGGTACCTAACAACATTGAATTTGTTATTTATTTGCTAAATTTGAATTTTGTTATAATTATTTTGAGCTTTTTAGTTATAGGTAGAAGTCGGTTATATTTTTTATAAAAATGTTTTATTATTGTAGAGATTTGGATGCGTTCTTCACTAATAAGACCGATTCACGAGAATTGGGTCAATCATAATTTTTGTTGAAGTAAGGAAAATCAATTATATTTAAGTTTTCTTGGGAATAACACCAAAATTGAATTAAAAAAGCTGTATATTGAAAGAATATACGAAACGTTTCAAAGTCGATTCTGACTTCGTTGTCAATGGCTTTAAAATATGTAATGAAAATGTAAATTTCAAATTGAAAGTTTCATTTATGACATTTAAGTTGACATAAGATTTTTGTTGTTTTTAAATATACAAGTAGCACAAAAAATTCTAAAAATCAGGTATTAAGTCAAACAGCTTTCAAGTTGAAAGAATTTGAAAGAGTTGTCTTTAGAATATATAAGTGGCGTCCCTAGGTACGACTTTGTTATAAGATAGCGCATACGCCAAAAATGCGATCAAAGAATTCTGCTGTTTCAGTGATCCCATTAACGTTATAAGGGAAAACCTAGGAAAAACTATCTCGATACTGGGTTGTTCAAAAGGAGATGACCATTAATAATTTCTTCCTTAATTGTCGGTAACCAGATACCATTAAATTCTACAGAAGTAGAAGCGGTACAATCGTCTTCATTCAAAAGAATTAAGACAGACTCTTTTATTTTTCGTTTTGTGTTATGTTGTTCTTTGTAAAGTAGAGTTGAATTTATATACAGATATATATCCACATATTTAGAACTATATCATTCAACGTATGACAGCCGTTTCGAACCAGGAGTTCTCGTTAGATGAATGACAAGTTCTAAAACTTTATAACTGATTGTTATAGTTGAATTGTCAAACATTTAGAAGACAAAGGAAAAGCAACCCTCTAGAAAACTAGAGTTCAAGTGAATCATTTGGATAACATACGAATCTTTAACAATTTCTCCTACTTTTTTACAGTTCAACTATATTATAACGTTTTCTTCAAACATTTTTACCAGTAGTTTTATTTTTTTAAATATGTTATTAGAGAACATAATAATGGGATATAGTGTGAGATTTCAATCAATCTACATTCTACATATAGACTGAGCACGCATGTAATTTTTAAAGCCCACAATCTATCTCTCAATCTCTACCGACTCGATAAGCTGAGCGGAAGGGCGTCCTATTTTCACTTTTACAGTAAAACTTTAGTAAGTCGACCCTCGATACGTCGAAAACCTCCAAAACTCGAAATAATGTTTTGTTCCACTTACTTTCAAGCCCCAAAACCTCTATTACTAGAAATCTCAACCCTCTATTAAGTGGAAATAATTAGTGAGTTCCTTCACGCTATTTCGGTACATACTTTCGCTCTAGAACTCGAACAAATAAATTTGGACCTCTGTATATCACGAATATACCAATGCATGATTTTACAACCCTTTAATTCTCTTTTCCTTAAACTTTACCGATGTTAAGAATTTGACGACATGTATGTAAAAAAAATGTATTACGAGTTCTATGAAATTATACATAATGAGATTTATGGCTGACGTTAATATATACGCTTGTTTATGGTATCAGATGTTTCATTTTGAGTACTTATTATTGTTATTCTTTTGTTGTCCATTGTAAAATTATCAGACGTAGTTTGGTTCGACTGCAGTTCACAACAATTTCTAAGATGTTATCTATATGAAAAAACTTGTCCTCCATTAGTCGAAAATTCTATAACTCGATTTTTTTAGCGTTTCCCTTGAAGTTCGACTTACACAGGTTTTACTGTAATTTGAATTTAGACCTGAATGTGTGATAAGCTTCTTCTGGTAAATTAATTCCATTTTTTGACTTTTAATTCATATTTTATTCACATATATGGAATAGGATGTAACCAAAAAAAGTTATATATACCTATATAGATAGTTAGGT
This sequence comes from Octodonta nipae, assembly GCA_034190945.1. NCBI lineage: Eukaryota > Metazoa > Arthropoda > Insecta > Coleoptera > Chrysomelidae > Octodonta > Octodonta nipae. The sequence continues at coordinate 128,555,370 of CM067217.1, forward strand.
TTAGATTTAAATAAGTGTTTTATTATAAGATCCCCAATTTGGTACTATTTTTTTGAAATCATGTCTAGACGAAGTGAAATATAGAATTTTTCAAATCCTCAATTGAGATTTAAGAGTTTTTTTAATCTTGAACATAGTTATGCCGAGCCTAATATTAATGATAAATGTTAAAATTAATTTGGGTCAAAGTCAGACAACTTACTTTTTCCTCAATTTCAGCTTTTCCATCAGCTTTAAATCGCAACGTTTCTTTCCCGGAACCATAACTCTTTTTGCCAGTCTTGCCAGATTTGGGGGCTATATTGGTGAAGCCACTCTTCATAGGTTCAATTAATCGAATAACAAATTTTGTTGTAACTGGAATGTCTTTTAATGCTTTCGCTACTTCAAAATGTCGTTTACCCACCATGTCAACACCATTCAGTTTTTCTATGTGGTCGCCCACCTGAAAGCAGTTATAATAGGAGTTACTATCTATAAAATAGGTAAATACATAAATAGTGTTAATAATAAAATAGTATTTAAAAAATATATTTATTGTAGTCAACATGTTATAACTAATTAAGGAAACAATGTAAGAAAGTAATCAAGATTTATTAATTTATTGATTTCATTATAAACGTTTAGAGAATCTATCACCCGACTCTTTTGAGTAGTCGTTTTAAAGACCCGCAATAATTTTTGCCTGTAAGCTGCCATAGATAGCTGGCAAGTTGCTGAGAAACTTTTCTGGCCTATGAAGGAATGAAAGGACACCGTACTACAAGACATTTTTTTACAAAAACGGTCAATATACACACACTCTACTCATGCGAGGACTTCTAGAGCTAAATCTTTTTTTAAGATATCGGGTACCACGTGTTTTTTATGAAATGCGCCTTGTAGCCTTGTCCATTTGGGTAGCGATTATATACTCCGGTCAATCTAGACATAAAAATAGTGGTCAAATAACATAAAATCCCGGAAAGCTGAAATTTCGTGGAGAGCTTGCGGTCACTATGAGAAAGAAAGTTTTAAAAATCCACATTAATCCCAGGTGTTAATCGGGGTGAAAACTCAAAATTTGAGGTTTTTTGGAAAAGAACCTTCGACCAAAGTTGTAGATCTTAAAATTATCTACAAAATGTTCCTCATATATTTTTCTGAGAGTCACTATTTCTGAGATATCGTGATTGTAAGAGTTCCGTTATACATAATATACACTTGCATGGCCTTGAATAACATCTGGCATGCTCCTTATAACTGAAACAGCAATACAAACATTTAATGCAATAAACACAACAATTGTAGTTGGTGAAAATGTTGAATTGTTAATACTACTCACTGCAAAGACTTTCAGAAACCTGAAAAAGCTCAAGGGCGAACAGAAATATATTCTTCACAAAGTTTATCTGTTTATCCAAAACGCCAAAAGTATTTTATTTTATTTTTACATGCAATAACCGGCTGCGATACTACATCAGAAATGTATAGAAGGGACAATACTTCAGTAGTAAAATTATTTTGGAAAAAAAAAGATTTGATTCACAGCGCAAAAATATTTAAAGAAACTGATTGTTATCTGCAAACAATAATCACAGCAGGAATTTGCTTTATGGAGCTCCAAAAAAAATTGCTTGTCTAGATAAATATCCATATTTAACCTTTGTCAAAAATACTCCACCCGCTCCAGAAAAACTTCTTAATTCTATTTTTTGCAACTGCGAAAAAGGTTGCACTGGTAAATGTGGCTGCAAAAAATAGGATAACTGTGTTCTCCAGCATGTACCACTTGCTGAGGTTAGTCTTGCTCAAATGTCCAATTACATACGACAGAGGAAGATTCCTGTGATTTTGATGAAGAGACAACTGATTTATCTTCATTTGAAGAATTGATGGACATCCAGCAAGAGGAAGGGGAAGACAAAGAAATCGAACAAGACATAACTGTTCAAGTAGACGTTGAAGAATATGCATCAGATTAAAACTACAATTAAAGTCAATATCTAATATCAATGTCAACATTCATTATGCATTTCAAAAAGTATTGTACCTGAAAATTGCATTATAATAGTTTGTGGGGAAACCACGTTAAAAAACGCGCAAAGTACACTACCTTACACGAGGCGTGGAAATGTGTGCATATCATGTATAACGTGACTCTCACAACCGCAATATCTCAGAAATGGTGATTGTTAGAAAAAATATCATAAGAACCATTTTTGTAGATAATTTAAGATCTACAACCTTGGTCTGAAGTATTTTTTCAATAAAACTTACTGTTTTCGAAAAAACTCCAGAAAACCTCCAATTTTGACTTTTAACCCCGAATAAATTTTGTAGCGCACATGGGATTAATGGGGACTTTTAAAATTTTTTTTCTCATGGTAAACCCCAGCTCTCCACGAAATTTCAGTTTTAAGGGAGTTTTTGTTATTTCAAATGTCTAAATTAACAGGATTGATAGTTCAGACAGAGACGTGATGTAAATTTTCTGACATATTTCGTACAGAAATAATATTACAATCAGAAACAATTACTAAATTTTCTTTCACAGTTTCTATAAACTTCCACATTTTTAGTGCAATTTTAACTTAGGAATTATACCATGACAGTAATGAGATCAAAATTAGTTGTTGAAGAGACATCTCAAATCTTCACAAAGTTCGTTTAATTGTGAGCTAAAATTTAATGACTTCATACACTTCGTCTCTATAAAATTAATACATTATTTTAAACTTCCACCCTTCTTTTAATTCCACCAATTATTATTTGATCTATCCTGATTGTTTCACTTCTTCTTCTTCAAAATTTTATCTCCGTTGTTTTGATCCTAATTCTACTAGTTCATAACCCATACAAAGATGTGGCAGATGCTGCAATGTCAGTATGTTTCTGCACTATTACATTGAACATTATTGTTTTATTGGTACTAGTGGTCGCCTAGTGGTCGAAATTCGGCCCTATTTCATGAAATTGTAAAAAGTATATTTT